>JAJEJO010001862.1:127263-268139 GCA_020662805.1 Glaucomys volans
AAAACATACCTGGGTTCAAATTCAATACCAAATATGTGTGTGTGTGTGTGTGTGTGTGTGTATTAGGAAGATAAAGTTACGTTTGATTCTATATCAAGTGGACTTTGGGTCAGTATTAGCACAGATGACCCCTTTTGTTTGATTTTCAAGACTGCCAAATATGGGATATCATAGGACTATAGAGCTATGTACTGGTGGAACATACCTAAACCAAAAATCCAAAATCTACAATGTTCTGAAATTCAAAACCTTTTGCATGTTGATAGGAAACTCAAAAAGTTTTGAATTTTAGAGCAATTTGGATTTTAGATTTCCAGTTTAGGAATGCTCAAATGATAAAGTGTATGCAACTATTCTAAAATCCAAAAATCTCTGAATTCTGAAATAGTTCTGGTCCCAAGCATTTCAGATAAGGAATGTTCAACCTGTATTTATTTTCCTTCAGTCTAATATTCTGTTTCTCACGCATGTGTTCCCTGGCCTCTGTGATGCTCAGTGGATGTGACAACTTGTCTTGACAACATTCTCTGACTTTTCAATCAAATGATAATCTTGGTGTTCCTGTAAAGGTATTTTGTACATTTGATTAAAATCCATAATCAGTTAACATTATAAAGGGAAGATAATCTGAGAAGTCTGATTCAATCAGTTGAAAGCCCTAAAGAGCGGAGTTGAGGGTTCTCTGATGAAGAAGGAATTTCTCCCGTGAACAACATCTTTGTCACATGTCTAAAAGTTCCAGCCTGCCCTTCCTGATGGCCTTTCCCATGGATTTCAGACTTCCTTAATCAGTCCCACAATCACATAAAACAATCTGTCATAAATCTCACATGTTTTCTACTAATTCTGTTTCTGGGTTGAATCCTAAGTAATTTTCATATTTTTCTACCTTACAGCTTGTATTCTAGTAGAAATCTAAATCACTGTAGAATAAAGTAGTGCACAAATAATAAGTAAATAATACTTGCATACCTCTTGGTCGGCCCAGGGTCAAGTCCACTCTCTCTCCCTGTAATATTTTCTACCTGCAACCCTTCTCTTCTATTCTTCTTGATCTTATCCCCTTTAGTGTCCTGAATATCATTACTTCATCACTGTCTCTTTACAAATACTTTTGGGGATTATGCAAACAAAAACAAATAATAAAACAAACCTTCCTTGGAACTTCAATCACTGTGGATTTCCATAAAACCCTTTCCCTTCGCTGTCAGACTTTTTGCAAATGTATTCCTTTTTAACTTCGTCAGTTTCTTTCCTTCTTAACCCCCTGTACCAGGTTTCTACATCTACTACTGTACTGAAACTGAACCTCTTGAACTTTCTAGGTTCAAACACCTCCAGGTCACCAAATCCAACTCTACCTGCCAGTTTCCTACTCCAACCATTTCATCCTCTTTTTCCTTTGTAATAAGAGTCCTGGACAAGTTGACCAGCTGAAATGTTAATTTCTCAGCATCGTTTGCCTCTAGGAGTGCCCTGTTATTCAACTGTGACCAATGGAATGTAGTAGAATTGTAGAACGGCACTTCCAGAACACTGTTAATTTAAAAGGATGGGACATGCCCAACTCTTTCCTTCTTCCCTTTCTCTTTTCTCCTTAAGTACAGATGTAATGGTTGGAGTATTAGCAGCTATCCTAGGTCAGGACTTGACCTTGAGGGTATGAGCTGAGTGGTGTCCAAAGATATATGGATCTAAGTTTTGTCCTTAATGGTATCAGGGAGTTGCCAAACCAGAGTGAGACTGAATTCCTCCAGACTTCTGACATCTTTTTCACGAGAAAAAATGCTTAGACGTTTGAGCCACTGTAGCAGGGTCTATTACTAAGAGCTTAATGAAGTCTGTGATGGATACATAAGTGACCTCTCATTGTTCATTCTTGTTCATTCTTTCATTTATTACATAAATATTCAAGCACCTACTTTGTGACAGGCACCATTTTAAGGGCAGTGAAAATAAGACAAAACCAGTCAGGTTTAAAAGATATTTAAACATGGAGATGTCAGGGTCCAAGTGGATATCATGTACCTTAAAGAAGAGGTTGAGGAAGTATAGTTTTTGTTTTTGTTTGGGTATGTGTGTGTGTGTGTGTGTGTGTGTGTATGTGTGACTTTTCTTTCTTTCCTTTTTTTTTTTTTTTTTGTACTAGGGATTGAACCCAGGGGTGCTTCAACACTGAGATACATCCCCAGCCCCTTATTTATTTATTTATTTATTTATTTATTTATTTAGTTCCAGGGATTGAATCCAGGGGCACTTAACCACTGAGCTACATACTCAGCCCTTTTTATTTTGAGGTAGGGTCTCACTAAGTTCCTTAGGGCCTTGCTAAGTTGCTGAGGCTGGCCTCAAACTTGCCCTCCTCCTGTTTCAGCCTCCTTCTCAAGTCACTGGGATTACAGGCATGTGCCACCATGCCCAGAGAGGAGGTATAGTTTTGAGAAACAGTAATCTGATGTTACTATTTAATCTTCAATAAAATTTTGGGAAAGAAGACAGAAAGAAAGAAAAATCTAAAACAGCCCCGCTATAGTCCATTATTTGGATTTCTGAAGGATGCAGAGCCAGGGCAGACAGGCTGGTGGTAAAGGGAAACCCAAAGCAGCATTCTGTCACTGGAGTCCAGAGGAAAAAATGTTTCAGAATATGAACAGTCAGATGCTTAATGAGAGGTGGAGTCAGCTGCAGAGAACTACATTTCTCATTTAAAAAAAAAAATTAACCAGGAAGCTAAAGAAGCTTAGGTTTCACAGCTCCTAAAAGAATAGGTCTTGAAAAAAAAAAAAAATGGCCTTGTACTTAAATTTGTGTTTGTAGTTTTGTATTTGTTTGCTTAAAGATTTCTCCAAATTGTGTTAATTCAAGCCCCATGAAATCTAGATGTGCACCCCTCTTCCTCATTCTTTACCTATGTCAAATCCCAACTACATAAACGTCATTGTCATTACTTTTTTCTTAGCTTCTTATGTCACCTTACTCTCGTCCACTCTTCTCTGTTCTTCTGCCACTCCCTAACTAAAGACACCGGCTAACATTAAACTTCAACCTTGTTCTTGCTACATACACTAAGCCTTTGTCAATTTAGTCATATCATCCATATGTGCATAACTCCCAAAATTCTAATTCCAGCTCAGATTTCTACCTCCCAAGCATGGGCAAGGAATTATTCTCTTTTGAAATAAAAATTTATCTTTTTATAAAGTTGATAAGCAAAACATGAAATGGACAAAAAGGGAAAGAAGTACATGCTTGGTTCGCTCAGAATTATTTATTTGTATGCTCTTTTGGAAAAGAAATAGAAGAGAGCCTATCTTAGTTCTCTACTGTTGATTAACAAATTACCCCAAATTTACTGACTTAAAACAACATCTATTATGTCTCTGTGGGACAACAGTCTGGCTTAGTTGGGTCGTAAGCTTCAGGGTTTCACGGGCTGCAATCAAGGTCTTGACAGGAGTTATAGTCATTTCAGGTCTAAAATGGGGAAGGCTCTACTTCCTTGCTCCCCAACACGGTGTTGGCTCAACACAGTTCCTCAAAGTTGGTGGTACTGAGGGCCTCCACCGGCTCCTGCCTGGCTTCTTTTGTGCAGTTCCACCCCACACCACAGGTGGCAGAAGCAGCCCCTCCTCGCTTGCGGTTTTCAACTCCGCTTCTGTCTCTGTCAGAATCGACCAAGTCAGTATGGCGGGGTGAGGGGAATTGCCACAGGGACGGTACAGGCTCGCTTTCCTCAGAGATGCTCCCTATCGTGATTGGTCACTTTAGAGCACACGATGAGATTTACACACCCACCCATGGTGGTGACTAGAAAACCCCCAGGCCTGGCTCTCACGTGCCTGGCGGGTTCTCCGCCACCCCCCTCGGGCGGGAAAGGTGCGCCCGGCCGCTGGGGCTCGACCCGGAAGCTGCCGCGCGGAGTGCGCCCGCCTCTCCGCCGGGACTGTGGGCTCCGCGCGGAGCCTGTGGGCCAGCCGCGTCCTCGGTCCGTCCGAGTCCATGGGTCTCCATGGCGACGGCAGGGGCGGGGGGCGGGCAGCCCGAGCAGGGCCGCGCTCCGGCGGCCTCCGCGGCGGCGTCGCCGTGTTCGCCGCTGTGGCCGCAGTGTTCACCCTCACGCTGCCCGCCTCGGTGCCGGGGGGAGACTCGGGTAAAGTACTCTCAGGCCGCCCCTCCCGCCCTCTCCCCTGGTCCCACGGCGGGAAAAGCCGCGCCGGCGCTCCTGGTTCGGTCCAGTGGGCTCCTGCCTTCCATGCGCCCGCCGGTGCGCGGCGCGGGGTTCCTGTTTCGGAACCAATTCTTCCATGCCAGTGATTTTGGTTTCTTTAGTTCCCGTGGTTTGGAGAAAGGGCTCCTGTGGGTTTCTCCTGACTGGGTTAAACGACCTTTCTACTTCCCCAGATCGTTTTTTCTGGCTCTTTACTTACCATTCCCCTTTAGTCCACGAATGTTACTTTCCGAGCCCTTGTGTTTCAGACAAAAGGAATAACAGTCGGGGCGAACAGATACCTTGGAGAGCATTTTAGTGTGCTTAGAGACGATGCGTTACTGATAAATCCTGGAGACAGTAAGAGTGAGTCCCTCAGAATGGCTAGTCAGGAAAGACTTCTGAGGTGACATTTTAGTTGAAACCCGAGTACTAACAAGGAACCAGCCGTGCAGAATATTTGGAGAACACTTTTTAAAAAGTGGGAGCCAGATGTGACTGTAAGCAGCTTCTCCTAAAAAGAAAAGCACGACTCACGGGCCTTTTCCATCACATCCTTTCTTGTTCTGTATTTGGGACTAGAAACAAAGCCTCGGTTTTGTTTTTGTTTTACTGCCAGATAAAGTGGACCATCTAGTAATGCCTTATAAATGGCAGTAGTTGACTCAGAACAGTGCTGTAACTTTAGATAGGAAATCCATATCTTGAAGAAATGGTGTACTGTTTATCTTTTGTTGGATGACATGTGACCCAAATTTAGTGGCCGGAAGCAGTAGATATTTATTATCTCCCCTTTGGGGTAGATCCATAATATGGGTGCAGTTTAGCCAGGTGCACTACTTAAGATTGCTGCCATGGTGTGGACTGGGGCCACAGTCCTCTGGAGGCTGCATTTGAGGAGAATCTGCTTCTAAACTCACCCTAGTTCTTTGCTATGCAGGTCTTTGTATAAGATAGCTGACATATCAAAAGAAAGATAGGGCACCACTGTCTGACACTTGTCATTTTGTAACCTAATCCTGAAAGTGTTATGCCATTGCCCTGTTTTATTCGTGGGAGTCAGTAAATCCAGCCACATTCAAGGGGGAGAGGATTACGCAAGTGAGAATTCCAGGAGTTGGGGATTATTGGGAGCTGTCTTCAAAGCTGCCTGCCCACATTGAAGTTCCTTAGTGTTCTGTTTTCCTAGTCATTGCTTTCTGATTTCTTTCAGGTCCTATTCAACAAATGGGGCAGTGTTTCATTAATGTACTTGGGAATGGAGGTTTATATTAAATAGTGGGAATAGCTTTATGGTTGTGACTTTTATCATTGCAGTGCATTATTCAAAGATTAGGTAGTTTCACTACCTGTTTTAAAAACAGCTACTTATGGCTGTCTGAGCCTCAGTATGGGGTAGAATAAGTAAGAATATTTACTGAGCACTTACTATGCCAGGCACTGTACCATGTGCTTTATGTGGATTGATGTCTTATCCCTCCCCAGGTACTCTGAGGTAGGTACTATAATTATCTTCCTTTTATAGGTGAAAAAACTCAGGCTAAGCTGTATCCAAAGTCTCAGCTAGTAAGTCAGGGCTGTGAGGGAAGGAACCTGAGTAGATTGCCTTTAGAACATGCACTCGTAACCTATACTCTGCCAAAAAATTTTATGAAATACTTTATGAAATCCACCATCACATGTGTTGTAATATTTAAAGTCTATTTAAAATCTGTGGTTGTTGGTTCACACCTGTAATCCCAGCTACTCTGGAAGCTGAGGAGGAGGATCACAAGCCTGGCAACTACTGAGACACTATCTCAAAATTTTTTAAATATAAAAAAAGAGCTGGAGATGTAGCTTAGTAGTAGAGCGCTTGCCTACTCTGCACAAGGCGCAAGGCACTAGATTCAATCTTCAGTACTGAAAATAGAGAAACAAACAAACTATGGTTTTGGTCTTTTTATTAATGAATATTTTTCCTCAAAAGAATAAAGTTATGTATTCCCCTTTAGTTACCAAACTTTTTAGATGTTCTCATTTGCTTAATTTGGTACTCAATAGTGGTTGCTTCTAATAGTTTTATGTTTATTTTTAGGAATGATAAATAAACTTTTTCATCTATACACCAGTATGGAAATTTTGTTTAATCATATCATTGATCATTTTGTTTGTATGTTGAATGTACTGTTCTACTTGAATATTTATGAAATAATTTTTCTATCAATAAACAGAATACATCCCAAACCAAAATAATGCATGTATTCTTCTTCCCAATAAGTCTTAAGTTACACTGCATAAACCCATGGCATTGTGTGGCTTTGTTAAAATTATTTTTTGTACTACTTGACATGCATAGTTCAATTATGGGCAGGAGTGCTCATGGTTCTTTGGGAAGGGGTAGAAATCTAGTCTCACTAAGTTAACTTTTATATGAGTTTATATATTTTAAAGATACTGTCTTTAACAGACGATATATGACAATGTAGCAGTATAATTAACATTAAGAAATATGAAGAAAAACAGAAATACGAAGGGAGCTGGGTTTTGTAAACATTAAGCATCTGTAGACAACCCTGAGCTTGCCACCAGTTTGCATCCTAGATAACAAAACTATGGGTCTCAAACTTCAGAATTGCCTGGGAAACTTGGGTCCCAAAGGGTCTCATTATATTAGAGAGTTTTTGAGTAAGGTCAAGGAATCTTCCATTAAAAATGACAACCAGGTAATTCCAATGCAGATAATAATAGGGCTTAACTTTGAAGAAACACCAGCTGAAAGGGTTAGAAGCTGGATGCATTGGCACATCCTTCTGAAGCAGGAGCAGCAGGATCACAAGTTCGAAGCTAACCTTGGCAACTTTGTCCTTAGTCTAAAAGTCTTAAAAAAATGAGCAAAAAGGGCTGGGGATGTAGCTCAGTGGTGAAGTGCCACCTTGGTTCAATCCCCAGGACAAAGAAAAAAAATTTTTTTAATGGAGGAGAATGAATAATGATCTCAATTTTGAACTCATATACTTTTTCACACAGATATAAGGACAATAAGAACAAAAACTGATCAAAAAAGTTTGAAACAGCAGATATAAGAACTAACCTGTTAAGAAGTAAAACTGTACTTGAGAGTAGTTACAAAGGGAAAAATTATTCTAATAATTTTTAGGCCATAAATAATTTATTTAAAAAGTATTTGGGATATGAAAAGTACCTTGGTTTCTATTCATGAATATCTCCAGGAGATTTTAAAAATGTCCTTAAGAAGGGATGTAGGTCAGTGGTAAAGCATCCCTGAGATCAATCCCCAGTCAAAAAAAAAGTCCTTAGATAATTGACAGGTGAGCAGTAGGTGTTTTTGGGTGCCCTTACAGGGCTTTTGTGTTGCAGTCATTCACTTAAGAATGAGGTGTCATGAGTAGCAAGTATGACAATGTGATAAGTCTTGATCAAGTTCCATGTTCAGGGCTTGAGTTAGATTATGTGGCCAGAGGAGGGGGAGATGGGGATGTCTTAGCAGGATCATGAAGTGGGAAGATAATGTTTTTAAACTTAGTGGGAGAGAGAAATGAAAACAGAATAGCCAGAATGTAAGGTGATCTAAAGTGCTGAATAGACTCAAACAGGCTCTGTAGAGGAGAAAGAAGTGATTAATTCTAATGGAGGAGACTGGGGAGAGAGTTATATAAGGAAGGTGTCACTGAGGAGGTGGCAATTGAACTAGGCCTTGAAGGATTTAGGAGAGAATGCTGGGGAAATATTCCATGGTGAGAAAATGAGTGCTAAGAGGTGCCAAAGAGGACCACTCCAGAGGAATACTGGTATTCATATTTCACTGAGATGAGCCTGGGTTGTTGGATGTAAGCCTGGTAAAGGGACCTTGCAACTACAGAAAGTCCAATGTCTTGCTGAGGAATCTGAACTTCATTCAGTAAGCAGAGAATAGTCATTGAGAAATTTTACAGTAGAGATATAATCCAACTTATTTGTCTTGTGAAGTAGCCGTAAGTATTTTCAGTATGCAGATAAAGTAGGTTGGTCAAGTTTTGCTGAAGTCCAGCCCAGTGAAAGTGAAGTCCAAATTGTACCTGGAGCAGTAGAAATTAAAAGCAGAGTATTCATACCTACCAAAGGACAAAAAAGGACATTAGTACTTTTCCTAACAGATAATAGTAATTGCAAGTCATCAATACTGACCGATTTCTTACATGGTACTATATACTACCATATATAGAGATGAGTCAGAAATAGTCCTTATGCTCTATATACTTAAATAGTAACAAGCATTGACTTACTGCATCATAATTTTAGAAATTATCGTGAGGAACTATAAAGCATGTAATGATTTACTGATTGGAAAAATGTATTATAGTAGGACCTATCAAAAGAACCTAGGTGGAAATTGGTTACAAATATCTAAATTAATGTACACAAGATATGCAAATGCCAGTATTAGGATTGTGTGGCACGTTTTATAAAGTGTCCAAACTTCAGACCTTTGTACATTTGACATTAGTTGCATCTTTATAGATTATTTGTGCTAAATTCTTGAGAAACGATACAGCACATTACACTATGCTCCCCAAAAGTATTTGTGTATTTTCTAGTAAATTCGACTTTTAGGAGGGAAAATAAGCATTTTTAAAATGGAAATTCACCTGTATTTCCACTGACCAGTTACTGAAAACTATCAAAGATAGTTTGTTCAATGAGACCTAAGGGAGAAAATATTCCTTGACTATTTCATGCTGTTAAATCTCTACAGATTTACAGTTTTATCCAGTCAAATTAATGCAAAACCCCAATGCAAGCATTTGGATTTTGAAAACTTTGGAGGAGTGTCATTTTCTAATAGTAATTATTGGTTTTACATTATTTTTTCACAGGGGAACTGATCACAGCCGCACATGAGCTTGGAGTAAGTATTAGTTTTATTGTTTAATCAATGCTCTCATTAACAGTTTTAGGAATTAAGAAAGTTTAATTAAGCATGGAGTAAAGTAGATTAATTTATTTTCAAACCCTAGTTTTTAGTAACTTAAAGTACAGTACGTGACAATTTACTAAGTTTTAAATCCAATTAAACTAAATTATAAAGCAAAGCCTTTACTATATATACAGTGGCTGGCTTATTATCACCCCAAATTTTGTATAAGCTGTGGAGAATAAAATAAATCGGGTTAACAGTTTTAATAAGTTTATTATTTAATAAACTTTATTATGGTGCATGATCCCTTTAGGCAAGACCTTACGACTGTCAGCATGGTGGTAATCCCATAGCAGTGTGGTCTTTCAACTTTCAAACCAATACAATATTTCAGAACCCGCTTTATTTCAAGAGCCTTTTAAATGACCCTAATGTACTGTGAACTCAGAACAAACTGCTTAAGAACTGACAATGAAGTATGTCACCCTTTCTCTAGGTGACACACCATGTGATAGACACTGCCAAATCCACTAAAGAAAATATTTATTTGTATTGGCACAAGAGGATTACAATAGGAAACCACTATTCAAACATTTAGTCATTGGCACTTAATCTTTCTACTTGCCTGAGAAAAGGGCTATACTTTTCAATTAAAGTCAGTGTGATTCTTTTCCTAGATGAAAATCTTCTGTTGCTATATTTCCATAGGTTGCCCATCCTCCCGGCTATCCTTTGTTCACACTGGTGGCTAAATTGGCAATTATACTCTTTCCTTTTGGTTCAGTTGCCTACCGAGTCAATCTTCTCTGTGGCTTATTTGGAGCAGTGGCTGCGTCATTACTTTTTTTCACTGTTTTCAGGTAAAGTAGTTGATTAATTAAAATTAAGTGTTAGTTTGGAGATGCGAATTTCTTATGGCCAACTACATACGTTAAAAAAAAATCTTTTGTTGCTTGAGTGGATTCCCTAAGTCATGTGATTGCACTTTCTTCATTTACAGTAATTTCATATGCATTTGTCCCCTCACATGATTACATGATTGGTTCTGCTTCATACAATGGGGTGAAGGTGTCACTGGTTCATTATCACAGTTCTCTGGTTAGGCAGAACTAATGAGGTTTGTCATTTTATGAAGATGCAGATAGGACAGTTTAATTCAACAATATGAAGTTCATCTTTTGATAAATGGTAAATACCATTTAATTACTCACAGCATTGCTGATGGGCAGCTGCGTTTCACACCAGATCTAATATCTAGTCATATGATAGTCTAAATATGAACTTGTATGCTTTTTGAAATGAGCTTGGTAACTAAGAAAATCACATTTGAGATGTGGGTTTAGCTAAGTTCACTTTGTTCTATCATAGCTGCAGGGAAGATAGGAAACTAGACCCCTCTTACTTCACTAATGGAAAACTTTCTTAGTTTTGAAGCTACTCTTGCTTTTAAAAAGCAGTTATTTGTTTAGGATATTGGTTAACTCATTTGTCTTTATTTCTGTCCCTTTTACTCCTAACTTAGTTTAACTATGCTCAAGAGGATAATAGCAAAATATAAATTATACTTCCTAAAAAGGGAAAAACCAAATTAAAACACTTCTTCAAAAACTTTTATGGTTTTTTAAAATAAAAACAAATCATTTTGTATATAAATACAGTATAATTTGAATAGACATAATTTCAAATGTTATTTTTGGAGACTAATATTTTATAATATAATGGTCATAACACTGCCCTTTAGCTAAATTTTTTCTACATTCTTTTTAAATTATTTATAGAGAGGTAAAAATTAACAATTATGACTCCTAATGTTTACTTTTAAGTCTATTTGTAGAAAGTTTTCAGATATAAATATTTCAATTATTGATGATTTACTAAATGTTTATATTATTTAATTTGTTTCTATTTAATGTTACATTTTTTCAGTGATAGTCAAATCTGTAAATATGAATTTGAAAATAACATTTCTGCCTCTATTGATTAGTGTTATCAATACTTTCTTTTTCTAAATGTCTACAGTAAATTTTTTTAGAATCATTTCTTTGGAGTTGTTTACAATTAAGAATCTGTCAGTATTACCATAGAGAGAAAAGTTGATCATCTTATTTTTAAATACATAGATTGAAATTTGGACTTATCTGTTGTATATCAAATGTATGAGTTATTAATTTTTAGAAGACATTTTAAGACAATTTAAAGAAAACTAGTATTTATTTTAATAGTTCATCTGTGTTTTAGAAGGTCATTTATGTAACATACATCTATTTAAATGTTATGCAGCTATAAATGCTCTGAGGCAAGTAAAGTGATTTACCTCTGAAAATTTCCTGTTTGTCAACATATTGTTGATGCCATTCCACATGAGAATACTATAAAATTCATATGTAAAAATCTTTTCAGACACCGCATAGCTTTGGACAATAATTTTCCTTTGAGTTGTCCACATTTAAAAATAGCTTTTATTAATGCTTATGCTTGATTATATGACTTTTAGATAAGCACACTAGTGTGTGTCCCTTTTCTTTTAATATGGAGCATTAACAATAAATTTTTATACTTACTAACATGTGCTTGAAATCACAACTTTAATACTACCAGGCATTTGAGTGGTTTTAGTAATGTAGTACTTTGGAAAAGTTGCTTTCTTTCTGAAAAGGGATATAACAATATTATCTCTCACATACATTTTAATATGAAAATACTTCATTATTTTGAATACAAATAACTGACAAGGTACATGTCCTTTGGGAACAACCTAGTTCAAGTGGCAAATCTGTTTTGTCAAACAATAGACACCCTTCAGAAAGGAGAAGCCATCTCTATGGTAATAGGACTAACAGTAGCCTATTGATTGAGTGGAAGAAGACATTATACAATGTCAGCTGGCTTGTTACAATTTCATTTGTTGTATGACCTGAACTTAACCTCTAAAACCTTTCTTCTGTGAATATAAACCCAACAGCAGGACACAGTTTTTGTACAGTCATTACAGTGATGGCTTTTTTCCAGTCCTAGCATACAGTAAATATATTCCTTTACAGGTTGACTCCTTTATCAGAATTTGTTTAGGAGACATTTCACTACTTTATTCATTTACAGACTAAATCATCATTCCATTTTGTTGTTGAATATTGAAGGGTTTTGATCCAGGAAACAGTTTTATTCTTTCTTTTCCCCCATCACTTAAGAGAACATTACTGTACATGTGGGATTAGTGCTGACTGGTGTGCAGTAAATTAATTCTTTTAACAGGTTTAGGTTTTTTTCAGGTAATTGTTCACATAGCATTCACTATATTTAGCTCTTGGGGTGGACATAAAGACCTTCTGTACCTTTTAAACAAAGATTGTATTTCAAAAGCAAATTTCTGTTTAAATGTGTTGATGTAAAAGGCTCCCTTTTTTTCAGTAAACATGACTTAGATTGAAAGAACAATTTATTCGTTGTTTCCCATTACTATGTAATTTTTGCTTTTCTTGCATCTTTCTCTTGCTTTTAAAAGCTGTAAGATGTCATTAACACTGCATTTTTTGTCAGTCTTTCCTAATAGTTGGCAAGAACTCATTTATATTTGCTTTGCTGTAGTGTATAAAGTATATGAGTAAAACAGCACATTGAAAGCTGTGTGTGTCACTGTTGTTTATTGAATTAAAAATAGTAAGATTGTGGCAGTTTCTGTATTTATTTATGTATTGTCCCCTTCAGGGGCATTTTTAAGCATGCATTGTTAGGAGTTTAATCTAATACTTTTCATTTCTATGAAATAATACTCATTTAATTCGTGTGTATATCTGTGTATTTAAGGTTATGTAATAAAGTTAGTGATTTAAGGAACTGGGATTTTCCCTTTTAAGACCTTTGAAGTAAATGATTTTTAAATTTGATAGTCTGATATTTAAAGTGTCTTATTTTGTATTTGCAATTCCCAAACCCTATTAATATAAAATAAGAAGCTATAGGTAATGTAAATCACAAATATGAATATCATTTAATTTTGCTTAATACTTGAGTTTCAAAATTATTTTCTAGCAAACATCAAACTAAGTCCTATATAGTAAAATAAGAAGAGTACTGAAATCACTATCGTCAAACATCATAGCTTACATTTTATATGTACTGATCATTAAAATAGAAAGTTCATTGATGGCATTGAATACAAATATTTTACTGCAAAGAAGATTTAACTTACTCATGGTTTCACATGAGGACATATATCATTTATTTTGGTAGTTACAGGGCAGGGAATATATTCTCAACAGACTTGAGAGTCAGCATTTCTTTTTCAAACTATTAGTGACCAATTGGAACTACAGAAAAATCCATTGTTTCTTGAACACTCATGTGAATTGAAGGTAAAACTCTTTTAGTTTTTATAATTAAAATTCAGTACTTATTTTAAAGAAAGTAAGACAAAAAGTTATGAACAATTAAATAGGCAGTTTTTCTAGAAGGCACTGTCTCAGAAAACTTGAATAAAAACCCTAATACCTTTAACATTGTGCATTTAGAAATCAGATTTCTTTTTTTTTTTTTTTTTTTTTTTTTTTTTGCTGTGCAGGGGATTGAACCCAGGGCATTGTGCTTGCAAGGCAAGCACTCTACCAACTGAGCTACATCCCCAACCCCTAGAAATCAGATCTCCCTAATGTCATTCAGGCTACTTAGAATATATGAATATTAATAAAAATTAAGGTATATTAAAACTATTCCTATTTAATACAAAGAACTTTGACCAATTTCAGTAGTATTTAAATATGTTCTGGCATATTATTTTGTGCCCATACTTTATTCTTGGAATTTTGTCATTTTTGTGAATTATGTATTCCGAAACATTATGTTGCTGCTAAAAATTAATTTGATTATAGTTTTGGAAAGCGAGTACTTGATTCTGAGAACCATCTGCTATTCTTATAGCTTCTGTTAAGATTCCATTCAATGAAGAATAGAAAATTAAAATGCCATACCTTAGAGAATGAGAATCTCCTGCTTAAGGGACATTTGAATTTTCCAGCTCAAAGAGTATTTTAGATTATTGCCATAGAGAATAATGTGAAGCTCTTCCTAATTTCTGAAGTAACTACGCATAAGTAACAAATAGTCACCAAGTTTTTGTAGTTGAAAAAGAATGGAAAGTACTGGAGCATTAATTTCCATTCAGGAGAATATCTGTCTTGATCCCTGGTTAATTGATCATATATTTCTCTCATACTTGTATTAAAATTGTATTGACTCAGACTAGTTAAGCATATTAAGAGCTTGGTTCATTTGCATTTTTTTATAAGTAGAGGGACATATTAGACTCAAATAGCAGCGCTTCATTTTGAAGGGAAAAAAGCAGGGCAAAAACTCTTTTAAGACTGTAGAGTCTTTTCTGACAGCTAGTCAGAGTTAGAATTAGTTCAAGGAAATGTTAATAATGCACTGCCTGGCCTAATCCCTTTGATATCACCAGGTAGCCTCCTGTTCATGGGTTAATTGCTTTAAAAGCGAAGGCAATATTCTGAGCGGTGGGCCGCTTCACCTTTTCACAGCTGTTACCATTGAGTGACAACTAAATCCCATGTGTAAGATGAGGAAGAGCTCAATCTCCAATTGGGAGAAAATTTATGTAAACCACAATCCCTTCAGAATGTGCGGAAGTCATAGACTTTCTTGATTTACTCTGCTTTTCCCAGAAAGCTCTATTGTTCACTTTCCTAAGTCCCATCAACCCTTTGTAGCAGAATATCACAGCGGCAGCAGATAGCTTGAAATATATAAATGCTATCATAGCTCTGATTAATAGCAGTGCTTATGAGTCAAGTCTGATAACAGTGCAGCTCTCCACTCAATTTCAGATACTGCTAATGGAATCTGTCTTCTCCAATTGTAATATGAGAAGGCCTAATTTGCCATGGAGCTTGGAGCTGTCACCAGTAGGGGATTGTGGGGTCAGATGGGAGCTGCCAGGTTTTTGCCCTGCAGCTTGTATCTCTCACTTTGAATAGAGCAGCCCCCTGCCTGCCAGTTAGCTGATAGGCCGCCGTGGGGTTTATGCCACTATGTACAATAGGAGAGGGCTACATAGGCTGACTTTATAATTGTGAAGCTAGCTCATATTTCCACAGCTACTGTGCTGCATAATTTCTAATAAGTGGTTTTAACAAATGTCAGATTATGAAAAGTTTCCTCAATTACAAAAACTTATAAAACATTTAAATTGCTAAATCTGTTTCCTGCCGAGATTTTGCCACTGGAACTAGTCATCAGTTATTATGACTGCCCTAATAAATGCATATATTTCTTAAAATTACAAATAAAATATAGGCCATAACTCATATAGACTTGCTGCTTTTCAAAGCCATACAAATAGAAAACAGTCTTAACAAATTGAAATATTAAGATATACTTCCCAACTTTCATAGTTAGACTACTTAATATTAATTCTCTATTGTTAAGTTGGTTGGTGTTGCTGATAAAAGTAGTTTAATACTCTCTTTCTGTTGGGTTTAGTTATTTGGATGTTTTAAATTTACTTTTAAGATACTTTTAAGCTTTAAGATACTTTTAGTATCTTAACAGTATGAAAATTATGCAACATCTTCTAAGTTTTCAGTTAAAAAGGACTGAGTATGAAAGGTGTATTGGCCAATGCCTTTGAGAATAATATGCTGAAATATGCTTTTACCAGTTTCAGTTTTGCTACTGAATGCAAAGTATACTATTAAGATTAACAAGCTAATCTTGAGGTCTTGTGTGTTTTTACAGATTTCAAATAAAATGTTCTAAAATCTGTAATTTGGGGGTTAAACTGTGATGTAACTCAGGAAGGTATTGCCTTCCATTTTTTAAAGTTATTTGGCCTACCATGAGAACTTAGTAAAATGTAAATAATAGTGATTCCTATAAAGACTGGTTCAGTATTTTCTTTTAGATAATTTAAGTTGATGAGGTATAATAAAATGAATTGTTTTAAACCTTTGTCATTTATTAGTTAATGCCGAAATCTTAACAGAAATTGTCTGATTACGTCTTATTTATGGAAGCTCTTCATAATTTTTTTTCTTCCATTTCAGTTGCATTTTTTGAAAGCTTTTTCATTTTTTCCCCAATTTTTTTTACAGTGGCTTAAAATCAGGAGTAATATTTTGTACTTTGCCTTGTATGGTACTGGTGGTTGATATTTATGTAGCTGAAAACATAGGTGAAAAATTTTACCTTTTGATTGAGTCTCATCAAAAAGGATTAACCTTGGTAGGATTTTCTTCTGGAGTTACAGTAAATTTTTATAACATGTGATTTATCTGCAAGTTTTTTTAACTATGGAAATGTTTAAAAACATTTTAGGCCCAGTGGTGGTAGCTTCAGAGATACATCTTTAATATACCACATCTTCAATGATTGACTTAAGTTCATCAGGTCAAAACTTGAAAATGTTAACATACTAATGCTCTCTAACTGGCCACTGACTGTATATTCCTATAGAGCACTTGACATACATTAGATGCCCAGTGCTCAAAGAACATTGAGTGAACTACCACCAAAAGAAAGAGGCTTAGCAGTGCTTGCATTTTCTTAGCTTAGCTCCCTAGTATCATCATTCTCAAGGTAGACTAAAAAGATAAATATATTACACTGATTATGTGAATGAACCAGAAGGAACATTTGTATCGTTTTTATGAACAAGACCCAGAAGGGTAAGGTTGATAGATTTGCTGTTGTTTGTATCCTGCTTTACTTACTTCTTTCCTGTAGTCCTTTGCACCATATTAGTTGTCAGAATGAATTGACACTAGTTGTGATTTCTTAAACATTAATGTTCATATGCTGCATTGTGCCTACTCCCATTCCACTTACTTCAAGGAGTTCTCACTATAGAAGAAGGGTAGTGTACCCTCCATGTTGGGTTCTTTGCATACAAGTAACACTGAAGACAAATACGTTCATTAAATTTATGAGGTACATCTTGTGTGTGTTTGGAAAGGATTTCAGGTTTCTGTTATTTGCCTTTTGATTTAGGGTTAGACAAACTTGTGACTACAGATGAAAATCAAATACAATGTAGTAGAAAGAAAAATATACCTTATCATCAATAGCAAACTGGTGTCATTGGTGTAAATTGTAACCTCCTGATTTATCCATTATGTCAACAGATGGATACTATTCCATCAGTGAGAAAACTATCACACAATCAGTACCTTTCTTAAGAAGTTCCCTGGGTCTCATGGATTTTGTGGACCAAAATGTTTTAATCAAAGAATTCTGATACTCACCTTGTTAGGCTGGTTTTAATAGCATCACATCTTCCCAATTCAGTGGAGAAGCTCTGTCATTTGCATTATCTGGATGAAGTTTAAAGTCCTTGACAGCTTTCCCATACTATCTGTCATATTCTTGGTATCTTTCTTCATTGTAAATACTATTCACTACTAGAATCTAAACTACTTAATTTTGGTATTAACCCAAATAAAAAGCAAGATTTACTTATTGCAAATATACTGCATAATATTTTTTGTGTAAAGTATTAAGTATGTGTTTTTTTGTGTGTGTGGTGCTGGGAATTGAACCCAGGGCCTTGTGCTTGCGAGGCAAGCACTCTACCAACTGAGCTATATTCCCAGCCCTAAATATGTTTATATAAAATAAAATGTACTTCAATTACTTGGATTTGCTATTCTGAATCACCTTTTCTCTATTAGTGTGAAACCTTAGAAATAAGGATATCTCTCTAATAGCATAAAAACCTGATTGTGATTATTGATATTAATATTGATATGCGACTGTCTTTTTCTTGGAGGAGGTTACTGGAAATTTAACTCAGGGGTACTTGGCCCCTGATCCACATTCCTCAGCCCTAGTTTGTATTTTATTTAGAGACAGGATCTTACTGAGTTGCTCAGTGCCTTGCTTTTGCTGAAGCTGGCTTTGAACTCTCGATCCTCCTACCTCAGCCTCCCCAGCTGCTGAGATTACAAGTGTGTGCCACTGCGCCCGGTTGTGATTGGTCTTTATAATGCAGTGGTTATGTTATTAAAATTATCATAGCCATGGTATTTAAAGTGTGTGATCTTCACTTCATATGTCCTCATAAGTTTTTATTTTGGGAGCTGGGTGTGGTGATGCTAGCCTGCAGTCTCAGCTAACTGAGAGGTTGAGGCAGGAAAATCATAAATTCAAGGGCAGCCTTGGAAACCTGGTGAGACCGTGTCTTAAAATAAAAAATAAAAAGGACTAGGGATATAGCTCAGTGGCAGAACAGTTGCCTAACATTTGCAAGGCCCTAATTTCAATCCCCCAGTATTGCAAAAACTAAAATAAAAAATACAAAAGATTTTATTTTTCTGTAAGTCAGCTTGGATTCTACAACTCTGTGCTTCATTTGAAACAGTATCTCCCTTGATATTGCTCTATGAGAATTGGATTGAGAATGGGAAACGTTTTTTCTCATAGTATGGCTAACTCATCATAAAATGTTCTTAAATTACAATGGAAAATAGACTATTTTCATTGGTGAGTTCTGGTGAAAAGAGTCTTACTTTATTCATAGCTCAATTGAGTGAGTTTCCCTTCTAGTTTTCTCTAGTTTACTATTGGTTTGATTAAAGTACTTGAATCAATTTCAGTAGAAAAATGTATCTTTTAATTTTAATGAACTGATTTCAAGATCCTATTTTAGCACATTACTAACTCTTTAATTGCTTTTAAAAAATAATTAGGCATATTTGTTCAAGAGAATAAAATGAAAATTGAAGTAGGGTTCCTTAATTGACAAGTGAAAAACCAATAGTGTTTTTGATTATGTCATTATTTTTAAAAAATTCATCAGTCTACACAGGTGACATTTTTGCCATATTTTGTGGGGAATTCATGTTTATTGTTCATCTGCATATAAAACTTTATGGATGATACAAGATAGCTTATTTTGTGGGCTCAAATCAATAATTTCATTTAAAACTCATTTAAATAAATATGCCAGATTTGACATCTATTTATTTTTACTTATTCTTTTTTGGTTTTCTTTACTTTGGCACTGGGGATTAAACCCAGGAATACTTTACTACTGAGCTACATCCCCAGACCTTTTTAATTTTTTTATTTGAGACAGGGTCTCACTAAGTTGCCAATGCTAGCTTTGAACTAGGAATTTTCCTGCCTCAGCCTCTCAAGTTCTTGGGATTACAGGTGTGTCCCACTACTCCCAGTTATCTATCAGTGTGTGAAAGACAATGTAAGAAACTGTGAACCTTCTGCATTTTATTAATCCCTTTGAAATATTCATTTTGTAAGCAAGGAATAAATCAAGTAATATGAAAATGAAAGTGCTTTTTAAGTAAATTATTACTTCAATACTTTTACCAAAACATTAAGATTTTACTTGAAATACAGAACAATGAAATGAGTATGCCTTAGTTTCTAGAAGATGGATCCATATGCACCTCCTCATTTTTTTTCTTAATTTCATTTGTTGCCAAGACACTTTATTTTTCTAATTGTAAAACACAATAACAATAAAGGACATGGTTCTTAAAAGGTGCAAATTGTATTCAAATACCAAAACAATCTTTTGTCTTTTGGCACTTTAAAAAAGAGAATTCTTTGTAAATAATGGCATAAGTATGATTTTATAAGCATTATTTGAAAATGGTTGGAGGTAAGGTAATTAGAACCATTGCTACTTGAAACCCATTAAAAGCTTAAAATAAAGTGTGTCTGAAATTTTAAAAGATATATAAATGGGAAAACCTTTAATTTTCAAAATGTTAAATAGCTTTGTAGGAATGCAGGCACTCATACACATACACGCACACACATACACATGCAAGATGCACTAATATGTTAACATGATTATCCAAGGGTCTTAATAATCTAAAAATATTTCCTTTGACTTTGTAACACATTGTGTAGGCAATTTTAAATTCTTCAAATCTGGTTTCCTTATTGTGTTTTGATTTGGTCACAGTTAAAAATTCAGATGCCTGTGCTGTGGAATGTGATTTAGCTGTAGAGTGCTTGTCTAGTGTGTACATGGCCCTGGGTTTGATTCCCTAGAACCACCACCACCACCACAAAAAAAAAAAAAAAAAAAAGGCCCCCTTTTCAAAACCCCCCTTAAACTTTAAAAAAAAAAAAAAAAATACTTTCAATTTAGTGAAAACCTGAAGAAGGGGCAACTACCCTAGTCTTAAACTACCCTAGTCTTAGTAGTTTAAGTCCTTTAAGGAATACTTAGAAAAGATGATGCCTACACTGAGTTGTAAATAATAAGTGGAAGTTAGTCAAGTGAAGGCAAAACAGGGCTCCAGATATACAGAATTTTATTTGCAAGGAAACCCAGAGGTGGAGAAACAGCTTGTAAGTGCAGTGATTTACATGTCTCTTGGTGTTGCTGAAACATGAAGTTTGAGAGAGGTTATATTAAGAAATGAAGCTTTGTGTGGGCTGAAACCAGATCATGAAAGATCTTGACTGTGGTAATGTTTCTATTATGATTTAAGGGGAATCATTAAAGAATCAGATGCAGGAATGTGCTAGATCAGGTATGTTTGGGATCCTTCACTCTGATAGCAACAGTGGGCACAGACCATGAAAGCAGATGGCTTCCCATACTCTTGGTTTGGTTTGAGTTCCAGGAGATAATAATAACTGGAAAAGGGCAGTGGCCATATAAGTGGAGAAAAGTTGATTTATTTAAAAATAATTATGATGGAAAATTGGCAGGATTATGAAGTACATTCAATAGAGAGAGGAAGCCTCGATATTGACTCTAGGTCTCTTAACTTGAATAATTAAGGTAGATAATGAAAATCATGAAGATAGAGTATATAGGAACAGGATCATTTCGGCAAAGAGGACGTGAGGTTAATTTGATGCTGATTAACTGTGATGTTCTATGGGACATAAAGAGTTGGAGTGGCATTGGAAGGGGGTATATAGCAATTGGTTGGAGTTACATAAATCTGAAACATAAGAGAGCAAGTAGTGTTAGGGACAGATTTGGTGTTTTCAGTTCGTAGTTGTCAGTTGAAATCAAGATAGTAGATAAAGCCAGTCAGAGTTTGTGAAGTGAGAAGAGCAAATTACTTGAGAATGAAATCTTGAAAGAACCCAATGGGAAAAAAGGAGACATTCAGTGAAGACACAGAAGGAAGACCCAGAGCCATAGAAGGAAAACTGGGGTGTTGTGGGTCCTAAACATAAACTCAGTAGAGTGAATCTGGGAGAGTGATCATCAACAGTGCACAACACAACAGAAAGCTCTGGAAAGCATATTGGTGTTGGGGTCCCCAGGCAGGATTTGCAGTAGTGTGCTAGAGTGAGAAAGGGGATAGACGCTGCAGGGATGAGGCTGATACTGAACTAAGCCAAACCCTGAAACTACATGAAATCATCCCTGATGTCAGCTTGCTTTTTGGCCATTTATCTTTATCTCAGTAAGGTGAACAGTGTGCTCAAAAAGTGCTCAGGGAATTGAACAAGCAATATAATGAGACTGCCTACCTATAGAATCAGTGAAGGAATTGAAGGTCTCCAGGCTCCAGAAAATCATCCTTACTGACTTGTCAGCTTGCTGGGTGCTGGTGGGGGGGATCCCATCTCCTTGTCAGCATGCATGTGAAGTCAGGGCATAGGCCGCACACCTATGTTCTTCATTGCACCCTACCTGCAGACTTCTTATCGCATGATGTACCAGCCACCACTTGGCTCTCAGGACAAATTACTTAATTTTAGTGAAAATCTTAGAAATTTGAGAACAGCTTTATTAGACCCTTTTTCATCATGGGCTGCTTTCAACAATAGAGTTCCATTTTACTTAACTTTCCTGTTCCCTCCTTGAACAAATGCACTTGATGTCCTCTTTCCCAAGCTACTTTTCACGTCCCTGGCATGACTTTAGCTTTCTGTTTACTCATTTCCTTGATGCCCCACTGTCCTGTTTAATTGAGACCTACAACTCCTTGCTCATCCATATCTTTTCCCATAGCTCCTTACTGGCTTTTCTTCCTTCTCTATCCAATCTGGGGTCCATGGTTCATTACTTGAACTCTCCTTCTTATTCTCCTGCCCTTCCTCCTTAAGGCTGACTCTGACCAGCCTCCCCACGCATGGCTTTGTGCAGCCATGAGGCCTGATGATACTGCCCCTATGTGCCCAGTCTCTGTAGTCTCCAACCTCAGCTGAGCATTTATTGCTACCTACCAAACCTTGTGTGTATCTCTCCTGGGCTTGTAGAGTTTTTTCCACAACAGATGTTTCCAATTACCTCTACTTTTCTTAATCCACTAATTTATACATATCACAAATTTACAGTCAGTAAATGTTGATTCTGAATCTTATCGTAAAGCCAGTGTTTAAAGGCAACGTTTTAAAAGTACATGCATTTAAAGAGAAACTCAGAGTTTGGCATATAAAATGGTACTGAAATGAAAGAAGTTTATAAGGCTTAGGCTATATAGATTATTTGTGAAAACTATTATCTATGATTTATGATTTAATGTATTATTTTGGATGACAGAGCATCCAAAATGTTTTATATTCTACATTTCTGCTCTTGGAGGCATACTCTCTCTCTCTTCTGTTTTCCACAAGGCTAGGAGAACTTCAGCATTTATTTTCATAATTTACTCACAGAGTTTCCCTTGAAAAAATAATAGAAATTATAATGAGGGAAAGCAGTGTGTTTCAGTGAATTTTTGATTGCAAGCAATTGGATGACTGTGTTTAGCAGAAAAGAAATGCATTAAAAGGAAGTTGGGAAGAACCCTACGGTTCAGTTTTTAAAAGACAATCCAATTTAAGAATTGGGCAAAGTATCTGAATTGACTTTTCTCCAAGGAGGATACACAACTGACCAGTAAATACAGAAAAACATGCTCGGCATCCTTAGCCATTAGAGAAATGCAAATCACAACCTCAGTGAGGTACCACTTCACACCCACTAGGATAGCTAGAATTAAAAAGCCTGGGTAACAGGTGCCCATTAGGTGTAGCGAAATCAGCAACCAGTGCACTGCTATTGAGAAATGAATTAGAAGATTCATTACCTCCTTTTCTTCAGCTTCTATTAGAACTACAACTCAAATTTGCTTAGTTTGAATTCCAAGCAAATTCATTTGATGCTAAAAAGTTTGAGATTATAGGTCTGATTTCCATTCCCTTTTTTTTATTATCAGTTACCTTCTCTTCTCAACAGCTTCACAAATTATTTCTTTGATACTAAGGAAAATCAGGTGAAAGAAACTCTGGATTCTTTATTACAAAACCATCCTGATCTTGGGAGAGGAAAAGGGAAAATTCACATTATACACTTTGCTGATGTGGGATTAATCTTCAATAAAATGCTAATGTACCTAACTACATGTAAGTCTTAAGGTGACTGGGTAAGTTTTATCGCTGAGTTGATAATTTTAGGTTCAATTTGTAAAACCTTATGGCATATTTGAAAAGGTAGTTAACATAGTTCATAATTAATAATAGTATCAATAGTTCAAATGCTTTGGGATGACTTTCTGAGTGTAATAGCATGTTAAAAATTATGGATTTGAGTTTTGAGTTTTCTGAGGATTCAATTATATCAGGGCTCTCTTTTCAGTTCTCCTTAACTATTTGATGGTTTTAAACTTTGACAAATTGTTCTTTCGAAAAAAGTAATTTTTTTTTACCTGACTCCAGCCAGGTACAGTAGCATATGCCTATAATCCCAGTGGCTCAGGTGGCTGAGGCAGGAGGATTGGAAGTTCAAAGCCAACCTCAGCAACTTAGTGAGACACTGAACATAAAAAAGGCTGGTGGTGTGGCTCAGTTTTTAAGTGGCCTTGGGTTCAATCCCTAGTACCCCAAACAAACAAAAACCTGACTCCAGGGCGTTTTGAATACAGTTCAAACTTATAATGTATTGTTTTGATGAAACATGGAAATAAACACATAACAATTAATACAACTTCATTTTAGTTTACTCTAGACTCTAGGAGGTCCATATTTAATCAGTTAAGAGTGTAATTTATCATTAAGATAAAATGAATTATTTGACGTTAAAACTAAAACCCATCTTTTACCCACAATATAGTGGCACCAGATGGCTATTCTAACAGTTAGAACCCTAGTTCTGCCACTTACTTGCCATAGTACCTTGGAAAAAATTGCCTGGCTTTTCAGCTTGTTCATTTGAAAAAGGAATTTGTTGATTTTTTTTTTAACTTGTATCTTGACAAGATGTTTCAGACGAATTTTGTATTTGAATCACCCTTACCCTGGAATCAGTCATTTCTCTAAGGATACTAATTTATGTTTTAAGTAGAGGGAGGAATCTAGGTAGGAATCTTATATCTTATGCTGCCTTTCCAAAATAAAACTGACATATGAAACTGAGAAGTTCCTTTAAAATGCATTTTTAAATCATTTTAAAATGTTAGAAAATTCTAACGTTTTTCTTCCTTTGTGTGCATGAAACTGGGTTCTTCCAATATAAATAAAGTTCAACTTCAATTCACATTTTAAAAACAAGATCAAGATAAGTGACAAAGACAATCAAATGCTATTGATGTTCAGAGTTGGGCTAGAAACCCAGAAATTGAAGAGAAATTTGAGAAAAGTGTAAGCTTTGAATAAATAGGAGCATAGAAGACATCTGTTCTGGGGTTCAGTATGACCAAAGGTATGGTGCTGGGACTAAGCATGTCATATTAAGGAGTTTTGAGGCACTTTACTAGTTAGCAGAGATAATGTTGGTAATTAGCAGATAGATGGGGTTCATTTTATTGGAAGCCTGGATTTCCAGCTGAGTCATTTAGAATCTGTCCTACAGACAATGAAGTGTCCTTAAGTTTTGAGGCTAGGTAATCAGAGTATGTTTTAGGAAATTTAATATAATGCCATATTGCAGAATAGGTTGGAATACAGAGGACAAGTTAGGAAACTATTAAAATAGTTGGGTCTAAGGCATTGGGAATACAGACAAAGGAGTGGATAGGAAAATAATTTAGAATGAAGAAGTGGCTTTAGTGTATTTAATCAGGATCACTGGGAGAGTGGGAAACTGAAAGAAAAAGGAAACTGAAGATTTTTGTAGGTGAAAGAACAAATAAATTGCAAATAGAAATTCAAAGGAAAAACAGGCTTGATGATAATGATTTTTGTGCATGGGTGTGTGTGTATGCATGGGGGTGTGTGTGGGTGTGTGCTGGGGATTGGACCAGTGTATCTCACACACTATGTATATGCTCTGCTACTGAACTCCCTTCTCATCTTCTGTTGATACTGGAAATTTTACCTAACTTCTATTTCTATAATAGGTAAAACCCAGAGAATTACTTAATGATTTTTATACAAAACAATATACTTGACTAAAGACAGAAAATGTCATAATTATTAGACACAGTAATGCTTGCTAAATTAAGAAATAGAAATTTAGGGTCTTGCTTGTTGGTACACATCTGTGATCCCAGTAGCTTGGGAGACTGAGGCAGAAGGA
This sequence comes from Glaucomys volans, assembly GCA_020662805.1. Classification (NCBI taxonomy): domain Eukaryota; kingdom Metazoa; phylum Chordata; class Mammalia; order Rodentia; family Sciuridae; genus Glaucomys; species Glaucomys volans. The sequence goes on from JAJEJO010001862.1 coordinate 152,815, forward strand.
TCACAAGTTTAAGGTCAGCCTCAGCAACTTATCAAGACCCTGTCTGAAAATAGAAATTTAAAAGGACTGAGGATGTAACTCAGTGATGGAGAGCCCCTGAGTTCAATCCCTAGAACCACATAGAAGAAAACACAAAAGGGGGGAGAAGGAAGAGAGGAAGGATTTTTATAGTTTTAGATTTATGGCAAAATAGAAAGTTGTTTCTCTATGATGTTCAGCACATTACCAGTCTCATCAGATCTCTGGATCAGGATCCAGATTCCTGATGGATTTGAAATGCATGACTCTTCTGGCACTTGAGGATGAGATATTTGTTTTCAGGTGTAGCATTTGATTCTTCTGCCATTATTGAAATTTTCATTTCTATTCTCTTAATATATGTGTGTGTATGTATATATAAAGTTGTACATAGTTAAAATTATCTAGAATGTATAGTTTCAAACTTCTACTTTGTCTAAAGAAAATAAAAACATCAAAAACTAAGAACTTAGCTGTGAAAAATTATAACATCATCAAATACTATGACCACAACAATGCCAGGATAAAGATGGAAGGTACCTAGATTCAAACATCCCATGCGAAGTGAGTGAGAATGAGTGTTCCTGAATATGTGTTTTGCCATTTCATTAACTTACACTTAATTGTGTCTCAGTCTTAACCATCTCTCCTCCTTCGTAGATAAAGCAAGAAAACGACACAGGTTCAGCCCTTAGCTACTGTTTCTTCAGGTTTTTTGAACTGTCTTTGAGTCCTAGAGTGTGTGTGTGAGAATGAAATCTCATTCTATCCATAAGTTTGTCCATTTGTTTGTTAGTAGGTGAACATGCGGGCTTCCCAATTAAAATCTGTTGAAAGAAATTATTACATGAAGTAATGTATTAACCATATAATGTGTTGAGAGAGTGCTGGATGACTGTCATAATTTCTGCTGGGACAGTTTATGAAAAGGAAAATAAAGTCAGTCCTTTTTGTTGGGAAAGAAGATTTCATGTTATCTGTATTTGCAGGCTTTCTGGCTCATATGCTGGAGGAATCCTTGCTGCGGGGGTGTTTTCATTTTCTCGTCTAACATGGCAGTGGTCCATCACAGCAGAGGTTTTTAGCTTAAACAATCTGTTTGTGGGGCTGCTTATGGCTCTTACTGTACATTTTGAGGAGGCAGCAACTGCAAAGGAGAGATCAAAGGTAACCTATTTGGATCAAAGTGAAATCATTTTTTTTTTGTTTTAATTTTTAGACAGATGGCTGTAATTTTTTTTTAACTTTGGTTTAGATGCTATTTGTCTATTGTGGTTACTGTCAAGGTAATCTAGGCATGTTGAAAGAGAAAATGTTTTCAGTCCTTTTATTGTGAATGGAACTATGATAGCCCTCATGAAACATGGGACTTTTTCCCCACAGACTTCAGAAGTGGTTTGGAGAATGAAGGGGTTATGACATCTCCTGTGAGAGCTATGAGAAAGGCAAGCTTATTGGTTCATTCACTAGTACTTGCTTGTGTGTTACCATAAGGTGCCAAACTCTGGATTGACCTTAAATTACATACCACACGGTACATTGATTTACTCTCTTATTGTGAAAATGATCAAACTTGAAATTTTTTAATTAAGAGTGTCAAGTGTAAAAGCAGAGTAGTTCAGAAGAAGGCAGATACTATGATCAAAATCATCAAGTGTGAAAGAACCCTGCCTTCAAAAACTTACAGTCTGCACATTGCAGAAAATACCATATTGCCTTAGTATAAGCAGCTTTGTGTTGTGAAAGGATATAGAAACAAAAAGACTTCATGATTTACCTGTGGTTCCATAAGTAGATCTGTGATGCTGTTAGAGGTTTTGTTTTATTTTATTTTACTTTTCTAATTATGTTAAAGAAAAAGTATTCAGTATACTTGTTAAAGAAGCATAAACAGGTTTTATTCAGGTTCAGGGATAGGCAACACTGCAGTGGGGTTTTGTAATAGGGGAGAGAGATCAGGTTCAACTCCAGATAACAAGGAGAAATGAGAATTTGTATTTAAGGAGCAGGCTGGGGGTCAATAGATGGAAATTTACTGAGAGGAAACATCAAGGGTAAAGGAGGATTCAGACTAAACTGACCTAATGGGATTCTTGCTGAAGGCAGGCCAGAGTGATTGGACATCACCAGGGGAAGGGTGAAGGATGAGAAATTGGATCAGTAATCAGATATAAAGAGTGGAGGTTTCTGGCTAAACTGACTTAGCAGTATTCTTAATAAAATTGGACAATGCAGAGATGAACACAGTATCCCCAAAACCAGGGCCTAGTTGGGAAGATAGTTTAGAGGAGCCTGCCTAGAAGAGTTAGGTCAAGAAAATCCTTGTGGGCTGGGGATATAGCTTAGTTGGTAGAGTGATTTCCTAGTATGCACAGGCCCTGGGTTCAATCACCAGCATCACAAAAAATAAATTAAAATTTAAAAGAAAAGGAGAATCCTTATCATTTATGAAAAGAGTAAATAAATATATGTTCAAAAAAAGTAAAAACACCACCCAGATATAACCAGGTTTCTAAATAAAAGTTGTAACATTTTATTTATTTAGTAGAGAAAAAGTAAAACAGAATTATTAAACTTCAGTTTCAGATTTTACTCAAGAATCACAGTACTCTGTTAAGATTTAGTAGTAGTCATATAGGAGTCTCTAAGAGTCAGTTTGAAGATAGTCATTTAAAATCAAACTGCAGTTGTTTGATGTGAATGAAAAACATTAACAAAAAGTAATGGCATTAGTGACTATTAAAATATAATAGCTTACATCTAAGAGATTGATGTTAACCTGGCCTATGATACCATTGCTTGGTTTAGTGTTAAGAGTGGCTTTTTACCATTGTGCTTACTTAAGAGTTTTAGGTGAATTTTTAATTTGGGTGTTTTTGTTTCTTTTCCTTTTTTTTCTATTTATTTTCAGATAGCTAAAATCGGTGCTTTCTGCTGTGGCCTTAGCTTATGTAATCAGCACACAATAGTTCTCTATGTTTTATGCATAATACCTTGGATTCTCTTTCGACTTTTAAAAGAGAAGGTAGGTTTTTGAAATTTATAAAAATAAAAATTAATAATATTTTGTTTAGATTTGATATAACATTTGTTTCATCAGAAAATTTGGGGCTTTAATTTTTCTTGAATTTTATGTAAAGCATAAATGACCTTAAGCCCTAACAATATTGACTAAAAAAAAAAAAAAGGATTTACAAAAATAATGCAATATTGATTGCAGTGGACATCTGCCTGTTTCATAATTTTCTTCATGATTCTGAAAAGCACCTAAAAATAGGTTAAAAGGACTAAGGCAATAATACTGAATTTCCTTAATAGTTTTGTTGTACATTCTAAGACACAGGATGGTATAGTACATTCATTCATATTTAACTGTTTTTTGAGTGCCTGCTCTGTGCTATATCCTTGCTCTAAGTGTGGAGATTTAGTTCTCAACAGACAATATTCCTGTAGTGTGAACTCATTAAAATAATAAAATATCATTCTCTGATAAATAACAGTTCTGTTTTCTCAGGATATTTCTCTAGAATTTAAAAAAATGAGTTTTTTCATTTCATCTTTCTCTGAAAGAAAATTTTTTGTTAATTATAATGGCAGTAAATAGCAATATGGGAAATTACTTTATTAGGCAATGGGAGATTTAGGTAAGGAAAAGGCAGGGAGTTGAGTTAGACTTGAACCCTTGAAAGAATAAATGCCCTTTATCAGTCAGATTTTCTCCTAGTCTATATGCAGAGCCAGTGCTAGGGTCATTTTACTTTGTTTACTTTTGTTTGTTTATGAACAAACTCAGCTACATTTGTCATTTTATTATTTGCTCATTATACCAGTTATAATCAGAGTTATAATAGAAAATACATAAGACATGTAATAAAATTATTATATAGTAATAGTGAAATAATTATACCAAAGCTTTAGATAATTATATTTTCTGTGCTTGATCTCATTTTGTTTCTTAGCATCTTGGCAACAAAGCAAAAACATGGAGATTTTAAAATTCTTATTATGTGATTAAAAAGTAAATAAAAGGAAAACATAACAGTTGACAGGAAAAAAGAACTTTTCTTGGAACTGAATTCTATGAAGTCAATCATTAAAGTCACACAGGGGCTATTAAACAGCCTATCAGGCAGTGTCCAAATTTTATAGAATATACAGAAAGGTCTTCATGTGATCTTTTATAATACATACCCTTGATTTTTTAAAAAATGCATACATAACATTAAAAAGTATAACTCAGCCAAATTTTTCTATGGAATATAAAACTGAGGAAGCCCAAATATTTTTCTCAGGAATTGATGGATGCACAGATGGGGGTTGACAGACAACATGGCCCTCTTGAAGCATAACCCATTGATATCAGTCATCTTAACCAGAGGTGTCTTGACCTGAGCAGACACAGGAGAGGTGCATTTTCTGGAAAGGACCTACAGTTGATTGAAATGAGAGCCATGTACTTTGTATAAAACATGCAGGACTCAGAGTTGACAATTTAGGAGACTGGACTAAGGGCCTGTTTACCCTATAGTGAGGTAAGCTACTGATGAATGATGAAATTTGGAGAACCATGACTCTAACATACCTCTTCTCATTCATTCAGTCATTTATTCATTCATTCATTCATTCATTTATGGTACTGAGGAATGAGCCCAGGGGTACTCTACCACTGAGCTATATCCCCAACCCTTTTAATTTTGTTTTTAGATAGGGTCTTGCTAAATTGCTTAGGATGACCTTGAACATACTATCCATCTGGCTCAGTCTCCCAAGTAGTTGGGATTATAGGCGGGTGCCACCGCACCTGGCTCATTTCCATTCTTTAGATAACAGAGGCTAGAAAATAAGGTCTACAATGAAGTGCAGGGGTTGTTGGATCTCACTGTGAGGTGATTTGAAGCAGAGCAAGGAATCCTAAGTCAGTTGTTGTCAATCCTGACTGCTCATTTATCTAGGAAGCTTTAAAAGAATGCATGTGTGTGTATGTGTGTGTGCACATACAAACACACATATAGCAATGTGCATATGTATATGCATGTTTTATATATATATGTGTGTGTGTATATAGGGATATATGTATACTTATGTTGAAACCTGATCCAAATTTTTTTGTTTTAATTGATCTGAGATGAGATCCAGACACTTCCCAGGTGATTTCAATGTGCAGCTAAGACTAAGAACTTGTTCCCAGACTATAATAGCTCTCATATAATTGTCTTGTATTTATTCCTTATGCAAAAGGAAATTCTACAACAGCTACATCTTACCATTCTAAATTCAACTTTATAATATATAGAAAGTGCCAAAACAAACATTTGCTTTCCTTAAATCACTTTTAAGAATAGCAAAGCCAAGCCATGTTGTTTGATTAGATATTTCTATGTTCTTTTTATGCATCTCATTACTGCTATAGAAATCTCAAATGAAATCAGCCCTATAATAAAAACACTTAATTTTCAATTAAGAATGTTTCTTTGAAAATGCTAATGCAAGCCAACTCCCTGTTCTGCTTCTGGTAAATGTGCACCTTCTTCCTTACATTCATTCTCAAAGATGAATTTCTCATTTTTAGAAAGGAAAAGTTGGCAATTTCCTGTTTTGATGTTTGTAAGAGACCCCCTTCCCCAGTTATTAAAGCAACCAATATTTTTAATCTTCCTGGTATATCCAAATTTATTCTTTTGGACTTAATCTTTATAAAACTTTGTTGATATTGTCTTTTATTATTGAAATGTATAGATAAGAAATATATTACCCCAAATAAGTATATGAGACAACAGTGTTACATATAACAACAAAATTCCTTTAGTATTCTATCCTAAATGTAAATTGAGGGGAAACAAAAGCATTTGGGTTAGTCTGGAGATTATATCAAAGCTAGTTTTATTTGTTCCAAATATTTCCATGAAATGTTTAAAGCCCTTGTAGGAAGAATTTATTGTCCATGTATAATCATAATAAAGTACATACTTTAAGTCAACTCCTAATGATGACCATGATGTAAATTTGTATAATACCAAGTTAGTATTTTGGGCATATTCAAACCCGCCAAATAACACTTGATCATTTCTAAGTGGGTGATCTCAGCTGTGCAATGTGCATGTCATGACATGGTTTTAAATGTAGAAGATGCAATAAACACATGATACTTACGAGTCTTTGCTAATATTATTTGCTTCACTCAGATTTCACCTGCCATGTAAAGGAGTTCAGGCTGATGCAATTTTCTAGTAATCCACAGTAATCAGAAGGTTTAACATAGTATTCTGTGGTGACTTAATATAAATTGAGAGATCAGCTCTGAGCAAACATATTTGATGTTTTCCTTGACGTGTTCTTGAAGTTCCAGGATGAATTGACTAAAATAAACATTGTTCAACAACACAATGTGCTTTAATGCAGGAACTCTCCCTGGGCTTTTTGTTGAAGTTGAGTCTGTGTTTCTCTGCTGGTTTGCTACCCTATGTCTACCTTCCCATCTCATCCTACCTCAATCATGCCCGCTGGACCTGGGGAGACCAGACGACATTGCGAGGATTTCTAACACATTTTCTCAGGGAAGAATATGGAACATTCAGCCTGGTAAACTTATATTTCAAACCTTTGTGAAGAAATAAGTGATCCTACTTCAGTGTTCAATCAACTTCAGTGTTGATTGAAAGAGCAGTCAGTGTTTATCAGTGTCAGTAGATAGAATTTCCATTTTAGTTATTTATGTAAACAAACTCGTCCCTTAGAATGTTAGAAAGAAATCAGAATCACTTCATCTAACAGTATGCTGTTGTAGATCCCAAGTATACTTTTCAGGATGACATGCATAAAAGGAACCTATTGCCCACTGTTGAAGACTGCCTGCACTCTTGGGTACCATTGTGAATAAAATTATTTGGAAAAGATTGAAGGAAAGGAACCTCAAAATTTTTAATTCACTTTCATGGAAGCATTTCCTTTTTAAAGTAACATATTTGATTAACAGTGTTCATGTTAATGTTTACTTTTAAAATTTAAAGACCTATTTATAAATGTTTTGTAAAATATTAGTTCACTGAATGGAAACAGTGTGCTCTAAAAAAATTCATCAGGGCTGGGCACAGTGGCCCATGCCTTTAATCCCAGCACTTGGGAGGCTGAGGCAGGAGGATCGTGAGTTCAAAGCCAGCCTCGGCAACTTAGCGAGGCCCTAAGCAACTCAGTGAGACCCTGTCTCTAAATAAAATACAAAATAGGGCTGGGGATGTGGCTCAGTGGTGGAGTGCCCTGGGTTCAATCCCCAGTACCAGTACCAAAAAAAAAAAAAAAAAAAAAAATCCAAAAGGATAAGAGAGAAGAGGGCTGTGAGGACTTCATAAGATACTTTATGGTACTGATGAGGTTTTGTTCCTTAAATGAATGGTGAACCTGTAGATTTTTTTAAAAACTCTTTGTCCCTAAAATATACATTATGTACACTTTTATAGATAGATATTAGATATTGTATTTATCTTATGTAGGCATTTTGTAATAAAATAGATTAATAAAAGGATAATTGCTAATTAGTATTTTGACTTCAAAAGTTTGATACTTTACCTTCCAGTTTACTTACATTGGTTAATGCATAAAATACAGATTGAGGGCTCTTCTGTATTTGAAATTTCTATCATTCACACATAATTGTGAAATTATGAACTAACAAATTATAATAAACTTCAATCAAAATTCCCCAAAAGAGGGTTGGGGATGTGACTCAGTGGTAGAATGCTTGCCTGCATGCATGAGTTTTTGGGTTCAATGAACAGCACTGGGGAAAAAAATTCCCAAACAGAGTGTGAAGAGAGCCTATAACAAAAGTGTAAATATGTCTACTAACTCATTAATGTGTTAATCATTCCTGCGGGAATAGTTTAAATGATTTTTAGCCAATTATCTATTTTTCCTAAAGGATATCCAAGTTTAGTTTTCACTACTTTCAAAGTTGAACAAGGCTCTCAATGGAGGTGTTGCATTGTTTATTTAAAACGTGTCTTTTAAATTAAGATCATTATAATGTAATAACCTAACAGAGCTTCAGTTTAATATATATGCAAGTAAACTTTTCTCTTTTGTGTTTAGGCCAAATCTGAAATAGGATCCAGTATGTCTGAAATACTGGTGTAAGTATGAAATATTTAAAACCATTTGTAAATGAATTTGCTATTAGTTTCTTTAAATGATTTTTAGGGATTTCCAAATCCTTGTCTTTGTACAGAAGTACATCTGAAAAAGTTTTCACCTCTACAGTTAACAGTTGTTTGTAAATATCAAGCTGTCCAGTGGTCTAGCCTTTCCCTCAATGAGATAATGCTTAAAGTGAGCAATAAATACAATACTGAATAAGAATATTGCAAGAGTAATGATAGCCCCCAAAGTAAAATGTTTCAACTTTTAATTGGGTTCAAAATTGCCTTATGTAGTGTAGCTTTATAAGTAATTTTGCCCTTTGTTCTGGTTTTTATATTGCCTTTCTTTTGGAGACATTTTATAACATCGTGTATAGTGTGATTTGAATAGTTACATTTTTGTCATTTTGGTTGGAAATATGCTTATTTAATTCTTCAGAGCTTCATTAAAAAAATTTTTTTTTACTTCCTTTTGGTTGTCCTTATCCTAAGCTCTATTTTGACTTACATATTTTTAATATCCAACCTTATTAGAACTAGCTTAAGCAAATATATTTTCATCTACATTATCCAATAGTGTTCTTTGAAATATGGGTTAATATTTGCTTAAAATTTACACAGATTAAGACAACTTGAAAAATATTCATACCAACTTAAAAAATATTCATACCAATTGTACTGCTTTATAAATTTCAGAATAAAATAGGTTTCTGGAACACTAAAGTGATCTAACTAATTTCTAGTTTGGAACTCACAAGGCCATTTAGAAAAAAAGGAAGCAAACCATGGGGAGACAAGCTCAACTTTATATATGGTGTAGTTCATAGGTTCTTAGAATTTCTTTCTTGTTTCCTTACTAACTTACTTCCTTCCATTCATTCTTTTTTTTTCAACCAACTTTTTTCCCAACTCCAAGATATATAATCCTTGCAAATTATTAAATTTTTTGTAATTTAATAAATAAAATTTTAACTTTTCTTGTTATTAGAAAATACAAGTAAGCAAAAACAAGAAAATTAAAATTATCTGTCATCCCAGCATAACTGCTATCATTAATCTCTTAACATTTTTTGTGTATATTTTTCTAATCTTTTTCATATTTTTGTTTGCCTAAAAATGGGATCATAGCCAAGTATGGTGGCACATACCTGTAATCCCAGCACTTGGGAGGCTAAGGCAGGAGGATCGTGAGTTCAAAGCCAGCCTTGGCAACTTAACGAGGCCCTAAGCAACTCAGTGAGACCCTGTCTCTAAATAAAAAACAAAATAGGGCTGGGGATGTGACTCAGTGGTGGAGTGCCCCTGGGTTCAATCCCCAGTACAAAAAAAAAAGGGATCATAATATGCATACTGTTTTATTAGTCTTGTTTTTCACTTATATCATATCTTGAAAATCTTTCCCTTCCACCATTTTTAAAATTTAACCTTGATGGTTTTCACAACTGATTTTAAATATTTCCTTGTATGTCTGACTCAGACTTTTGCAGCTCCTTCTTTTTTGCTGGGTAGAAGGTAGCTAGAAGTTCTGTTTTCTATTAAAGATAAAGAGCTTTTTCAGGGACTCTGAACTTTTTCTGTATTCTAATTTACTCTATATGGAAAGACTCATTGCCTGCTCTTTTCTACCTACCTTCCAGAGGTTGTTCTAGCATTCAGGATTACTGTGTTACATTTTAGCTTAGCAAATTCTACATGAACCTCCAAAGAACTCTCACGAGTAATCCTAGACCATACATTCAACTTTTATTAGTTGCACATAAAGTTATCTATTGGGAAACTCAAAGTCCTCCTTTATGTCCAGATCATACCTGCTAGGTTTTATGGCTAGAACAACAACAACAAAAAACTAGACAAAAGTGATGACCACTCACACCTGCACTGTTTGTTCCAACCAAATTATCATGTAGAATGGAGGCATAATCCTAGTACTGTCTGAGTGAGAGAAATTCTAGTCTTTGTTTCTGGTGGATAGGAATGTTAAGAAAGGCAGCTCATAATTAAGTTATGAGAAAATCCTTTAAAATGGTGGAACCTAATCATCTACCCTTTTTCAGACAAGCAAATTAAATTCTTTCCCCATGCGTATCTCCGAATTGCAATCCTGTATAAGGAAATTATTGAATCTAACCTTAGGCAGTGGCCATCTTTTAGAGCTTACATTTAAGCAACAGATCTCTAAGAATTAATTTTGAAACTGACTCCATTTCTTTTGAAGAAATGGGTCCCATGCTGGAATCAATTTTTCAAGTGTACTTGCAAATGAGTTAGGATAGCTTCTCAGAGTAGATGAGTCTCCATTAGTAAAATACACATTGTATGATTTTCATAATTATGGCATCACATTTTCTCCAGTAAATTTGCCAGTAGGGAGAAGAAAGTTTCTTGAGATGGTGTATAGAGTCATTTCTCTTTTAGAGATCAAAGACTGCTACAGCAATAGCTATTTTAGAACTCAACATTTGAGGAATGCTTATTAGTTAATGGAAGAATTTAGTTTAATTGTAGGAAAAAAAATACATTTCTCTGAGCTTGCTTGGACATGTTCCAAACCAAGTGATATAGAAAACCAGGAATTCTTTAAGGGAGAAGATAACCCTTGGCCTTTTCTTTCTTTGCAATTATATCTCCAGAAAAGTATTTGAGCTAATTTTGTTTTCAGTTGCTAAATCACTGGTGACCATGTCTACATTACCTACAGAAGAAAGTTCAAAAACTTCTTTCTAACAACCTCTTATCAGTCCAATCAGGACTGTCCTATTCAGTATAAAAAAATCGAAAATGCAGGAGAATTTCTTATTCTGATTTTACCCTGATTTATATATGTTCATAACCAAATATTACAATTGGAAAACATCTTAGAACTGTTTATTTCTATTGTACTTCTCCCCAATTTAAAAGGAGACAAAATAATTTTAAAATCTGACACCAGTTTTGTTCAATGCATGATCAAACATTTATTCTGCAAATTATATTTTATTTTGAATTAGCCACATTTGTTTTCTGACAACCATAAGTTATTTTGTTTTTTGCAGTTCTCAAGTAACAAATATGAGGACTGAACTCTCATTCAACATTCAGGCCCTTGCAGTTTGGGCAAATATATGTCTAGCAAAAAAGTGAGTAATATAATTCCTTTTCCTTATTTTTCATTTGTTCATGAAATGAACCAATGTTTTAGTATGTCATTGTAGAACATTACCAGTATTATTTTATATTTCACATAAATGGCTGTTCTTGCCTTCTGTTAAGGCAAATATGTTTTGCTTTCCTGCTAGCTTATTTTATCTTCTAATTATAAATCAATTATTTCAAAAACCTTATCAGTTTATTGCAGCTATAATAGGCAAGTCATGTGGTATCTTAAACTTCTGGTTTTATTCCTTACTCTGCCCATGCTAATAATTATTATTTATGCAAAAGAAGCAAACAACTATTTATTTATTTATTTTTGCCGTACTAGGGATTGAACCTGGGGGCCCTCTGCCACTGAACTATGTTCCAAGCTCTTTTTAAATTTGTTTTTTAAATTTAGATACAGGGTCTCACTGAGTTGGCCAGGCTGGCTGCCTCCTGAGCAGCTGGGATTACAGACCTACAGCAACACTTTCAGTACAAACAATTATTTAAATTCCTCTAGTAATAAAAGAATGCCTTAAAAATATGGCACTGTTAGTCTTCATTTATTTTTTATTCATTTATTTTCTTGTCTGTTGAACACGTATATTTATATGTTAGTAAATGTATGTATGTACTTCTGTCATTTATGGTTTTATTTGCTTAACACAACATTATATTGTTAATATTTTTCCATACCAAAACATACTTAAGGTCATTTAAATGTCTATATAATAATTCTATCCTTTGACAAAGGAGAATTAAATTTCCTATTTGAGAGTTATTAGATTGCTTCCACATTTTCCTCTATTGTAAGTGACACTAATACTAAAGCATTTTATGGATTGTTTACTCACATTTGTGGTTTTTGCTTAAAGATTTATGCCTGCATGTCAGATACTCAACATTTTGACACAAAGTCAGTGATTGTAAGTATTTTTAAAGCTCTTGATAGAGATATTATATAGTTAACTTTTCTCAAGGATTATACTAACATTCTCATACTAAATTCTCACCAACATTGATGTTTGTAATTTTTCAATGTATTATTTCAAGCATGAAAATATGCTATGTTTTGCATATGCTTGATTACTTCTTAAATTTAATAAGATCCATAGTTCATATTTTTTTGTGAATATCCTTTACTGTATAATTCTGTTGTCTACAACATGCAATTCAAATAAACTTGAATTGCAATTATAGAAAATTATTACTTCACGTTCTTTTGGTTGTCTATTCCAACTCAGATTTTTAAAACTGATGACTTTTTTCTTAAAAATGAAAGTTTTTGTCTGGGTGTGATGGTGCATGCCTATAATCCCAGCAATTTGAGATTACAAGAAAGCAGGAAACTCACAAGTTAAAGACTGGCCTCAACAATTTAGGGAGACTGTGGTTCAAAATAAAAAATAAAAAGGGTTTGGGATTTAGCTTTGTGGTAGAGTGCCCCTGGATGCAATCCCTAGTACTGCTAAAAAGAAAAAAAAGGAAGTTTTATAGTTACAAATATTTTTCTGTAGTTTAAAGCTATTTAATATTATTATTGATATACTACACATAGATAATTTTGGACATATTTTTATTCTTTTTGTAGGGAGAGACAGAATGCATCATTAGTGTGGCTATTTACTGGAATGTTTTGCATTTATTCATTGTTCTTTGCTTGGAGGGCAAATTTAGATATTTCAAAACCACTGTTCATGGGTGTGGTAAGTTTTACTTAGAAATATCCTTTAATCAGAAAGTTTGTGAAGATTGTGCAAACTTGTCTCTTAAGAACTTTGTAAAAGGATGAATTGTTTCAGGAATAGTAAAAATTATATATACATTTTATAAATCAAAAGTTAAATTATTGAGCCATTAAGATTAAGGCCTCTTGGGTGGGCATGGTGGCACATGCCTGTAATCCCAGTGGCTCAGGAGGCTGAGGCAGGAGGATCACGAGTTCAAAGCTAACCTTAGCAGAAGTGAGTTGCTAAGCAACTCAGTGAGATCCTGTCTCTAAATAAAATACAAAGTATGACTGGGGATATGACTCAGTGATTGAGTTCCCCTGAGTTCAATCCCTGGTAATTAAAAAAAAAAAAATGATTAAGGCATCTACCTAGGGGAAAAAAAATGCTATGTTTTGTTAATAGAGTAGTTAAATAGGAAAATAAATCTAAGGTAGACTTAGGTTAGTCATGTGTGTACATGTGTATGTGTGTATATATGAATGTACTTGCAATATGTCCAACTACATTTCACCAAGAATATTTTTTAGAATAGTAGAAAAGAACTACTTTTTACCTAGTAGTTCCAAAACTGTGCAAAAGACCACCTGTGTTTCTGTTTTCCTGTTAGCCACCTCTGAGATTAGGATATTTCTTCTTATAATAGAAACTGTAAATTTAGATAGTTTTTATAACTGAAATCAATTCGTTGTTTGTGTATGTGCTTAAGAAGCCTTATAAAAAATAGCGTACTTGATCATCAGAGTTATGAATAAAATAAATTAGTGTGAATGGGTAGGAGAATCACATTTATTACTGATAATGCGGAGACTGGAGAATGTGGTTTCTATGTGTGGGCAAGAGGATTTACTTATCCTGCCAGAGGGGACAGGCCTAGCAACTAGTCACAGGCAGTGCTGCATGGGACAGGCCTTGCCCCACCTCACTCCCACTTCACTCCCACCCACTGTGCACAGAGATAGATTGCCCTAGATAAGTGCTTTTTGGCAACTCACTTCCAAGAGGGAGAGGAAAGGGCAGGACTGTGTTGTCCCAATACCAGCTTCAGCTTCCCATCAATTCAGTCTCTACCATCCTGCAGGAGGAAGTAAGGGAGGAGAAGCCAGGACTACTATACTCACATATCGAATGCATAGGGAAGGGAATATCAGGAGAAAAGCAAAAGCATTTCTCTACCTCTCCCACCCTAGATATCATTGGAGTTCAGTATTGAGATGAATATGTGGATCCCAAAATGGAGATGCACATGTCAAACTGGGAAGGAGGATCTGTTTCAAATTGAAAATTAAAGTGACTTCAGGTTAAATTGTGGAAGTCAGTTAACAGATCTAAATGACAGCAAGCATAAGCAACTAGGTGTAGGTGTATTTTAAAAATATTTAAGTATCTGACTGATTGTTTAAACTAGTCAAGTGGACCTACTGTTTGCCTGTCTTTCACAGGTAGAACGATTCTGGATGCAGAGCAATGCAGTGGTGGCCGTTCTCGCTGGCATCGGTTTGGCTGTTCTTGTGTCTGAGACTAACCGAGTGCTGAACAGCAACGGGTTTCAGTGTCTGGAATGGCTTTCAGCAGCTCTTTTTGTAGTTTGCCAAATATATTCTAATTATAGGTAACCCATGGCTATTTTTATGAAAAGTAGTACTTGAGCCAGAGAATTTTGAATATTTTACATTATAGAACTTTATTTCATTTTTAACTTCTATTGGTTTCTAAAACTCAAAGTGAGGCAACTTGGTTTGAATGCAGTAGATTTTAAGCTTTGGGATTAATAAGCTTTTTGAACCAGAATCTCAGCATGAGTGATGTGTGATTTCAGGTCTTTGCAAACAAGTATTCAGGTAGTGCACATAGAGTATTTGTACATTTTCCTCTAAAGAACTTTAGAGATAGTTTATAGAACCTGAAATATGTGTAAAATTCCATGATCTAAACTACCACATACATGGAGAATAAAGAGACTTGGGACTTTTGTGTACCCTAAAATAATTTCAAAGATTATTTGAATACTAATGTTTCAAAGATTTTGTCTTTTGAATAATAACTGGCCCTTTACCAGTCAGCTCCATATTAGAAAATATTAATTATTTTTAAATCAAGTTCTGAAAGTTTTTAACTCATATATTATTAGTATTATATATATATTTTAAAACCTTTAATAATGATTATAATGCCAATCTCAGTGTAACATAAAAGATGTGCAAGTCTTAGATGATAGTTCATTTATTTCCAGCGGTATCAGATACATACTGGAAGAAAGAGTCCTTTGGTATTTTGTAATAGTAAGATTTGACTGTATTTTAAAAAATTCAATTTTCTTCTTGGCATGTTGGTGCATATCTATAATCCCAGTGACTGGGGAGGCTAAGACAGAAGGATCACAAGTGTGAGGCTAGCCTCAGCAATTTAGTGAGACCCTAAGCAACTTAGTGAGGCCCTGTCTCAAAATTAAGAAATAAAAATGAGCAGGGATGTAGATCAGTAATAAAGCATCTGTTGAGTTCAATACCCAGTACCAAAAAAAAAAGAAAAAAAAAGATTAAATTTCCTCTTTTAATTTAACTTTTAAAACCAATGTTCTTTATAATCCCTGGCAGAGCCTGTGCTAGGAACGTTTCATCTTCAGGATACCTTGTGGGAAAGGGCTGCATGGCCCAGACGTAGCTCTGTCACTAGCTCAAGGAGAGTTCACCAACCTCCAGCCTTTTTTAATTCCGGTTTTCTCCTGGCTTGGGTCATTAAGAGCATTCCAGTGTCGGCTCCAGGAATGTTTGCACAGGCTAGGTGGTTTATCTTGTTTTGGTTTTTTTCTTTACCCAAGGGAATGAAATAGATAGCAACTTTGCTGGTTGACAAGTGTGAGCCATCACCCAGCAAAGTAAGGAATCATAGTAGGAAACAGTAATTGTTGCACTGATTGCAGAGGAAAGGATAATATTCTATTCCTAGAAAGGTTTGTTTGCTTTTTAATACTACCCTAGTGACTCAGCTTGAGCAGTGTTTCTCAGCTCCATCAAATGTAATAGACCTGATAATAAGAGGAAGATATTGCTTGCCTCGTTTTTTGATGCTTTTTCTTTTCCCCCTCTTGTACTCTTTTTTCTTTTCATGGAAAGTTCTCAGAACACATGTATTTTTTCTTTGAAGTTTGAAAGTCTGCTTCATTCTTGAAAAGAACTGTACTACTGTTCTTGGCAAGAACAAATAATGTCTGGAGAGAAGTAGACAACTCAACAAACTATTCCTTTTCCTCCTTCTCTTTGGACTTATTCCCTAGTAATTTCTCAGCCTCCAGAAGAGAGAGGAACACAGGAAGCCTGGGGTGCAGGGAAATGGTGGGAAGGATCAACCTCTGCATGCAAGAAAATCATACAAATGTTTTATAAATGTATGTCATAAATTGGCAGATTTCCTTTTGCATTTCTGAAAGTTCCCTTGGCATAATGAAATTAACATAAATTACCTTAAATTCGAAGTGGAATCAGAAACCTTACTTTTGTTATGTGAAATCGGATTACTTTTAGGAAGAAAGACTTATTCTTGAGTACTAACTGATTCCCTTTTTATGGAAATGATTATAAATACTAGAAGTAAAGTAGTAGACAAGTGGTTTTTATCAATTTCTTTCTCCTTTTTTATCAAATGATAGTTTTTTTTAAATATATGCATCTTCTCATAGGACATAAACAGTTTGAAACAATAAGTATAGATTTGTGATAGGAAAAGAATGATGTGGAAAATATACCCAGTGTTATTAAAATTGTGGCACAGTATTGCTATTTTAACATTTTTTGATCTTTTTATTTAGCATTTGTGACCAAAGGACCAACAATGTGATCGATAAATTTGCAAAGAACCTTCTAGATTCTATGCCACATGATGCAATTATCTTACTTAGAGGAGATTTGCCAGGCAATTCTCTCCGTTACATGCATTACTGTGAAGGGTTGAGGCCAGATATTTCATTAGTGGATCAGGAAGTAAGTATATGTAAAATGTATTTGGAATATATCAATCATTTTAAAACATTTTTTATATTATAATTTTTTAAATAGCAAATAGATATGGTGATTATAATCATTCTTAGGTAGCTTATGTATTTTTTTTTAATTTTAACTATTAGTATAAATTGTATACTTCTTTCTCATTTAAACTGAATGTTTTAAGAATTACTGTGTTTTGTGTTAGATTCAAATAATATGCTAGGTCTCCAGTTCACATAACAAACTGAAAATGTTCATTTTACTGTAGAAGTATTGTTAAATTGTTTTTTTATTTAGCCAATTCAGCCATTTAAATTAATACTGTCTACTGGTCTAGGGATTAAAATAAATTAAATTGAATATAAAATAAATCATATTGTGATTAAAATAGCCTACTTGATCATCAGAGTTGTGAACTCAAATAATTATTCAAAATAGAAATTATTAATACAATTCTGCTATGGAAATTTTGTGTAATCTTTGCTGATCCTATGACAAAAATATGTTAGGAGGAGACTTGTGAAAATTTCGATGGCAATTAAAACAATTTTCTGGAAATGAACCGTATTTAAACACAATATTTATTATTTAGACCATAAATATCTAAAAGGGAATAAATCAATCTGGTGTTTTTAGAGTAGTCATCAAGAAAAATGAAATTTTAATCTCAAATGAATAATTAAGATTGTTCAATTGAGCATTTATTAGACACAATACTTTTAGTAAATTGTGTTGAATTAGAGAATAATTAGAATTTTGGAGAAAAAATATATAAACACATTTGCAAATACTCTATAGGGAAATTTGTAGATTACAAATATTTTACAAGCAGTTTGCATTTATGTGATATACACAGATTGATGAATTTAATCAAGTCTAACTCAAGTCTAACTTCTGACAAAAACTAGGTTATTCATTAATAATATGGTAGATTATTCATTGATAACGTGATGTTATGCTGTGATTTCAAAAACTATTTGGGGCCTGAGGATGTAGCCGGTGGTGTGCATGCTTAGCACGTATGAGACCCTGAGTTCAATCCCCAGTGCTTGTGTATGTGTGTGCATGCGTGTATGTGTACTGTTTGAGATAGCAGCTGCTATAGTTAAGAAGTATGGATTTCAAAGAGAACAAGACATAAATTCAAGTCTTCATTTTATCATTTCCTAGATGCTTGTTTGACAGGAGCTAATGATTTTTCTTCTCAAAGTTTCTCTTCCCTTATGCATGAAATGGATGTTATTATTACATAAGGTAGGATGCTTTTGAATGCAAGAAAAGGAATGCCTAAGGGTAGTTTAAACTTTGGAGTTTTTACTTCATATAACAAGTAGCCTGAGATAGGAGATTTTAGGATTGATGATAGAAGAAGCACAATGATGTCAGAATTCTGGGGCATGGATGCAGACAGAGTTCCAGACATCACAATCTAAAACAAAGCAAGGTACTTCTCTTTGGGCCTGCCCCACTCCTCTCTATTGGGAGTTTTTAAGACCTTAGAAATTTCCAGCAGACCTCCACCAGAACTAGCTCATTTGCCCACTCCTGAAATACTCATTAGTAAAGTAAATGACTAGGCCTGAGCACATTGCTGCCCTGAGCTGCTTGACCAAAATCAGGGTTACTTCAGCAAGCATGAAGGCAGTAGCTGTTGAGTGTGCAGTCAACGGTGTCTGATGCAATTATTCCTATAAAAGAGGGTTTTCTAGAAATTAAATGAGAAGCATGAAGGTCATAATGAACGCAGGGTATTTAGTTAATGTCAGTATCGTCTAAAACTGAAAGCATTAGGCAATAAAATCCAGTTCATTATGTTGAGTTTTATAATGTTCACTTAGATTAAAATTAATTTGTCATTTTATAGTTAAATGACTTACATGAGATAAGTAAACATAAGCACATTTACTCAGATGATAATATTAAAACTTGCACAAAACTTTGAAAGTGCAAACAGAAGTCTTTTCTTTAAAAAGAGGGTCTCTATACATATGAAAGTATAGAATTAAGTGTACATTGTGTACAACTAAGAAAAATGATTTTCTAATATTAATAATTTATTTTAATCAAAAAAACATTGAAGTATTGAAACTAATTTGTGCTACTAATAAATTTAGCCAAAAGTGTTAAAAACCCTTTGAGACCTAGATTATAATGCGATTGAGCTTCTCAAGGGCAGGGATTATCTTATTTTGTAGGTAAGCAATACTTATTTTTTTAAATGAATGATTGAAAAAAACGAAGTAATGATACATTTCTGTATTTTGTATAGGTTGTCTAGTCTGGCCATCAAAGAAATTTCAACTTCAGCAAACATAATTTGAGAACTGTTCTGTGCCAGGCAATGTGCTAGGTGTACAAAAGTGAAAAGATACAGTCCCTTCCCCTAGGAGCTCACAGTCTAGTGAGGAATAGGCCTAGAGCTGTACTAGAGGTAGGTACAAAGTGCTACCTCTGCATGTCATTCTGGCTGTGGAGAGTGGGGAGGGCATCACAGAGGAAGTGATATTTATGCTGGTTCTGAAAACTGAGTATACATTCTCTAGGAAGAAGAAAAACGGGGAAGAGTCATCTGGGTCATCCAACGTATGGAGATTAGACAGGTGCAGTGGCTCATGCCTATAATCCCAGCTACTCAAGAGGTAGAGGTAGAAGAATCACAAGTTTAAGACCAGCCTGAACAATTTAGTGAGACTGTGTCTCAAAATCAAAATAAAAAGGATTGAGAATGTCATTCAGTGAGAGAACAACAGTGGGTTCAACTCCTAGGACCACACACACACACAAAAGAAATGCATGGAGCTGAAAATAAAGCTAATTATTGATGTTACCCATTATAGTCATGTCTTTAGACATAAAATCAAAGGTTTAAGTCATTTTCAAAATTGTAGCCACACCCTTGGTTATGCCTGAATGTATTTTTCAATTATTGAATGATAGTGTATTCACATTTTAGAAACTTTTCATTGGCTAAACTTGGTTTATTTAAGGAGATATATTAAATGTATGGCATCATATGTTATTTTTCTGGCAGATGATGACTTATGAGTGGTATTTACCCAAGATGGCAAAGCATTTACCAGGTGTTCACTTTCCGGGGAATCGGTGGAATCCTGTGGAAGGAGTATTACCCAGTGGAATGGTCACATTTAATCTTTATCATTTTCTTGAAATAAATAAACAGTAAGCATTCTTTTCATATAATAGTTTTACTAAAATCTTAAGCTTTTCTAAAATTATTTCTGTAGCAGCTGTGTCTCATCCAAAAGACCAATTTTCTACACCTATTTCCCTGTCACTGGTGAGATTATCTTTGTAATTAAATTGAATATCTGTGCATAAATGAGGCCAGGCAGAAATAAATGTTATTGTTCTGAGCAAAGGAAAAATAAAGACAGATTAGCAAAAACAGCAAATAAGATCTTAGTTCAATTCAGAGAAATTGGAGATGCACTTGCCTACTTGAAATCATTGCAGGTGGATCGCAAGCAATTATAGTTTCCTCCTGATCAACACCATGGCCCCCTTTTAAGTGTAAAGCAAATTTTCTTCAGAATAATCACTCTATGAAAATAGCTTAAGGATTTTTTTAATAAAGGATAAGACAGTTTTATAAATAAGAAAAGCACCTACAGTTTATGCTAGCTGAGATAAAATATGAGAATTGTGAATTCTATACCTGGGAACATAAAATTATTCATAGTTAAGGTCAAGAATAAAGTACTTCTTCAATAGTAGAGTGTGACCATTTTTCCTGTCCGTGAAATGCTTCAGATTGTCAAGAGCTTGAAGAAGATTTTATTTCATGATTTTTTTCTTATAGAGAACTTAGAAAATCTTTGTAAATTCCAGTTAAATTATCCCTTGCTAAGAATATAATAGTATGGTTTTTTCAGTGTTCAGAGCCTGTGTTTATGATGGCTCATGGAGTAATATAAAGGTAATAGGTATAAATGTGCTGTGAGAGCAACATTTAGTTATTTTGTTCTAGAATAAAATATAAAGAACTGTGAACATCTTCAAATTGGCACTTTTATGAATTTTGTTTAATCCAACCCCCCAAAATTTACTATGTGGCAGCTTGAGTTAGGCCCTTGCAATATAAAGATGAATGAAACTCAGTTCCAAGTCCACATAGACCTCAATCTAGTTGTATATATACATAGACATGACTGTGACAGTTGTATACGTGCATAGCTCTGTAAAGTGTCAGAGTAAATACTCGATATGTATCTACTAAGTAAATGACTTAACTGACTTGATAAGCTAAGTGTTCTGACTTCATAGATGGCCATTAATTCTATCTGGGAGCATTCATTCAGCTTTTGTTTAATAAATAGCAGGTAGTATGCCTTTCAAGGGGATTCCTTTTTTTTTTTTTTTAAAGCACTGGGGTTGAACATAGGGGCACTCTGCCAATGAATTAGATCCACAGCTCTTTTCATTTTTTATTTTGAGTGAGGGTCAAATTGTCAAGACTGTCCTTAAACTTGAGATCTTCCTGCCTCAGCTTCCAGAATAGTTGGGATTATAGGCATGTGCTATCGTGCCTGACCACTGTTAACATTTTGATAAGCTGTTTTGGATTTCATTTATTTTAACAAATTATTTATTCATATACAAATACATACATACACATATACTATATTTTATATAGCAGTGATATCTCATTTTCTGTTCAGTTATTTTCACCTGACAACATATCATGTGCATTTTCTATGTGATCAATAAAATGTCTTCATTACCATCTTTTTTTTGTATTTCCGTAGGATGCATGATAATTTTTTATGTATTTACATAGGATGCATGATAATTTAACAAGCATACTATTTTTTTTTATAAATTTTTGTGGTTTCTGGACTTTTGCTATTATAACATGGTATAAACATTCTGAGAAACCCATAAAGTTTTGTCAATATTTTTGACTAACAAAAATTTCATAGTAAATATTGTTTATTGGTTGTTTTTAAAATAAGACTTGATTTAAAAAGTAGTATGTGTTCATTACAGAATAATAAATTTGGGGATAATTCAGTTTTTTATTTTTTGCTACTACAAAGAGCATGTCTGTAATGAGAGGAGGGAGGGGACCGGGGTATGAAAGATGGTGGAATAAGAGACATCATTAATAAATTATTTTTAAAAAAATAAAAAGTGGTCCTATCATTCAGAAACAATAAATGTAAAAAGTGCATATTTTGTACAAAGTTGAGCGCATAGTGTAAAATATAGTCCTGTTTTGTTTCCTTCAAGTCAAAAGAACATTTTCTTATGTTTTTATAAACTCTTTATAAATATTTTTAGTAAATGTACCATGATTTAATAATAATAGGTTAATGCAACTATTAGTAGACATGGTATCTAAAGTTAAAAGCTACAACAAAAGCCTTTGTACATGTAATTTTTTGTGGATGGGTAGAATTTATTAGGGTAGAATAACTAGTATTAGTAAAATAATAATATATTATTATTAACATTAGCAATAATTAGAATGTTAGTATTTCACTCAGAAGTAAAATCACTAAGTGTAAGGACATGAGTGATTTAAAGACACTTAATAGGGATTTTCTATCCCCAAATGTAGCCCCATCACATGAAAGCTTTAAATGGGTACTTTTAAAAAGAAAGAAACTAGTATTTATTCAGCAACTATTATTTTTATGTTTTCATATAGTAATTTTTTTCTTTTCCCCTTTTTCTTTGGAGGGCGGCATACAGTTCTATGAATTTTAACACATGTATACATTTGTGAGATCACCACTACAGTCAGAATACAGAACAGTCTGTGTCCCCTCAAACTCCCTTTGTGCTACTCCTGTATAGCCATGCTATCCTCAGAGCTCCAACCCTAGCCGCCACTGATCTGTTCTTCATTATTTTTCATTATTATATTTTTACCTTTTTCAAAACATGTAAGTGGAATCTTAAAGTATGTAATTTTTTGATAATGGTATATTTCACTCAACATAATGCCTTTGAGATCCACCTAAGTTTTATACGCTAGTAGTTCATTGCTTTTTGTTGCTGAGTAATATTCTATTATATTCTATTATATGGTTGTAACACAACTTGTTTATCCTCTTTCCTGTTGACCATTTGTGTTATTTCTAGTTTGTAGCATTTACAGATCAAGCTGCTGTAAACATTCATACTTAAGTTTCTGTTGAATATTTTTTCATACCTAAGGAATAGGATTAAGTGATTTGTTTTCTTACTGTTGAGTTTTGAAAGTTTTTTTTTATATGTTCTAGATATGAATCCTTTGTCAAATATATAACTGGTAAATATTCTTAGCTTAAAAATGTCTTGTGGAGATGAAGTTTTTTATTTCAATGAAACCCCCAATTTTTTTCTTTCATGAATTATACTTTTGGTGTTGTCTCTAAGAACTTTTTGCTAATCCAAATCATTAAGATTTTCTCATGGTTTCTTCTAAGTTTTATACTTCCATTTTGTTTTTGCATATGGGTTGCCAAATTGTCCTGTACTGTTTATTGAAAAGATTATCCTTTCTGAAATCATTTAATTGAAATAACACCTTTCTTGTTATCCACCAAAAGAACAATCCTTCTGGGATTTTTGATTGGTTTTAATTTGATTAGTGTTTTCATGATGTGTTTTTCATCCTTTTGCTTCTAATCAACCTATATCATATTTAAAATGGTTTCTTATAGATATCATATATTTGGATCTTGTTTTATTATACAATCTGTTTTTATTAATTTATTTAACATGCATTTAATGTGTTTAGATGTATGCCTGCCACTTTATTATTTGCTTTAAGTATGTTCTTTATTTTTAATTTTATTATTTCCACTTTCTTGCCTTCTTTGGGATTGATTTTTTTCTATTAATCCATTTCTTTTTTTTTTTTTTTTTTTGACCCTTTTTTAAAATTTTTGGTACTGGGGATTGAACCCAGGGGTGCTTAACCACTGACCCACATCCTCACTCTCCGTTTTCTTATGTATTTTTTTAAATTTTGAGACAGGGCCTTGCTAGGTTGCTGAGGTGGGCTTTGTACTCACTCTCCTCCTGCCTTAGTCTTATGAGCCACTGGAATTACAGGAGTGAGCCACTGTGCCCATGCCATTTAAAAATTTTTTTACTGAGAATTTTTACTGTGTCTTTTTTTTTTCTTTGGATCCTGAGGATTGAACTCATGGGTGCTTCACCATCCCCAGCCTCTTTTTTTTTTTTTTTTGGTACTGGGGATTGAACCCAGGGGCACTCTACCACTGAGCCACATCCCCAGCCCTATTTTGTATTTTATTTAGAGACAGGGTCTCACTGAGTTGCTTAGGGCCTCACTAAGTTGCTGAGGCTGGCTTTGAACTCGCAATCCTCCTGCCTCAGCCTCCTAAGTGTTGGGATTACAGGCGTGCGCCACCGTGCCCGGCCATTTACTGTGTGTTGGTAAATGTTTTTTTCTTTTGTTTTGTTTTTCAGTCCTGGTTGTTCTTGAAATTATAGTATACATACTTAACTTTTTAGTCTCTTAAAAGAAATACTTCAGCATTTCAAATGGAATGTAGAAACCTTGATTAACAATATATGATTAATGATTAAAACCCACCAAAAACCCCAGAAGGACTTTTTTTGATAGATAACAAGAAGGGTGTTTCTGCAATCCAGTGATTTCAGAAAGTATTAAATTCCTTTAATCTTCCCACTTTTGATTGTGTGTTACATGCATTATATCATACATGTGCTAACTTCAGTTTTCAGATTTTCAGATATATATTAAAGATCTTAAAAGAAAAATTTTACATTTATATTTATCTAGGTATTTACCACGTCTATTTTTCTTCCTTTAATCTAGTATTTCAGGATTCCCTCTTGTATCACTCCCCTATCTTCTAAATATATTCTCTTAACATTTATTTTAGCACAGGACTGTTAGCAGGGGATCCTCCTAGTTTTCTATTATCCAAAAATATTTTATTTCACTTTTTTTTTTAAGGTTATTTGTGAATATGGATTTTGTGTTGATAAATATTTTTTCCCAGCACTTTAAAAATGTTATTTTACATCCTTTTGACCTGTTTATCTTCTGATGAGAAATCCACAGCAAAGAATATGTTCTTTCCTTCTGTCTCTTTTCAAGACTTTTTATTTGTCTTTAATTTTCAATGGTTTGATTATGATGAGTCTTGGTGTGAATTTCTTTGAGCTAACCCTGTTTGGGGTTTGCAGAGTTTCTTGAATCTATACAATTGTATCTTTTATAAAGATACAAAGTCTACAAAAAATGTAGACTTCTCAGACATTACTTCTTTAAATATTTTTTCCTGATCCACGTACTTTCTCTTCTGACATTAATGACATACATTTAGGTGCCTGAGAATCTACATTTTCTTCAGTCTTTCTTTTTGTTGAAATTCTGTTATTAGGTAAAGGGTCCTACCTTCAAGTTCTTTGACATACTCCTTCTCCAAATTTAAGTCTACTCAGTTAATTTTAATTTCACTCATTGTAGTTTCCAGGTGTATAATTTCCAGTGGGTTCCTGTTTATATCTTCTTTTTCTTTGTTGAGATGCCTTATATTCTCACTAATTTCAAGAGTATTGCCCTTACTTCTTGGTGCATGATTATGATAGTTTTTTTAAAAGTTTTTGTGTGGCAGTGCTATCATCTGAATCACCTTGGAATTGACATCTATTGATTGTCTTTTCCCTGGTAAGTTGAGATTTTTTCTGTATCTTATCATGCTGAGTAATTTTGGATTAGATCCAGTTCATTTTGAATATTGGTCCTTATTTAATCCCAAGAAAATGTCTATTTTTTGTTTAGCAGACCTTTGGCCACACTCATCTCAGGCTGCAAGTTCTGGCCTACTTTCTGTGAACTGTGGTTCCAATGACAGTTCTGTTTTTAAAATATGTGCAGTAGCATTTGGATCCATACCATGTGTGTGCTATCAAGTGTCTAATCTGAGATCTGGGTGGTAGATTTTCCTACCTATTAATCCTATTAATTTTGCGAACTCTGTTTAGGATCAGATCCATGCATACTTATCTCTGAACCAGGAGTTCATCCACAACTTTATGGGATTGGATCTCTTGATTTCTGCCCCAAAGTACTGGTCATCCTAGTACTTACCAGCTCCCTAAGGCCTTCCTTCCTGGTTCTCTGCCCAGAAAACTGGGATTTTAATTTCCATCTTTTGCCATGCACTTCCTGCAACTGTCTGCATCTGGGGGTCAGGCTGCAGGAGGACATAAAAAAGGCAATGGGGATTAGCTGTCTGCTCTTGGAACCACAGCTTCTCTGGTTAGCGAGAAGGGTTCCCCTCCCTTAAAGAGTTTTAGGCTCCTGCCTGACTGCCACTACCATCACTGCTGCTAACTCCACTGCTGCCTAGTGTTGCCTGGTGTCTGAGCAGAAGAGAAGGAGAAAGATCCAGAGGGTCTTTCCCTGGAATCTTAGGAATCCACTTTCTTGCTCCTTAGGCCGGAAATACACAACTCTTGGAGTTGTGTCTTCATATGTGCTGCTGGGTTTGGACTTTCTTTGAGTACAGTCCTAGTAATACTGGAGGGAGAAAAATGATAAGTTCACTGCTGATTTGATAGAACTTGAATTCTGGTCTTTTCCTCAGCCTTCTTTTATCATTTCTTTTCTAGAGTTTTCTTTTCTCAGATAGCTGCTGCATGTATTATGTCCAGGAACCATAGTTGAGTGCCGGTGGAGACACAAAGTGAACTCACTCCATCTTCCTCAAAACTGAACTTTATTATGTTTTAAGAATTTACTTTCTAGCAGATATTTCATTTGATTTAAGAAAGCTTTCAAAGACAGTTATCAGACATATTTCATAGGTGAGGAGACTACAATAGGTAGTTAATTTTCCCAAAATCCTAGAGGCAGTAAATGATACAAAAAAATCTAAAATCTAGCCAGTCTTAGTGACTCAGTATGACCCTATCTCAAAATAAAAAGTGAAAAGGGCTGGGGATGTGGCCCATTGGTTAAATGCCCCTGATTTTAATTGTCAATGTAAAAAAAAACAAAAACAAAAAACTATAATCTAAGCTAGAGGTGTCTTGTTTCAGAGTTTTGTTTTGTTTTTTTTGCTTTTCACCAGTTTCCCCTAATATGTTCCCTTTTTTTCCTATTTATTAATAGTTATTAAGATATAAACAACACATTGGAAGAGAATTAGTTATCATTTTTCCTGAACAAAGCTTATTTTAACCATTTCTATTACTAATTTTTGCAGGAACTGAGTTTCCTAATAGTTATTCTAATTAATTTTATCCAGCAAGTACTTATTATGCGTTAGGCATGTGTCATGCTGTGTAGGATTCACAGTTACTAAAGGGATAGAAAGCCTATCCTCCAGATGTTTTTGGGCTACTCAGGGAGATTTACAAATGCAAATAATAAGTTGAATATAATAATAACAAAAGAGATAAATAAAAAAGCAAAGTATAATGAGAATTTAAGGAAGAAAAGACTACGGCTACATAGGGATACAAAAGAAGATTTGTATTTCCACCTGAAAATAAAAAGAGATGTCAAAGAAAACATGTTTACCCATGAGACAATACCACAGCAGATTTTCTGAAAACCATACTTGTCCCCAGGTGATTTCTTATAATGTTACTGACAGGAAAATTTTTTTCATCTATGTCTGTTTGCTCCCACTCAAAAAAAAAAAAAAAAAATCCTGTTATTTTTACACTAAGATTGAAATCTGTCTGTTTGGGAAAGATTTAAATACACCAACATCTTTACAAATGGTTTATTGGTAACCAAGGTTTAAGGAGTCAAAAATTACCTTATAAGTTATGTTTACCATTTAGAACCTTAAGTTAAAAATACCTCACCTATTTTTCTGTTTTCAACAGAAAAGAAACATTTGTTTGCATAGGAATTCATGAAGGTGACCCAACGTGGAAAAAGAGCTATTCACTTTGGCCATGGGGGTCTTGTGACAAATTAGTTCCTTCAGAGATTGTATTCAACCCTGAGGAATGGATTAAACTCACAAGAAATATCTACAACTGGACTGAAGAATATGGAAGGTATGAAAAACAGTTATATTTTAAGCAAAAGATGGCAGTTTTGTGTGCCTAAAAAAGTATGCACTTTTAGATGTTTTAAAATTTTTTTTTGTGGTCAAAATTAATTGTTGCCCACAGGGTATCAGAAAACATGAAGAAAAAGAAAACAAATCTCCCTTAACTTCCTATTTACAGAATGATGGGACACAGAGGAAAAAGGAAGCTGAGGCTGAGTGGGTACCCACAAGAGTTAGATGTATGGCATCTTCTGCTTCCAGGCCTTTCAGTACTATATTATCCACCACCCCATTATCCTAAAATAAAAGGAACTCATTAATGGCAGTTGAACTTTCAGAGGTACTCTGCTGCCCATGATAGTTTCCACATGCATGAACTTGTCATATTCATTTTTTTCAAGAATGGCAGATATGGGGGCTGGAGTTGTGGCTCAGTGGTAGAGCACTTACCTTGCATGCATGGGGCACTGCGTTTGATCCTCAGCACCACAAAAATAAATAAAATAAAGGTATTGTGTCCATCTATAACTAAAAAAATAAAAAAAATAAATGTTATGGACTGCACAAGTAACTTAGTGGTACAGCACTTTCCTACCATGTGCCGGGCCCTGGGTTCAGTCCACAGCATCACAAAACAAAACAAAAGGCAGATTTTTTCTTTTTGTACAGAAGACTGAATTTGAGTGTTTTTGTTTTTTGGTTTTTGTTTTTTCCTTCCCAGCTGTTTGGCATCAACCTGGTTATGTAATTTGGGGCATTACTATTAGTCTTCCTTTAAGCATTTCATCATAGATTTTTTTTTTTTTTTTTTGGAACCAGGGATTGAACCCAGGGGCACTCTACCACTGAGCCACATCCCCAGCCCTATTTTGTATTTTATTTAGAGACAGGGTCTCACTGAGTTGCTTAGGGCCTTGCTAAGTTGCTGAGGCTGGCTTTGAACTCGTGATCCTCCTGACTCAGCCTCCCAAGTCGCTTGGATTACAGATATGCGCCACCATGCCCGGCTTATTCCTAGTCTTTTGAGGAACCTTCATGCTGATTCCCATGGTGGTTGTACTAATTTCCAACCCTTCCAACTCCACTACCTATTTTCAAAATTTTGAATTACTTAAAAATTATATAACCTATTGCTTATAATTCGGAAATAAAAGACAAGTTCATATGAACAAATGCTATAAAGGTTTTTTGAATCAAGAGCAAACAGACTACATTGTTGCATTTACATCCAAAGCTGGATAACTAATCTTAAAACAAAGCACTCTGTGACCTTTATAAGAAAAAGTTAGAAATAACATATTCTTCAGATTGTGGACTAATAGTATGTCTACATAGCATTGCTCATTGTTTCCATTCTATCAAAATAGATAATAAGAGAGAAATTTTAATTGAGAAAAATCAATAAATGTTTTGACTAGAGTTCTTTGTGTGGCATCATAGTCCTCGTAATGGTGTATCCAAGCCAGGAATCTCCTTCATGTATATTCCCTTGTTTCACAGCTCTTGGGGTCTTCACTGTGTCTAGAGCCTAGCCCATGTCTCACCTCTGCCCTGTTGCTGTTTAACAGCTGTTAATCTGGTCCCCAAAATGCCTTTTGTTTACTCCCATGGGGCACTAAGAGCTCATGTAGATTAAGGACAAATTTACCAAAACCCATAATTCCTTAACTGAACTTTTTTTTAGGAGAATAAATTTATTCATTTGGTCATTATCAGTTCCTAAAGATCCAACCTATTTGCCAGGTGTGGTAGCACACACCTATAATTCCAGCAGCTTGGGAGGCTGAGGCAAATTAGCAAGGCCCAAAGCAATTTAATAAGACCCTGTCTCAAAATTAAAAAAAAAGGTTTGGGGTTGTAGCTCAGTGGCAAAGAACCCTTGGGTTCAATCCCAGTACCTCCTCAAAAAATAAAGATAAAAAAAAAAGATTCAGCCTATTTTAGTAGCCTTATAAGATTATAAAACAGGTCTTTCATGTCTATTGCAATAAACGTAGCTGACAGATATTACTATTTCTTGTAACTGCAGGTTTGATCCATCTTCTTGGGAATCTGTGGCCAATGAAGAGATGTGGCAGGCAAGGTAATTAATTACATTGTTGTGTTTGCAGTCTATTTCTAATATGGTAGAGAAGTAGCCTATGGCAATTTTCAGGGGTGACTGGTAATAAAAACAAATTTATGAGCAACTATTTTGTTTAAAGCATTATAGTAATGGTTTTTGTTTTTTTTTTGTTTTTGTTTTTTTTTTTGGTACTGGGGATTGAACCCAGGGGCACTCCACCACTGAACCACATCCCCAGCCCTATTTTGTATTTTATTTAGAGACAGGGTCTCACTGAGTTGCTTAGGGCCTTGCTAAGTTGCTGAGGCTGGCTTTGAACTTGCAAGCCTCCTGCCTCAGCCTCCCAAGTGCTGGGATTACAGGCATGCGCCACCGTGCCCAGCTATAGGAATGGTTTTTTGAGTTAATACAAATAATCTATTTTCATCCTCATAACCTATGAAGTTGTTACTAATATCCCCACTTTATAAAAGAACAAACTGGAAGAAGAGGTTCATGCTCAAGGCCACTTAGCTATTAGTGATGGAGCCTGGACTTTGACGCTGGAACACTCTTAACTCCCTGTTTCAGCTAAACCAAAGTGAATGCGATTGAGTGGAAGTTGATCATTGCAACCTTGCCTCTATGGAACACTTCATAGTGATGTTACTGATTTTCTTGGTCCCTGTCATTATTTTTAAATGATCAAAACAACTAACATGAGAAAACTTTGGACTAAGTATTAATGTAAAGTCCCTAATTAATACTAGGGAAGCCTTACTCATAATGAATGCTTCCTTCTGCAAAAGTATGTCAGGGACTGTGCACTGAGAATTGAATTATGGTATTAAATATTTACATATGTTTAAAGGTGTCAAGAAGCTGGGCACAGTGATATACACCTGTAATCCAAGCTCCCTGGGAGGCTGAGGCAGGAGGATCACAAATTTGAGGCCTGGGCAACTTAGTGAGACCCTATCTCAAAATAAAAAACAGAAAGGTTTGTGGATGTATCTCAGTAGTAAAAGCACCCCTGGGGTTAATTGCAGTACTTAAAAAAAAAAAAAAACAGCATCAAGAAATAATACCACTCTAACATAATGATTATGAAAATAGATATACCATAGTTTAATAAATAATAGTTTTGAAAAAGTCAGAAAACAGCACATTTCAAGTTATCAGCATAGTTATAAGGACAAAAACTTGCTTTGAAGCCCTGGTCAAAGATACACTGTATGCACATTTCTTCACTGTGACTCAATGTGGGAAAGCTGGGGAGAAATCACCTAAAAGAAGAAAGCAGTCATTATCTGGGCAGGTATTGATTTAATTGGTGCGCTAAATACAATTTGGATGAGTTCACGTGGTCAAAGAATCTAACCACCTTTGAAGACCTGGTCACACATGGCGTGAACCACCACTATAGGTATCTTTAGAAATATGCTGATAATCCAGCAAGGCTCCCCACTTTCCAGCTGCTCTTGTTTAAATGAATAATGTTCATCTGAAGGAGTATGTAATAGCATTGATGAACATAGACTCTTTTCTGAAAGATTTGGTAATAAATGCTGTGCTTTGGGGAAAGGGTTGTTGCTATAGGTTCAGAGTAAACATCCATGAATATGAAAGAATGAAAATAGTACAGTGAAGAGTTGTGTACATTTCATACCCGTGGAAAGCCTGAAAAATTTAGCCCTGAATGTGAAATCAATAGTATGATTTTAATGAAGGTTTCCATTCCCACCCGCAGGATGAAAACACCATTTTTCATCTTTAGCCTGGCAGAAAGTACTGACATACCTTCAAAGGTGAAAGCTCAGCTCTACTCTCATGCATATAAGGTATGTGAAATTTTTATAGAGAGATATTTTGTGGGAAGGTGGCAGTGACTGGGATGGGAAGAGGGTATACAACAGAGTTTTTTTTGTTAGTTTGTATTTGGTACTGGGGATTGAACCCTGGGGTGCTTTACCACTGAGCACATCCCCAGCTCTTTTTATTTTTTATTTTGAACAGGGTCTCACTAAGTTGCTTAGGATCTCATTAAGATGCTGGGGCTTAGGCTGGGGATATAGCTCAGTTGGTAGAGTGCCTGCCTTGCAAGCACAAAGCCCTGGGTTCAATCCCCAGCACCGCAAAAAAAAAAAAAAAAAAAGATGCTGGGGCTCACCTTGAACTTTCAATCCTCCTGTCTCAGCTGCCTGAGTGGCTGGGATTATAGGCATGTGCCACCATGCCCAGATTCAACAGAGTTTATATTTTGTCTCTAGCTTTAGTTTGGGCATCATAAAACAATGTATATGGAAAAATACTCAACTGTATCATAAGCAATGTTTATGGTGGAGAGTAGACAGAATACTCCCCACCAAGATGCCTGTATCCTAATATTCAGAACCTGTGACTAGGTTACCTTACATGACAAAGGGGACTTTGTAGATGAGATTAAGTTAAGGGTCTTGAAATGGAAGATTATCCTGGATTACTCAGGTAGGCCTGATGTAATCACAAGGGGCCTTATAAAAGGGAGACAGAAGGATCAGAGTTAGAGGAGATGCGACACAGAAGCAGAGGTCAGAGAGGAAGAGATTTGAAGATGCTATGCCACTGGCCCTCAAGATGGAGGAAGGTGCCGTAGCAGAGAACCTCTGGAACTTGGAAAGGGTAGAGAAACAGATTCCTCACTAAGTCCTCTAGAAGGACTTCATCCCTGCTGATTTTACAGTTTCTTACCACCAGAAGTGCAAGATAAAAATATGTGTTTTAAGTTAACTATGTTCATAATTTGTTACAGCAGTAATAGGAAACTAATATGATGACTTTATAAAGAAACAAATTGTCAGCTGGGTGTGGTGGCACACACTTGTAATCCCAGCACTTGGGAGGCTGAGGCAGGAGGATCACAAGTTCAAAGCCAGCCTCAGCAACTTAGTGAGGCCCTAAGCAACTCAGTGAGACCCTGTCTCTAAATAAAATACAAGATAGGGCTGGGGATGTGGCTCAGTGGTAAGGTCCCCCTGGGTTAAATCCCAAAACAAAAAAAAAAAAAAAAACAAATTGTCAGGTTATCCTCTGTTTAAAAGTTTTGACACTGGCTATGCTTGGAACAGTAGGGCCAATGGTCAGTAATTATTTGGGAAAAAAACAAAAATCAGTTCAAAATCTTTAGCTATCAGAGAAATGCAAATCAAACTACATTGAGATTCCATCTTACCTGAGATGGGCATCTCCTATGTCTCAGAATGGCAATCATCAAGAATATAAATAACAGCCAGGCATGGTGGCATACACCTGTAATCCCAGCAACTCAGAAGGCTGAGGCAGGAGGATCACAAGTTCAAGGCCAGCCTAAGCAACTTAGTGAGACCTTGTCTTAAATTTTAAAAAATAAAATAAAAAGGACTAGGGATGTGGCTCAGTGGTTAAGCACCCCTGGGTTCAATCCCCAGTAACCTCCCACAGGTCCCCCACAAAAAACACAAAACTGTAATGTTAAGCAAAATAAGCCAGACCCAGAAAGACAAGCATTGGGTGTTTTAAGGAGAAAAAAAAAGAGGACTTGAAAGTAGAAGGGAGATGATTAGAAAAGAAGAGGATCAGGAAAAGTGGGAAGGAAAGTTAAGAGGGGTCGTGGGGAGTGGAAATGATCAAAGTATGTAATATGCATGTGTGAGTATAACACAAACCCATTATTCTGTGTAACCAATATACACTAAATTAAAAATGATTTGGCCATGGCTGGTTGAGATTTTAAGAGTAAAGATAAAAGGTCACAGAGGGAGACCCTGTCTTCTGACTGGCTTCAGACAGCCAAATAAACCTTCCCAAGGCACAGGCACACTGAAGCTCCTGAGCAAATTGTTCTCTCCTGGGAAATGGAGCACAGACAAGAGGCTTGCTAGAGCACTATCTCAACAAGTCTCTGCTTTTCTGTTATTTACAGCAATGGGCTCTTCCAATACCTTCAGATTGTCTTGGAGTCTTATATAAGAAACAAATATCCTGGCAAGGACCTTTGAACACAGAGCCCAGGACCTGTGTGTATGCAGTGAGGTCTTTCTGCTCTCTCTAGACTACTGTGAAGCTGCTTGACCCGGGCTTTTGCTTGGTGCTGAATCAAAATAACATGGCATCCAATAAATATGACTAATTTCACTGCTAAATTCTCATCATTGGTTCATTGTTTATTTATGTATTCCTTCACTCATGAAGCATTTATTGAGCATCAACTCTATACCACATACTATGTTAGAGATAATTGACCTTGTTTCAACTGTCAAAAAAGGTAGAAGGTTGAAGAGGAAAACAGATGGTCAAGGCCTCAGTCATAGTTCAGTCTTATAAGTGCTGAGAGAGGCATGCGGAGGTTCTATGGGAATAGAGAGTCAGAGCTGGGAGGAAGGAGGGGAGGCTTCCAGAAGAGATGCCACTGGGATGTCCTTAAAAGATCAGAGGAATTGGCAAGACAGATGGTAGGGCAAGGAAATGAGAGAGGAGGGGAGGGCAGTCCATAAGGAAGGAACCCAGGGGCAAAGGCAGGATCCTCCAGGGACAGCATGGGAGTAAGTTATGGGGATGGTATACTGGAGTACTGTCTGGCAGTTGGGAGGTCCAGGTTCTAGGCCCTCTCTGCCATTAATTGTCAATTGTGAGTCAGTTAACCTTTCCAGGCTTCCATTTTTTTCTTTAACAAAATATGGGCTTTAAACTTCAGAAGATTAACTCTTAACCAGGCATGGTGACACATATTTGAAATCCCACAATTTGTGAGGCTGAGGCAGGAAATTGCAAATTTGAGGCTAGGAGACGTAGTGAGACCCTATCTCAAAAAAAGAGAAAAAAATAGGACTGGGGATGTAGCTTAGTGATTAAGTGCCCCTAGGTTCAATCCCCAGTACCACACACATACAAAAATAAGATCAGCTCTTATAGCCTTGAATGTATCATAGTCTCTTCATCTCTTATACCCTGTAATGCTATGAAAAATAAACAGTATTTATTTGGGAAAGCTAGGTGTTGTAGTGCACGCCTATAGTCCCAGTGACTCTGAAGGCTTAGGCAGGAGGATCGAAAGTTCAAAGCCAGCCTCAGCAACTTAGTAATGCTCCAAGCAACTTAGCAGGAACCTGTCTCAAAATAAAAAATAAAAAAGACTAGGGATGTCACTAGGTGGTTAATCCCTGATACCAAAAAAAAAAAAAAGTGAGTATTTATTTGGGAGAAATCTGAGACTTATTAATATTTCATTTT
This sequence comes from Glaucomys volans, assembly GCA_020662805.1. Classification (NCBI taxonomy): domain Eukaryota; kingdom Metazoa; phylum Chordata; class Mammalia; order Rodentia; family Sciuridae; genus Glaucomys; species Glaucomys volans. The sequence goes on from JAJEJO010001862.1 coordinate 188,110, forward strand.
CTCATCAGTGATCTCTTCCATGGTCAGTTGCTAGGCCACCTAAAGCCTCATTTGTGGATTTGTCGTCCCTTTACACAGTAAGCTTTTTTTTTTTCAGTGAACACAGACTATATATATCTCCTGTGTCTCCAGATGTGATGATGCTTACAAAACAATTGAGGCCAATATTTTGGTAGATGAAGACAAACCCATCCCTATTACTGGTTTTTCTAGAATATTGTTAGGTGGAAAGGATATTTTTGTTGTCATTTACATCACCTAGCTCAGTAGTTTAAACAGAACATTTAGTTCAAGTGTCGTAAGTTCAGGGGTGGTAGGGAAGCATGGAGTAGCCAGCTCCTTAGGAACAAATTGGATAAGTCAAAAATGTTTCCAATTAATGGACAGATCTACTAAGATAATGTCATAGTAGCACACTCAGAAGAGAAAATATAATTCCACATCATGAAAAATGATTGGCTTCTTAAGACTTGACTTATAGCTTATGAGGTCATCCAAATCAAATTGAAAATGCATCAGTCACAGAATGTTCTAGAAAAGGGTAATGTGATTCTTCAATGCCTGAAGACTATAGTAGGTAGGTCACTTGAGTCTCTGATTCTCTTGAGCAATTGGGGAGACAAGGATTTCTTGACACACTGCCTCTTTTTTGGACTCCAAACTCTCCAGAGGATTTTGAAAAAAGTTCCTGAGCACCTACCTACTTGGTGTGAGCAGCATGCTACACACTTTATACACATTCCTCAGAGGGAAGCTCAGAAGAAGCAATGGAAAGAAAAAAAGAGATTATGAGAGAGGACAGAGAAGCATTGAATGTTTTACCAAGGGATTAAAACAGATAGGAGGCAGACTTTATAGAATTGATACACATTAAAGTGTGTGGTGACTCTTTCCTGTTTTATTGTACTGTTGGGGACTGAACCCAGGCCCTCACACATGCTAGGAAAGTGCTCTACCACTGAACGACATGTCCAGCCCCCCTTGCCTATTTCATAAAAATCAGGGAACTGAGGGGAAAGTTGCTGTAAAAGGCAACTTGAAGACTAAGGGTTATCAAGTATCAAAATGACATATTAAACATGGATTGTGGAATTTTTAACAAGATGCTATTTTAAAGTAGGTATGCATTTGTCTTCTCTGGAGTAGGAGTTTTAGAAATAGATAATGTAATTGGTCCCTTTCAACAAAATGATGTTGTGAATGCAATTCTAATTCAAAAAGCACTTGTCCCATAGAAAACATTATTGCCGTTCTGTACTCAGAGAGTCTACAGGAAAACTGGGAATCCAGCTGTAAATTGACAGTCCCCATGAAGGCTGTGAAATTCCCAAAGATGCAGCATAATACATTTAGCAGATCTGTATTGGCTTTTTTTTTTAACAAATTTTGCGGTGCTGGGGATTGAACCCAGGGCCTTGTGCTTGCAAGGCAAGCACTTTACCAACTGAGCTATATCCCCAGCCCTGGCTTTTTTGTTTATTAAATTTCAATGTGTTTCCTCTGGAAAACGCAAATATTGAAAATTCAAACTATATTCAGTTGATACTGTCTCTGATGTTGGAAAATCAAAATTTGAAATTTCTGTGGACGAAGTTTTAGCTATCAAAAAATGTAAGTTATAGGATAACTGGAAATTTTTGCTATCTTGCTTTAAGGCTGTCTTTTAAAGTCTGTTATGCTTAACCTATTTGATAATAGAATTGTTTGGATTGTTTCATTATTGCTATTATTATTACTATTGTGTTCAATGCAGAGAGAAATTCTTTTAATAATATGGGACAAAATTTAAATTCCTTCAGGTTCTTTTTCCACACAGTCTTCTAAAGAAAGTTGTCATATTTTTCCCTCCGGCAGCTAAATTTAGAGTTTCAACCTCTCTGCCTATTGAGTAAATAGCTTGCCACGAATTAGAACTAAATCCCTTTCCAAGAACATCTTTCTGGAGGAAGAGCATTTTATCCTGACACAGTGTGTCTCAGGTTCCTCCTGCAACACCCAAAAACCCCAGAAGCAGTTTTAGATGAAGCATATTTGCCTCCCGCTACTATAATAATTACAGTAACATTCTTGCATTTTCTGCATGGCCTAGCAATGATTTGATTTTACTGTAGGCTGCTTGGATTTTTTTTTTCTTAATTCCTTTATGTTTTATGGTTTTGAGGGAAAAAAGTCATGGAATAACAATGGAATTCCAACATTTTTCCATTTTCCAGCTTTATAAGGAGATTGTCTATTTACAAAAGGAACACCCAGTGAATTGGCACAAGAACTATGCCATTGCTTGTGAGCGGATGCTGCGTCTCCGGGAGAGAGATACAGACCCTGAAGTCCTGTTGTCTGAAACCATCAGACATTTCCGTCTCTACACTCAGAAAGCACAGAATGATCCACAGCTAGCTGATATTTTAGTTGCTCTCAAGCACCTAAGAAAAGAACTGCAAAGTCTGAGAAATATGAAAAATGCCTGAGACAGCAAAATGGGAAAAACCTGCTCAACTCTCAGCTTCCAAAATTCTGAAGTCCAAAAGTTTTCCTTCAAGAAAACTGTATAAGAAATCGAAAACTTAAGTCATCTTCCAGATACAAGTAATATGGTACATCAATATTGCTTAATGGATGTTTACTGACCGAGATGTGCTATTTATGCAAAATTCTATTTATCCCATGTTACCAAATTAGCATATCCATAAGATGCTTTTGAAAATTTTTTTCAAAAATCCTCAACAACCTTTTACCAGATGACTGTGCTTGATTCAATTAAATTCTGGAAGATAATGAATTATTTTCATAGACCTCAAATATCAACCATGAATCTTTAAAGGGCCATGTTTATCTATTCATACCAAACCAAAGACATTTTCTGTTTCCTGAAAATGAAATAGTTTTTTAAAACAATGATCTCTCTATGCTTTAAATTAGAATTCCTTTTTCTTTAAGTAACTATGGTTGTTACATAATCACACTTCAAGCTATACACCAAGTAAGTGATATTTTGAAAAAAGTTCAAGTTTTATTGTCTTAGATAGTTCTCTGAAATCATTCATTTGAGCTAATTTGATATTTGCTTATTTCAGTTTCAGAAACCAGATGGCAAGTAAAAAGGATTTTATATTTACGTAATTAATTTTATATTTATATTTTACTTCTATTTGGACTTACAGGTCTAGGCCCAATAATTAGAGGTTCCTACTGCCCACATGCAGGGGTTAAAAAAAAAAGGTAGGGATTGGACTGGGGGGATGGGAAAGTTCAATAAATTCATTTCTGTTACAAGCATCTTTTATACATATTACTAAAGAGAACAGAGTAAGAAATGCAAATAATAGTTCTTTATTTTATTATGACAGTTAATTAATAGCAACCTGTTTTAATGAATAAAGTCACTCAGAGTCCTTCAGCACTTCCTAAGTAGAGGCCAGAATCTGTAGGGATTCTTTTCCCCCCAATTGTAGAGCTCCTAGACTCCAAGCACTATATAGGCCCCTGTATAGAAATGCTCACTAATGAAGAGGGAGGGCTAGAAGCTTGTCTGCATTCAAAGATCACTGGTGAGTCATTCAGCAAGAAAAGGCCCCTTACCAGGAATAGTCACAGTTCCGTGGCATTGTACTAGCAAAAGGGTCTGATCAAAGGTCTCCTGTGGAGCTTGCATGGTTCCCTTTCATACTACGACCATAATTAAAACCACTAATTCTCTTTTAAAATGCTGCAGGATGCCATGTAGGCATCTGTCTGGAGTGTCCTTTGTGATGTCATAAGCTGTTAAGGACCAGTGCCGAGGGCTTTTGAGCGAAATGCCAGTCATGAAGGTGCTTCAAGACAAGGGTGCCTCTAAAAGCTTGACAGGGCCTTGACTGCACAATTCGAGCTGAATTTGCCCCTTGTCAGCTGCCAGTAAATAAATCTCAAAGGGGGAAAAGCTGAAGTTTCATTACCTGATCCATGGGGCTTTGTTGGTTTTGGCATCACACAGGGGAAGCTCTTGCCCCGCCATTCTCTGGATTTGAAGATGTCCATTGGAGCCTGCAGTGCCTGGACAGGGTTCAGAGCGGAACCTTTTGAAGAGTGTCAATAGTTGTAACAGTTCAGCTGTTAGGAAGACAAATAAATGGAGGAGCTCATTAATCCGCTTTTGGCTCTCAGTGCCTTTTGCCCTTTTATCACAGCCTTATTAGGCTCCTACTCATCTTGAACCAGAAAAAAATGAATTGAAGTTGTTGAGTACTAATTGGCAAAGACTTTTAATCATGGGCCAAGAACTTTGACTGACTTGAAAGTAACTTCTCCACAGGGAAGAGCCAAAAACCTGGTTTACCTTAAAACAAAAACCTGTTGGAGTTCAGTGTGGTGTAAAAGTTCAGGGAAGCGTTGATAAATTAAGTTTGTCCATTGGAAAGAAATTATATAAGATTATGATTTTCACTTTTCAGAGGGAAAAAGTGTAATAAAATTTGAACATTCCTTAGAAATGCATTGTCTTTTTTGGTTCAGAAAAGAGACTGCATGCCTATGTGTGATGACCGTGTTTGCTTCTGAGCACCTACACATAAGTGTGAATATTCATCTGAGCAGCTACTAACATGTGATGTTTGAGAAACCTTGTTAAAAGTGTTATTTTCTATGAATAACCTTAAGAGTAGCAGTGAAGGCCTCTTTTTGAGAATATATGTGTAACTCTGTACTAATATGTTTGATTACTGTTGAATCATACATAGATTATTCTGTATTTGTGGAGCAGTGGCTTTGGACCACTCTTGCTTGGAGAAAGCAATTATATATGGCCCAAAGTAGATAGAATCATGATTATTTAAAACTCTAAAAACCATTGGTAAGTGGAAAAAATGTAAACTGAGATGAGATTTAGGGATGTTGGACTTCATTCCCAGATCATCTACTCTAAAGAATTCTTTCCTGTCTATTGTGTGAGCCTTAACAAGTGGCTCTTACTTTCCTTGGGTAGTGCATAACAGCATAAAATGTGGTAGAAGGGGTTTATTTTAGTTTAACCCTCCCCCTCATATTGAAGAGGATGTGAAGGAGATGGCTTCTCATGCAGGATTTGGCCAGCATTCTCCTAGCAGTGTCCCAGGAGTGCCGTGGGTTGGCAGGATGACAGGAACCCCACCAGGCCAACTTCTGCCTGGACTTTGGCCTGAGGAGTAAGCAGGAGCCAGCAAAACTGTCTGCCTCTCCTCATGCTGCAGCACTCTGCTGCCTGGCACCAAGGCTGGCATACACCAGAGGGCAAGTGGAGAAGGGCATTGTGGCTTCCATGCTGCCTAACAAGCTACCAAGTGTGTTTGACTCTCCATCCCTTCCTGTTCCCTCTGATGGGAGGATGCATGGTTCTTGGTGTTGACTTTCCTTTTTTTTTTTTTTTCTTCCCAAAAAATCCATTTTTAAATGCCATTCTTCTGTCAAAATGCAGCTAAAATAGAAGGAAATTGATTACTAGTGTACTATTTTGAAACTTACAATAGAAATTTTGAAGTGTTATTTCTGCCCATATTCTTAGCATTTTCCAATGATGTAACCATGGTGTTTTTAGCTTTTATGATATTAAAGCCTATTTTGAGTGTTAAGAGTTATCATTAAGATACCCTGCAGATAACTTGAAGTCATCAGGCTAGGAGATGAAGAATAGAGAGGTTTTGATACATTTTGAAAGTTAAACATTGTCTTTCATCATAATTCCCATCAGTATCCTCCAGAAGTTAATAATTTAATTAATGCTTTTAATATTCAGAAACTTTAATTTCAAAGATTATAAAAAATGAATCCTGTTACAGCAAATCCTTTTACTCTGTTTTACTTTTGGTATATTTTATAAATACACCAACATAGGGTACTACTTAAAATTCTCTTCTTCTGGGCTGGGGATATAGCCCAATTGGTAGAGTGCTTGCCTCACAAGCACAAGGCCCTGGGTTCAATCCCTACCACCACAAAAAAAAAAAAAAAAAGAAAAGAAAGAAAGAAAGAAAGAAAAATTCTGTTCTTCTGACTAGCTCCAAGACCTATGGTTAGGGGAATTTAGAAAACAGTTCAGCCCAGTAAGAGATTCACACTGCTACTTTGTCCTCAAATTTTGTTGTGCATGCAAAACCATTCTAAAGCTTATACTCACAAACAAGTGATGTTTCCAGGGATTCTGGGAACATCTAAAGGCCATGATCTTGGCACAGCATTACAGAGCAAACAAGGAGCTAAAGCTTAGCAGTGATCATGCTCAATGAAGACGTCGTTGTCAGTACCTTCTAAAGGGTCTGTTTGATTTGGATCAGCATGGATGTTATTTTTTAAAGCCCCAGGAATAGCACAGTATGCTTACCTGGATATGGAAAGTAAACTAACAGAAATGTATATTGAAAGGGTTTTTTTTTTTTTCTCTCTCTCTCTCTCTTCAGAAAATGAGAGATCTGGTCAAACTCCTCAAAAATGTAACATATATTAGTGCAAATTGTTATGCACTGGAAAGATTAGCTCATGTTATATTGCAGGGGGGGTGGGGGTAAGTGATGGTACGCAGGGCAGATGGAGGTTCTAAAACTCTAAATGTGAAACCAGCAATTATTGGCCTCTTAAGTGTAGTTCTTTGGCTCTTTTTTGTAGATTCAAAGTGTTATGGGCAAAGGTTAATTTTCAGTATTACACTTATTATGATGATTTTTTGAAAGTTGAGTTGATGAGGTTGAGAAAGTTTTAAGATAAAGATCAAGTAAACAAATGCAAATAATTGGGCCATACTTCTATCCCAGTGATGCAACTTTACAGAGCAACCAAGTTATCTCAAGGCATTTTGTACATAGTTGCAAAATGTGGGTTAGGATAATGTTGTTAAATTAAAGCATAATATAAGATAAATAGAAATAAGCCAAAGTTAGGAACTTTCATAAACTTAATTATTTGGAATTTGCTATGTCTGCTATAAGTCAGGCAGGGTGGCACATGCCTGTAACCCCCATTAGTTGGAGGCTGATGCAGGAGGATCCCAAGTTCAAGACTATCCTGGGCAACTTAGTGAGACCCTGTCAACATAAAAGAATACAACAAGGGCTGGGAATGCAACTCAGTGGTAGAGTGCCCCTGGATTGAAACACCAGTAAGAAAAAAATGCTGGTGTAAATAGTATTAGTGGAAGAAAAAGTACAATAGATGGAAAAAGAAATACAATCCCATATATTAAGTTTAAGTTACATGTTATAGAGATTGTGAATTATGTCCTACTCTTTAAAACACACACAACCCACACATACACACATACACACACATACCTTAATCATCTTCTGTTTAGAAGTGTTATCTGAAAGGGGATTGTTTTATAATGTAACCTTTTAAAAAAGGTATTTGAAATTACTTTTAGCTAACTGAAATAGTCCCTTACATGGTTGCACCATTGGAAATATCCTTAATACTTGTGGTTGTTTCTCATATGCAAAAAGTTTGTATGCCTAAAACCAACACAGGGAACACTTCTGGGAGAATAGAACCCTGGCTCTCATTCCTGGTTGAATCACCCATTACCCCAGGACCATGGGCATCATGTGAGTGTAAGTCAGGAATTCCCTGGGAAACCCTGGCACACTAAGAATTGAACCCTGAACTGCAGTAGTGGACACCTGGAGGACTTTGACAAGAGGCTGAAAGACAAAAGAACTAGAATCTTCTTATAGTGTCTTCCCTCAAAATAAGTTTTGAGCCGGGTGTGGTGGCGCACGCCTGTAATCCAAGCGACTTGGGAGGCTGAGTCAGGAGGATTGAGAGTTCAAAGCCAGCTTCAGCAACTTAGCGAGGCCCTAAGCAACTCAGTGAGACCCTGTCTCTAAATAAAATACAAAATAGGGCTGGGGATGTGGCTCAGTGGCCGAGTGTCCCTGAGTTCAATCCCTGGTTCCAAAAAAAAATAATAAGTTTTGAAAGTGGAAGGCAAACATTACATAATTGTTGGGTTATTAACAGTACTTTTAAACATTAATGTAAACAAGGATTCTTTTCAATTATTCTAGCAAAACTACAGAAAAATTCAAAGGAATTGTTTAAAAGCAGAAGTGACCCAGTCATCAGAAAACTAAGAGTATTTTGATTAAAGAGTTAAAAGCCAGTTAAACAGGTAAAAAACAAACAAAAAACCTTGCTTAGAGAAGAATGAAAAAGCTAAGTTCAATTGTGCAGAGCTTAAAACAGGTCAGTTCACTGGAGAGTAGTTTTATTTAGTGTCGGATTTATTTAATATGTCATATTGTTTTACCACCAGTTAATAGCATGTTCATTTAATCAGTTGACTGGTATCTACACAGCTATTGTTCTTTTAATGATCAAAATATTAACCATTAACATATGCACTGACTTGTATTCACCAGGAGGCAGTTCCTCATCCTGCAGAATTGTACCTGCTGGAGTGAATTTCAAACTGTGGGTCAAAGTCAATTTAACAAGATTTGACCAACTTACACACACACACACACACACACACTCCTGGTACAGGGGATTAAACCCAGGGGCACTCTACCGCTGAGGCTGGCCTTAAACTCGAGACCCTCCTGCTTCATTCTCTCAAGTAGCTGGGATTACAGGCTACTAAACCATTCTAGTACTTGGTCAAGTGGCGGTACCTAGCTTGACCAGCTTTTTCTTAATGAAATAGAATTTAAAATATCAGTGCATGTGAGCTGAAACAAGGGATGAGCATCGTTTCATGAAACTGTTCCATTTCATGTAGGTGTATGCACATGTATTCATAGCAAATATACTATATACATGTGTATGTATATGTGTGTAACTTTACATATTTATCTAAAATATATTTACTGGATTACAATATACTTACTATTGTGAGTCAGAGTCAAAAATAAATTTAAAAGCCACTGGCTTAGGAAAACAGTGTCAAAGGGGTTAGTAAGAGATCATTTAGTATTAGCTATCACAGCTAATCTATTTTTAATAAATGAAATTGAGAGCTATAGTAAATAAATTTTAATAAATGAAATTGAGAGCTATAGTAAATAAGTGACTTATTTGTACACCAGAGTAGTGGTGGAACTAGAACTAGAACATGAGCTTCTGGACTTAGCCTAGTGTGCAGTCCTAGTGTCCAGGTCCATCACAGACTGATGAAACCAGCTGCATCCCATCATCAACTCTGGAATTCCGAAGTCCTCAAATAATCCAGCCACTTTTAAATTATGATAAACTTTTCTAGAGGTAAATGGTGTGTGACAACAAGAACTCTGTCACAGGAAATTGTTTAAAAAGTCATATGCCAAACTTCTTTCTCTCCCTCTTGCACCTCCAGAATATAATCTTTTCCTCTTTCCTTTTAGACAAGGCCAGTTGAAGCCCTGGCTTTTGACTGAGAATTTCCGCTCCCATTCTGAATTTAGGAGTATATACTCAAATTAAAGGGCTTTAGTGTGATAAGAAAAATAGTCACTTTGAAATCCAGGGACGACTTAACATAAACACATTCCAGCTGAATCAACTACTGGAAGCTCCATTTGAAAAACATTGTGCTAGTTTAAGTATTTCTTTCCCTTCCTAATCAAGTTCAAAACAGTCCTATTTCTGTTTTGCAGAAGAACATGTGCCATTCCACTGGAATGTTTTTGAGTTAGAAATTAAACTCTTTCCCCCAGAAAGTGAGTCTACCTCAAGTTGGTGCTCACAACTGTTCCATTTTTTTAAGCCACTTTACTTAAAGCACAAAGGGTCTAGAGGCAGGGACCTCTTTGAAGACCTAAGTGTTTGGTTTCCTAGTTGTGAACCATTCTGTATGTAGGTGATAATAATCCTTCCAAATTTGCCTCTTGAGTCCTATGTATGATTTCTAAAAAGATAATAATCACTATGATAACAACTAATCTTGGTAACATTTGTCATCCATTGAATTGCTTTAGTTGTTTGAAATGACCTGTTTTATTTTGTTTCATTTACTATCAGAATTGGAAGTAATTGGGCCCTTCATCTTTGTGGGAGGCAAGAAAATTTGGTGCCTCTCATGAAACAAATACCTCTCCCTACACACACCAGACCTTTTGCACATTTGGCAAAGGTATAAAGATGGCTACTTCACAGGGTTAGCATTCAATAGTTAGCATGTCAGAGGACTTCTCCTTTACATGTTCCCTCTTGAATAAATAAATAGTTGATTTAAAGAGCTTCAAACAACTAGGTGTGATGGTGCTCACCTGTAATCCCAGCAACTCAGGAAGCCAAGCAGGAGGATCCGAGTTTGAAGTCAACCTCAGCAACATAGCAATACCGTCTCAAAATAAAGAATAAAAAGGACTGAAGATGGAGCTCAGTGGTGAAAAGCTCAGTACTGGAAAATGAATAAATAAAACTAAGGAGCGTAAACCTGTTGCATACTCTGAGCTAATTTGTACTGTGTAAAGGTGTGAACTTATGCAATAAATAAAGAGCTCTGCATCAAAGCAATCTTCTGAGATCCCACAATAATGGTGTTATATTGTCATGTGAAATGTTATCTGCTTAAAATTTTGGCAAAATAGAGATCCTACATTTCTTTGTATTATAGTGCACCTGAATTGAATAAGTACCCCCATAAGCACCTGCATCTCATCCCTTAAGGCTCCCATAGCCAGGTGCAGCCTCCCAGAGAGAGGGCTCTAGCTCATACTGCCTCCTAAATGAAGAAGCACATGCAAGAACCTTTGCCCGGTGTGTTCCCATGACCCCTGAACAAACCATGAGTAGAAACCTGGTTCTTCCCAGTCTTCCGTTCACATTCCCAGGAGACAGGCTATTCTAGAAAGCACAGGTCTTTTCTGGAATTGCACTAGAAGCACTGTACCATATAGGGGTTAGAGCTGACTCCCAGCTTTGCCACTTACTAACTGGCTTGGAGCAGGTTTGTAAAGTTCTGCAGGCTCAATCCCCTTCTCTGTAGGATGGGGATATGATAAGTAGGCTTGCTTCATGGTGGGACTATAAGGATTAAACATCAATATTTATAAAGTGCTTTGAAGAGTTCTGGTCTTCACCAACTGCTCACTGTTGCCTGTTTTCATTAACATGTCAATTTAAAAGGTTCTTATTTACTTCACACTTCTTAGTAAAATAAATCCTCAAGAGTTTTCTGGTCCTTCTCATGTTTAAAAATGTCACTAAATGCTCATCTGGAAATTTTTAAAAAACAATGATCATGATAAATAATGTGTTATTTAAATTATATGTAAAACTGGCAATTATAAGAGAGTAACCAAAAAGCACTGAGTCAAGGAAGAAATGAAATCCATTTCATCAGCAATGCAAATATGTCTCCACTTACCTGCACACACAAGGGTAAAGGCCATGTGTTCACAATGCATTCCACATAACCCCCTTACCATGATGGTTCTTCTCTTTTTACTGGTTTTTCTGAACTAGGGCCCATCCAGGCAAAGACTTCAACATTATTACTCTCTGCCTCTTCTTTCCAATCTTAGATTTTGCCATCTACATATTTGCTGTTCTTCACCCTTCACCCAAATATTGAAGATTCTTTGGGCCTGGAGTCCTCTCAAAAAATAGTCTCTTCCCAACTCAGCTTCTCCAGGCACTTGGAAGACGGATACAGGGCAGGAAGATTAGAGTCCTGAGTACAGGGCCATTACTGGGCTTTTAAAACCATCCTAGAGAATGGGCGTGGTGGCACACACCTGTAATCCCAGCAACCAAGGAGGCTGAGGCAAGATGATCATATGTTGGAGGCTAGCCTCAGCAAGTTAGGAAGCTCCTAAGCAACTTAGACCCTTTTTCAAAATAAAAAGGACTGGGAGTGTAGCTCAGTGGTAAAGCACCCCTGGGTTCAATCCCCAGTGCCAAAAAAAAACAAAAACCAAATACCATCCTGGGGACTGGAATCATACATTTCTAAGTGGGGTTGGTCAGAGTGCTTGTGAGGCTGCTTCCTTTTTTCTTCATTTAATCAGCAAGCATATTTTGAGCCCCTGTAATGTGCCAGACCTGGGTACTGGGTATTCAAAGAAGCAGCAGACAGATAAGGGCCCTGTCTCCACAGAGCTTCCTTACTAAGGTTGGAGAAAATGAAACTAAATCTAAAGGCCTTACTAGACTTCACACAAGAAGAAAATCAAACCTTTTTTTTTTTTGTTCAGAATGCTCCTTGAGAAATATTTACCTCCACTCCTCAGAACACATCCACAAGTTGCCCCCCAACTGAGATGTCTGCATCTCATTCTTAGGTTATCTGGAACCCTGCTGAATCCACAAAGTATTATGCTGGACCATTTTGGTATAAATGCACCACTTCCCCTTCCACACCAATATCCATAATCCTTTGCCTTCCTTGGCCACCCTTATCCTTCTGCAATAGTGCTAGATTCAAAAAACACTATGGCGAAGAAATAGCCCACTTCTGCTGCTGCCACCCACAATAACAGGAGGCAGCAGGAAGAGCAGCACGCCACCCACACGGGCTAGCACCTGCCTCCTTTAGAGCCCCCACTCAGTTCTTAGAAGGGCACTGGTTGCATGTGGGCCCTCAGCACTCACCCCTGCTTAGCTTCTTTGCTGGGAAAGCAGGACCTGCTTCCACAAACCACAAGGAGGGATCACTGCTCTGTAGGATTCTTTCCCAAATCTCAGTTTAATTCCAAGAAAACCTCTTCCAGAGTCAAATTGAGAAACTTGGGAAATATTTGACTGCAATATTTACAAATATTTGATTGATATCAAAGGTCATAAAAGATGATGAAAAAACAGTATAATTCACAGATTTAGAGAGACATGATGACAAAACACAACGTGGAATCCTGGGTTGGATCCTAGAACAGAGAAGAGATTAAGAGAAACATGGGTGGAACCCACTTCAAAGTCTGGTGTAGTTACTGGTATCCTGCTAAGGTTAATCTTTTGGTTTTGATCTTTGTGCTCTTTATGTAGGATATTAAGTTAGGCAAAGTTGGGTGAAGACTAGGCAGAAACTTTCTGAGTTGTTTTTGGAATTTGTTTTGTAATTTTAACATTATTCCTTAATAGAAGTTTTTTTTTTGTTGTTTTGTTTTTTTTTTTTTTTTTTTAATTAAAGCAAAGCACTCCTTGTCCCCTTCTTCCTTCTCGTCAGTCATTATTGACTGCTTTAGGTCTCATGATGTACAGAGAGGATAGTGGTCTGTATCCTATCTAGGGTGCACTAGGGTGCACCAGTGATCAAAGAGGCAAGATCCTGGGCTGGGGATATAGCTCAGTTGGTAAGAGTGTTTGCCTCGCAAGAACAAGGCCCTGGGTTCAATCCCCAGCACTGCAAAACAAACAAACAGAGGCAAGATCCTGAGAGTCAAAGGCTGCAGGCCTGTCACCAGTTCAGCATTTAGACAAGGGGCCAACATAGCCCTGGACCTGAGCCCCCTCCCAGTGTGGGGAGGACCTGCATGAGAACTGAGTATCTCCTTGACATCTGAAGTTCTATTCACAGCACTAGGAAGGCTCAGGAGCTGCCTATGTGATTAAATTCCCCTCCACGCCACTGGACTTGCACCCAGCTTGCAAGTAGCAGAATCTACACTCGAATTATTCCTCTGGTCCTGGTTTCTTCTTCAGGCAGCCGCTACGGGAGAAGAGGAAATGGAGGCAAAGAACCCTTAATACCCTAATTCTTTCAAAAGATGAATCAGGTTTTTGTAGCCTCATTAGCATTTCCCGATAAAAATACATTTTGAGTGGTATTATGCTAAGTAATTATTCTTACAAGATGTGAAATTAAACACATTTTACTCAGCATGAAATTATTCCTGCCTTGTACTGAGTTGGGTGACAGCTTGAGAGTTTGGATGGTGGATTGCAAGACAGGGAGATGCAATGGATGTACTTTAAAAAAAAAAAAAAAAAAAAGCCAACCCAAAATAGTCCACCAAAGGTAAGTCCTTGCAGCGAAATGATTTTGGCTGGATGGAATATTAAACCTGCTACTATAAATTTCACGCCTTGCATTCTTAAAGCAGATGCAGGGTGATGATGCCAAAAATTAATTGGAAATAATGCGACTTGCCTTGTGTACTCTATCCAGTAGAGGGCATAGCAGATAAGCATTGTGTGCGTTGGCGACTTAGCAGCCACTGATAAGACTTGTTTGTAATTGCTTCTGTAAAGATATGTAGCAGCATGCTTGGATGCTTATTTACATTTAGGAATGTGGTTAGGAATAGAAGGTTTAGATTTATAACTTTGTTTTTGTCTGTCAATACATGGGAGACTTTCGGTTGTTGCGAGTATTATATTTACCAATGTGCAATGTTAAATTGCTGGATTTAATTGTTACAGTACAGTGAATTATTCTATTATTTCTTACTTTTTTTATCCTAAGGAAAATTCAAACTTTCCAGGCTTTAGGGCAGGATAAAATGGCTCTGAGCATGTCAGTGTCTCAAGAGCACATTATTTTCTTATTGGATTGTATTAACTTTACAGATGGAAATTTGAAGGAGAATTAGAAGGCTTAGAGATGGAAAATTTGGAGAAGAAAAGAATAATGTCTTAAGATTTCTGGAGGGGCTAACTGGTAAGTCATTTTGAAAGCTGCTGATGCTAATTCTCATAGCAAAAGACATAGCAGACCCTAAAATGATCAGGAACGAGGCACAGAATTGCTAAGAAGGGAGTGAATCTTGTGTCACACTTGAAATTGCCAAAGGATTATTTGGTGCGCGTGCGCTCTTTCTCTCTGTCTCTCTCTGTCTCTCCCTCTCTCTCTCTGTCTCTCTGTCTCTCTCTCCTCCCCCACCCTGTCATAATCGGTGCAGATTTTTCTTGACTACACTCCTAATAGGGCAACTTTCCACAAGCTGAGAGAGGGTGCTTGGCTGTTCTGCTTAGTTTAAAAAACAAACACAGTCTCCTGTATCAGATGCACATATTTGTCCCTGAAGAGACAACAACATGACATGTGTAAACAAACGTTCATCCATAAGCACTGTAATTGGCTGCTGCAGGGAAAGCTGGAGGTGGGGCGGGGGGTGCAACATAATAAACCTAACAGACAATAATACTAAAGAGAAAGGTATAGGCCTTCTCCTGCTGGGGATCCTGTTTTCCTGAGTATCAGGTGGCTGGGGTGAGCAACCACAGGTTCTGCAGTCCAAACTGTCTGATGAAACCCTGGGCAGATGCCAGCCTGGTGGGCCTGGGATCCTGGTTTTCGGTTGTCCACACCTCCACAGTTTTCTCCTCTTCTGGAGCTTTTCCCCACAACTTTGGATGCCTCTGCAGGATCCCCAGATCAGAGGAGCCCTGTGGGGCATGGGCAGGTGAAGGAGCTTGCCACAGGGCCTGCTCCCAGGAGGGGAAGGAGGAGCACCTGTGGGTGACAGGTGTTTTATACTCTGCCCTTTTTTGCTTTGAGTTTTGTGCCACAAACAAGTACTGCCCAATCTTCACACAAATAGAACTGTGCAAACAGTCATCTAACAAACGGAACCATCTAGATAGATGTATATAAACATAATTTTTTTCTTTTCTTTTCATTACCAGGAATTGAACTCAGAGACAATCACTGAGACACATCCCCAGCTCTTTTTTATATTTCTATTTAGATACAGGGTCTCCCTAAGTTGCTTAGAGCCCCACCAAGTTGCTGAGGCTGACTTTGAACTCAAGATGATCCTCCTGCCTCAGCCTCCCAAGCTGCTGGATTACAGGTATGCACCACAGCACCTGGCAGTTCTTTTAAAACAAAGCAAATTATAGAGAAACAGAACCTGGGCCAGTAGATGAGGAGCAACTTGTCCATTACCAGACCTGCTCTTATTGTCCGCCTCTGTCCTTGCCATTTGGATTACGTTCTTTCTTCTTCTTGTACTTTTCATGTAGGAATAATTATCCTCTCTCCCAGGGATATGTGCTACTGTAGATCTATTATCATTTCCCCGTTGAGACTTGAGTTTGCTGTTTATAGTACACTGTGCCTTCATGAATGGACTTCCATGTGCTCCTGTGGTGTGTTTGGGTTGGAGATAGGAGAAATAGGTGATGATGTAAAGCAAAGAGAACAGAGAGAGAATGGGGAGAGGCCACTTGTCATCAGAAAGGTTCTGGCAGGAGAATTCAACCTGCAGGATTATCGGCACAGGCCTTAAGATAAGTGCCAGTTTAATGTGAAAGTTAGGGCCTCCAGAGCTCTGCTTCCCAATCACCCCTCAAAATCCTGTTGCTGTCACTATCACAGAAAGCTGTATGTGCATTCCAAATGGCAAAAGCCATACTTGGGCTCCAAAGATTTGTAGCTGCCAAGAAAAAAAATCTAAATCATGCCTCTCTTCTTAGTTGATTCTCTTGTCTTGAATTATTCCAGTCAGAAGCTATATTTAATATTGCACATCATTACACCTGTAGTATGTAGATCATGGTTTCATTGCAAAGAACAGAATCCATTCCAGCTAGCTGAAGCAGAAAGTGATGGTATTGTGAGGCATTAACTGGCTGACAGAATTGCTGGGAGGACTGAAGAAAAGGGAGCTAGGTTTAGTCTTTCCAGGATGACTCAACCCAGCTCTGCAGAGCCCAGCCACCAGCGGACCTGTGGCCTTCTACAGTCAGGAAATTCCCTGACAAAATGGAAAGCTACTTCTCCTGCCCCCACTCTGAACCATAACACCATTGCCACCCCCAGGAAGTTACTTCTGTCAGGAAATCACTGTCACTGCTACAACCAGAGCCACCATAGTGCCCACTAGAATCCACACCACCAAGATGGCTGACCCATGCTTGCCTTTCAACACTCCTGCAGCTGGTGAACAGGAACAGGGAAACCAAATGGCTCCAACTGTGCTTGCCAACAAATGTCCCCTACTGTCTTCCACTTCCCCTGGGGGTGTAGCTGAAGGCTGAGCCCTCACTGCAAGGGCATCTGGGAAGAATAGTTTTAAATTTCCAACCTCTGCAGCACAGAGAACCTTCTAGAAGGTGATTGGTTGAAGAGCTTGGCAAACAATTACGGATATGAAAACATGCTTGTCTTGAAAAGGCATATTTACAAATATATGCAAAAGCAAATAGTTTCTTTTGACCCCAAAACAAATGTGCATTCAAAAATAGAGAAATTAGTAATACGAAATTGTTCCAACAAGAGCTGATAGGTGCTGAGGTCAGCACAAAATAAAAGGGGATGAGAATTCAATATTTCATCTGTTTTCACGATGGAGAAATTACAAAGGTCAACACA
Source organism: Glaucomys volans (assembly GCA_020662805.1). Lineage (NCBI taxonomy): Eukaryota > Metazoa > Chordata > Mammalia > Rodentia > Sciuridae > Glaucomys > Glaucomys volans. The sequence continues at coordinate 205,286 of JAJEJO010001862.1, forward strand.
ATTGTATCTATTTATGTGCTGTCTATTTATATGTTGTACAGATGTATTCATCTGTACATCAATTAGGACATGGAGAAGAGTGAGAAAGCCCATGTCACCCACTAATGGCCCAAAAGCTGGGGGACTCCCCTGCTCGGAAGACTAGATCTGAGAAGGGAAGCTATCATGTATCATCCATGGACTGGGCCAAAGATGTGAGCAAAGGTGTGTGGGGTGGTGCTCTCCCGGAGTCCCAGTGACTCGGGAAGCTAAGGCAGGAGGATTGCAAGTTTAGGCCAGCCTCATCAATTTAGGGAGATCCTGTCTGCTATGGTTTAGATGTGGCATCCCCAAAAAACACATGCGTGATAATGCAGGAAGGTTCAGAGGAGAAATGATTGGGTTATAGCCTTAACCTAATCAGTGAATTAATCCCTGAAGGGATTAGCTCAGTGGTAACTGGAGGCAGGTGGGGTGTGGCTGGAGGAAGTGGTTCATTGGGGACAAGGTTATGGGGTATATATTTGTATCTGGCAAGTGGAGTCTTTCTCTGTCCCCTGATCACCATGTGAGCTGCTTTCCTCTGCCACACTCTTCCACCATGTTGTTCCTGTCTCACCTTGAGCCCTGGAGCCAGCTGTCTATGGATGGAGACCTCTGAAATCGTGAGCCCTCAAATAAACTCTTTCTCCTCCACAGTTGTGCTGGTTGGGCCATTTAGTCACAGTGGTGAAAGAGCTGACTAAAACACTGTCTCAAACAAACAAGACTGAGGTTGTAGCTCAGTGGTGAAGCACCCCTGAGTTCAATCCCCAGTATTGCATAATAAATAAAAGCTGGGCATGGTGGCACACACTTGCAATCTCAGTGACTTGGGAGCTTGAGGGAGGAAAATCACAAGTTTGATTCCAGCCTCAGCAACTTAGCAAGACCTTAAGCAACTTAGTAAGACACTGTCTCAAAATAAAAAATAAGAGAAGCTGGGTATGCAGTTCACTGATAAAATGCCCTGGGTTCAATTCCCAGTTCCAAGGGGAATAAAAACAAGAAAGAAAAAAAGAAAGGAAAGGAAGAAAGGAAGGTGGGGACGGTGTGTGTGGAGTGGTCATGGCCAGTTGCAAAAATTGGATCTGCATACAGGAACTGATGGAACCCAATATGCTTCTGAAAAAATCAGAAGGCCTTCATCCAGGGAGGAAACACAGAAGGGAAACCAGAGCATCTTCTGCCTCTCTTCCATCATTTGAGAGGCCATCCTGGGACCACCTGGATGTGAAGGTGAACACATCCTTGGGACACTGCTGGAAGCAGAGCAGGAATTGTTGGAACTGGGGCAAAGCTATCTATGCACAGCAAAAGAAAAACCATAAAAAGAATCTTTGAGAACTCAAAATCAAATGACCCAAAGACCATAAGGTCTACTCTTCCGAGGCTTTCCAAAGCTGGAAGGCTACATGGAGAACAGCTTCCTTGCTGGGAGAGGTGGTATGCACCTGAAATCGCAGTGGCTCAGAAGGCTGAGGCAGGAGGATTGCAAGTTTGAGGCCAGCCTCAGTAACTTGGCAAGATCCTAAGTAACTTAGCAAGACCCTGTCTCAAAATAAAAATAAAGGACTGGGGGTGTGGCTCAGTGGTTAAGTGCCCCTGGGCTCAATCTCTGCTACCCAAAAAAGAAAAAGAGAGAACAGCATCCTCTCTGATGGAATAACAGAAACCACAGATGGCAGAAGGGACTGAAGGTGCTCAGGAGCAGAAGGACAGCAGAGACGACCCAGAGGGGAGTCCTCACAAAGCCTCACACAACTGTGAAGGAAAATCTGAAGTCCACCTGAGAACCAGAGCGTGAAACAGGAGCCTCATCCTGTGGACTCTGCAGAGTGTGGTCCCATTGTGCCCTGAGGGGGAGCAGAGCCAGATGTGCAGAGCTTCGAGTTCCTGTGACTTGTGGCACAGACATGAACTGTCCTAATCTTTGCATTTGCTTACTTCCTTTTAAGCATCTACTATGTGTGAGGTAACCTGAGTGACACAGCTATGCTTCTCTAGGGGATCATAGTTTTATGAGGGCCTTGGACAAGTAAAGAAGCAAGTACATGGCAACGATGGGAGCATGGAGGGTTACAAAGGAAACCTACCCAGAATCAAAGTGGGGAAGTGCGGTGGCATATGCCTGTAATCCCAGTGACTCTAAGGAGGATTCCAAGTTCAAAGCCAGCCTCAGCAACTTAGGCACTTAGCAACTCAGTGAGACCCTGTCTCTAAATAAAATACAAAAAAAGGCTGGGGATATGGCCCAGTGGTTAAGCATCCCTGGGTTCAATTCCTGGTACAAAAAAAAAAAAGAAGGGAGATCAAAGGCCAGAAGGAAGGGAGGAGGAGAGCCATTATCACCATGTCACTCCTCTTCCCAAACCCTGCCTGTGAGATGAAGTCCAAGGTCCTTGACCAAGTATCCAAGGCTTCCAAACCCAACCTCTCCAGTATCTTCCCAAGATGTACTGTCCATTCTGGTCAGTCTTCTCTACTCACCCTCCCCCAAAACTCTTTCCTGGATCTTCTATTGTCCCTGCCTTCAACTACTCCATGACTTGCCTAAAGTTTCTTCAGGCTTTCAAAAATTCATCCCAGACCCCTCTAGCTCTTCCTCTAAACTCCTATAATGAAACATCAATGGAGTTTATACCACCTTTAAAACTTAGCTATATAGTAACTTAAACTTGAGTGACTTGAGTTATGAGGCCCTGTGTCAGGAGCTGGACACTTAGTGGAAATCTGGCAGAGTCCTGCCCTTGAGGAATTTTCCAGTTTCATGCTGGAAACAGGTGGAACTCAACTCAAATACAGACTGCTCCAGGCTCCCCAGGGGCTGAGCATGCAATGCTATGAGAGTCCATAGGAGGGCATGGTGGCAGTGGCAGATTTAGATGAAATGGAAGACTTCCTGGAAAGGTGACCACTGCAGGCTGATCAGTGCAGAGAGAACTCCATGAGCAAAGGCATCACGCACTGAGACAGGGAGGAAGACAGCGTGCCTGGGGAGTAGCGAGTAGGCTGGTACCTAATAAACAAGAGTGAAGACCGGTGGCGCACGCCTGTAATCCCAGCACTTGGGAGGCTGAGGCAGGAGGATCGCGAGTTCAAAGCCAGCCTCAGCAACTTAGTGAGGCTCTAAGCAACAATGAGACCCTGTCTCTAAATGAAATACAAAATAGGGCTGGGGATGTGACTCAGTGGTGGAGTGCCCCTGGGTTCAATCCCCAGTACCACACACACAAAAAAGAAAAACCCACAAGAGTGAATGAAGACTGTGGTAACGACGAGCGCAGGATGACTGGCCATGGCCATCTGTGGAAGGGCCTCACGTGCCATGGGATTTGAACGTTACAAGACAGCAGGAATAAGGAAGCCAGCCAAAGGAACATGGAGGTGAGGCCTCTCCTTTGTGTTTGTCACTCAAGTTGGTATTTGTCCTCCAAACAGCAGCCAAATGCTAACCATCCTGCAGCCCACTTCTATTAGGGGGTCTCAGCCTAACCTGAAAGAGTACACTTTGAGATGATTTAGTAGTTCCCCACTCCCAGGCAGTCCTGGGGCTTTTCTCTCCTAACCACCCACCCCACCTCTCCAGGCACTGAGCAGTGCCCTCCCTAAGCTGGCACAGGGCAGTTAACATCTGCAAGGTTCCCTTCCTTCCCTCCTGCCTGTGGCAGACCTGGTAACCAAAGCTTGATCTTCAACTTAGTCTCTACTCCATTCTGTGGAAGATGGGAAGGACTTCATCTTCCTTCATCTTTCCAAAGTATTGGAAGTCACCATCCACAGGAGTCTGACTTAGCTTGGCAGAGAAGTCCAGGGGATCCCTTTGAAACATATGGTGCCTTTGGAGGCTGACAGTAATGGCAGTCCCCATCACAGGGTCTCATCTCAACATGATTATGTGTGTTCTGGGTGGTATTTGATAAACGTCAGAAAAGAGAAGGAGTCTTCAGCATCATAGTGCTCTTTCTTTGCTAAATTTTGGTAGGCTGTTGCCCTCCCTTCATAGCTCTGACAGAGTCAATGCAGGGTGACCATGGCTCAGAATATTGCCCATGCCTCTCTTCCTCTCATCTGCCATCCCAGCAGGACTCCAGCATCCCAAGTTCCCAAATACTCCATCAAGCGCTAGTACTGTTTTTTGGCAGTAGTCCTATTTTCCTGCCTTTGGAGATTAACAGAAAGCTTCCCACACAGCTCCATGCCTACACATTCAGAATGAAATGTGCATTTTTTAATTGTAAATTAAGGTGTTTCTAGGGGACGTCAATGAACCACACCAAGTCTTCAAACATTCCCTACTGTCTATTGTCCAGCACACCTTTGCATATTAGTGACATAAGCCAGTTGGTCTCTTGAGATGGCGGTACATTTCCTTGGTTTTCAAGATGAGGTTTGGCCTGCCCCCTCTAGCCTTATGGATTTTAACAGCACCTGCTCTTTTTTATCTCAGGGCAACTTCTTCCAGGATCTGTAGCCCTGGGTGAGGAGCTGGGACATGCCACATGGTTGGGAGCATGAGTTCTGAGACAGGGGATTTGTGATCCTATCCTCCCTCATTTGCCTACTGGGGGACCTTAGATCAAATACCTAATTTCTCTGAGCCTCAGTTTCTTCATCTGTAAAATGTGGACAGTAGTAGTTATTCTACAGGGCTTGAGAGGGTTAATGATAGAATGTAAGCAACAGATCCATCCTGAGTGCTCCCCAAGAACCCACTGCTGTTATTAGACCACATCCCCGGATGAGGAGTGGTGTTCTTCCAACTCCTATTCCCTTTGATTTAGTCTGTTCTGGCTGCTAGAACAAAGGACCATAGACTAGAGGCTTATGAAAAATAGAAATTGATTCCTCTGGAGACTGGAAGTCCAAAGTCAAGATGCCTGCAGACTCAGTGCTAGCATGGACCCACTTCCTGGTTCATACACAACCATCTTCTTCTCTTTTTTTATTTTTTTAATTCTATCTTTTATTTTTAGTTATACATGACAGTATTTTTCCACATTTTTATTGGCACATTATAGTTGGACATAATGCACCAATAATCCCAAATGATGGGTTTTGTTGTTACATATTCATCATGCACACAATATGACAATATAATTTGACTAATATCACTCTCCAGCCCTTCCTTTCTCCTTCCGTTCCTCCCACTCCCTGGTCCCTTTCCTCTACTGATCTCCCTTTGATTTTCATGAGATCCCTGCTGTCCCCGCCTCTTTTCTTTTTTCTTCTCTAGCTTTCACATATGACAGAAAATACACGACCCTTGATCTTCTGAGTTTGGCTTGTTTTGCTTAATGTAATGCTCTCAAGTTCCATGCAATTTTCATGCAATTGACATAATTTCATCTTTTCTGTATGGCTGAATAAAATTCCATTGTATATATATACCACATAGAGTATACCATATATCCATTCATCCATTGATGGACCTGGTTTGGCTATCGTGAATTGTGCTGCTACAAACATTGGAATGCATGTATCACTGTAGTATGATGACTTTAATTCTTCAGGATAAATACCAAGGTGTGGTATAGCTGGATCATATGTTGGTTCTGTGCCTAGTCTTTTGAGGAACTTCTATACTGATTTCTGTAGTTGAACAACCATCTTGCTGTGTCCTCACAAAGCAGAAGACATGAGAGAGTTCTCTAGGGTCCCTTTTATAAGGGCACTAATCCCATTTATGAGGACTCCCCTCTCATGACCTAATCACATCTTGTTATAGTTTGGATTGAGGTGTCCCGCAAAAGCTCATGTGTGAGACAATGCAAGACAAGAGATTATTTAGAGGAGAGATTATTGAGTTATGAGAACTTTAACCCAATCAGTGAATTAATCCCCTGAAGGCAATTAACTCCGTGTCATACCTCAAGACAGGTATGGTGTGGCTGGAAGAGGTGGGTCATTAGGGGCATGGCTTTGGGGTATATATTTTGTATCTGGTGAGTGGAGTCTTTCTCTCTCTGTTTCCTGATCATCATGTGAGCCACTTCCCTCCCCCACACCCCTTCCACCATGACATTCAGCCTCACCTTGAGCCCTAAGGAATGTTGCTGGCTGGCTTTGGACTGAGACCTCTGAAACCATAAGCCCCAAATAAACTTTTCCTCTTCTAAATTGTTCTGGTTAGGTCTTTTAGTGACAGTGGCAAAAAAGCTGACTGAAATACCTCCCAAAGACCCCATTTCCAAATTCTATTACCTTGAGGATTAGAATTTCAATATAATAGTTTTTTTAGGCAAACAAGTATCCAGTCTATAGCACTCTCACTTCCTTCCCTTATTCTTAAACAATATCCCCTTCTATCTCAAACTTTGATTAAGAGCAGAAAGTAGACAGGGCTGGTATGTTGCCCATGTGCTCAAATCTCTTTCTAGCCAGGGTGGCCAAAGTGATAGCTTGACCCTTCCCAGGTTATGGAGCCAGGTCACTGCTGCTGCTACCATTGCAACATAGGAAAGTCCACTCGCCATGTTGTTCCCTCAGGCTTGAGCTGCTCCAGTGGCTGCACAGAGACTGGTCAATGCAATTCACAGTGCAAGAAAGTTAACCAGGCCAGTGGGTGACAGGGATGGCAGAGGACTCTAGGATTCATTCTGCTGCCTTTCTCCTCCTGGATAGACTCTTCTAATACCCAGTAGTTTACACAGCCTCTCTGAAGACATCCCACAAGACTGAGCAATTGGTGGCACCTGTTTTAAGCTGTGACTGGACCAATAACATGCTTCCATAATTTATCTCCCTGCTTCTCTGCCTCCCTCCACTTTCCCCCCACTTCTGCCTCCCTGGGATTGCAAGCTACATTCAAACTATTGCCTTGACACTGCCTTTTAGAGAGCTTGGGTCAAGACAGGCAGACATTCTTTTCCTAGCAGACCTGGCAGGTTGGCATGAACCTGAAGCAAAGTCACATGAAGACATTGATAAGTAGAGCACAAGAAAGTCACCATACTGTGACCAGTCTTTCCAATTTGGGATTACAATCTGGGTCTGAGCACTTTTGTGAACTGATTTGCTTTTTCATACCTTGGTCATGGTTTTGCTTGTGTTCACTACTCCTCTACTAATAGTAGTTTTCATATTTTATCCAAAACTATGGTCTCCCTCAACTTCTCCAAGTCAGACACAACTTTCTTCATTTTAAAAACAGTTTCCACACACCAGGCATGGTGGCACACACCCATAATCCCAATGACTCAGAAGACTAAGGCAAGAAGATCACAAGTTTGAGACATTCCTCATCAATTTAGTGAAACCTTGTCTCAAATTTAAAAATTTAAAAGGGCTGGGATGTATTTCCGTGGTAAAGCACCTGGGTTTGATCCACAGTAAAAATAAATAAAATAAAATAATAAAATAATGCAGCTGGAAGCCAATTTTCATTTCAAAAAAAATTACAGATTTACTTCATAAAGCCCCTTCAGAGTTTTCTAATCCTGAAAACTGGGAGGTACTATGGCATCATAAAAAGAAAATTCATGAGCTCTGGAATCCAGTGAAATTGGATTTGAATCCACGCTCTTGTACCTGTTAAGTTTGTGACACAAAACAAGTAACAACTTTGTTGAGCTTGTTATATCTGAACTGAAAATATTGATATCCAGCCCACAAAACTGTTGTGAGCATTAGATTGGATCATACAATAGTGGTGCTCAGTAAGGTCACCTCCTTCCCTTGACCCTTAATCACTGAGTCTGTGCTTACTAAGGGCAGCTCTGAGACACAAAGAAAGTGCTCGGCCTGGACGTGAAGAGACGCGGATGCTGGCCCTGGCTCCCTTTCTTCATCATAGCATGAGAGCTATGAATTCTGTTGCACATGGTCTTTTGGGCTAATGTGTACATAAAAGAGACAATACTGGTGGAAGTCTCTTAAAAAGGAGTAACTGATCTAAAAAAAGAGATCTTCGTGGTTTTGTTTTTGTTTTGTTTTGTTTTGTTTTGTTTTTTACTTAGCAGGTATTTGAAGTGCACTTGCAGTGTGTTTTAGTCAGCTTTTCTTCTGCTGCAACCAGAAAGTCTGATAAGAACAGTTTCAAGGAGGAAAGGTTTCTCTGGGGGCTCACAGTTTCAGAGATCTCAGTCCATAGACAGCCAGCTCCATTCCTTGGGGCTTGAGGTTGGGATTAAAAACATGGCAGAAGAGTGTGGCTGACAGAAGCAGCTGGGAGCATGGTACCAAGAAGCAGAGAGAGAGAGAAGGAGTTCCCCTCATGACAAAATATAAATCCTAGGGCATGCCCCCATCAACCCACCTCATTCAGCCACACCATACCTGCCTACAGTCACCACTCAGTTAATCCCTACCAACGGATTAATGTGTGGCTAGGTTAATGCTCTCCTGTCCCAGTCATTTCACCTCTAAACGTTGCATTGTCTCACACATGAGCTTTTGGGGAACACCTCATATCTACACTATAACATGGTGCATCAGGCTGTGTGCTAGGCAGAGAGGATGCTCTTGTGTCTAAACTAACAACCACCCCTCTGCCACATCAGGGTTTTGAGGAGGCTGGGGCCAGTGCCTCCATTTATTCTTGGGGATGTAGAATTTTTGCAAATCCTCTCTTCATGGGAAGACAAAGCTAATTTCAGCTTGGCTTTTAAAGTAGATGAGACTCCCTTCTGGAATGAGTTCCCTACCAGGGCTACTTTCTGGACTATCTGGGAGAAAGCCACCCAGCAGAGGGTAAGAATTTTATTCCTCTAGAGCCCTGAGAATGAGTACTAGCTCTCTAGTTGAGCAAGCTTACCTAAATTCCTGAACTTTCTTGAGCCTCATTTGCTACCCTGCAGATTGGTCACATCACCTATATGGGAATATATAGTGTTAGTATTCCTAGTAGCTGATACACCAACCATTTCATCTCTGCACCATTTTGGAGTGGCAGCCTCACCACCGGAAGGACTAGGGAAGCTTCCAGAAGCCATCCTGAGGGTAATTCTGACACTGTGGACTACAAACAGCAAGACCAGGTGAACCTGAATACTCTAATAAAATGTTCATAATGATTCTTGGAGTTGCATCTCTCCAAGAGAATGTGAGCTTCTCTTAGGTAGGGACATGGATAAGTGGCCCATATTAGGCATGCAAGCAGTGGTCACATCAACAAAGAGGAATTTGTCCACCAATGAATGAAGAAAGCAATATTCTAAAGCAAAGTGCAATGGTATACAGCCAAAAATCGGTATACCATGTTCAGGGACAATAAGAAGCTCAAAAACAAAAGGACTGTATGGTGAGAATTTGCAGAGAAGAATAGTACTGCCCTGACGATGAAGGGTCTCTCATTGTTATTTATTTATTTACTAATGAAGCAATTTTAGGTTTACAGAAAAACTGGGCAGAAAGTATCTAGTTCCTACATAGGCCCTCTCTCATTGCCTCTCCTCCCCCCACAGTTATCCCTTTTAACGTCACCTTAGTGTGGTTCATTTGTTACAGATGATTAACCAATACTGATACACTATTATCAACTGAAGTCCATAGTTTACCTTAGGATTCACTCTTTGTGTTGTACAGTCTGTGGGTTTTGGCAAATTCATAATGTCATGTATCCACAATTACAGGTCACCCAGAGAAGCTTCATTGCCTTAAATATCCCCTGTGCTCTGTCTTTTCATCTCTTGCCACTTCCCCTGGAACTCCTGATCTTTTCACTGTCATATTTTTGTCTTTTCCAGAATATCACATAGTTGAAATTATATAGTATGTACTCTTTCCAGACTGGCTTCTTTTACCTGGCAATATACATTTACATTTCCTCTTTTTGTGGATTGAAAGCTCACTGCTTTTTATTGCAGAATAATATTCCATTATATGAATGTACTTTTGTACATTTATGCTTTCACCTGTGAAAGGATATCTTGGTTTTTGGCAATTATGTATAAATCAGGTTTGTGTAAACAAATTTTAAATTCATTTGGCTAAAATACCAAGGAGCGGGAGAGGATCATATTTTAAAACTATGTTTAGCTTTGTAAGAAATTGCCAAACTCTTCGGGTGTAGTGGCACATGCCGGTAATTCCAGCAGCTTGGGAGGCTGTGGCAGGAGAATCACAAGTTCAAAGCCAACCTTAATAACTTAGCAAGGCTCTAAGCAACTTAGAAAGACCACGTCTCAAAATTTAATAAAAGGGCTGGGGATGCAGCACCCCTGGGTTCAATCCCTGGTACAAGAAAGAAAGAGAGAGGAAAGAAAGGAAGGGAGGGAGGGAGGGAGAAGTGGAGAGAGAGTTTACTTTTGTGAGATGTAAGGTTTGTGTCTTGATTCATTTCTTTGCATGTGGATGTCCAGTTATTCCAGCACCATTTGTTGAAAAGAATGCCCTTTCTCCATTGAATGGCCTGTCTTTTCTTGTCAAAGATCAGTTGACTATACTTCCATGAGTCTCTTTCTCTGAGCACATTCTGTTCCATTAATCTATTCTTTTGCTAATACCACATGGTTTTGATTAATATAGTTTTATGGGGAGTCTTGAAGTGGGGTCGCATCAGTTATCTGACTTTATTCTTCCGTATTGTGTTGGCTATTCTGGAATCTTTTTCTTTTCCATATAAACTTTCTAATCAGTTTATTATATTCCAAAAATAGCTTGCTGATATTTTTATTAGGACTGCATTAAGTCTATGGATTGTGTTAAGAACTGACTTTTTTTTTTCATGGTGCTGGGGATTGAACCCAGGCTATCACACAAGCCAGGCAAGCACTAAGCTACATCCCCTGCCCTTTTTATTTTTTATTTTGGGACAGGATCTCCCTAAGTTGTCCAGGCTGGTCTCAAACTTGAAATCTTCCTGCCTCAGCCTCCCAAGTCAAGTCTCTGGTATTACGGGTGTGTGCCATCATGCCCAGCAAGAACTGCCATCTTGCATTACAGGTGCACACCTGAAGTCCTGGAGACTCAGAAGGCTGAGGCAGGAGGATCACAAGTTTGAGGCCAGCCTCAACAATTTAGTGAAGCCCTAAGCAACTTAGCAAGACCCTTTCTCAAAAATTTAAAATAAAAGTAAAAAAGGCTGGGATGTAGCTCAGTGATAAAGTGCCCCTGGGTTCCAGTACAAAACAACAACGAAAAAACAAAAAACAGGAAACCCTGACATCTTGATAGTGAATCTTCCTTCTAATGAACATCTCCATTTATGTAGCTCTTTTTTGACTTTGTTCATCAGTTTTTTTAGTTTTTCTTATATCTATTTTTTTGCACATTTTGTTAGATGTACCCCTAGAATTTCATTTTTGATACTAATGTAAAGATTTTTAGCTTTATATTGTGATAGCTTGTCAAAGGGGTTGCTATGCTGGAGAATAGTATAATACATTTGTTTTAAAGAAGATTATTCTACTACCAGTGTGAAAGATGGATGAGATTTGGGTAAAGCTGAAGGTAGGATAACTCATTAGATAATTTTTTTAAATGTGTACAAGCAGAAGTAAAGGTTTATACCAAGAAAGTGGTGAAAGACACGGAAAATAGTTAAGTCTAATTTTAGAAATAAAGCAACAATAAAGATGTTCTTTTCCTAGGAAGCCAAGCATTAACACTTCCCAACAGCCTTGAAGAGATTTCAACCACTCTAATCTTCACATCCCATGAGTATTTAATAGCTAAATGGCAATGTGGACTGCCTGCCCATCCATTTACCCTGCCCCTTCTTCCAGCCCAACATAACCCTAATTTTCACAAGTATTCTCCTTTCCCTCCTGGCCAAGCATTATAGGGGAAGTTAACTCCAGCAGTGGCCTGACTGGTCTAAGTGAGACCCCAGCCCCTAGCCAGGACTAGATCAGAACAGTCATGTGAGCCAATTCTGACCAATGAGACCAAAGGGGAAGTCTGCTGGATAGGATGGAGACATGACCTAGAAACTTTTTTCTCTATCAAAAGGGGGGTAAGAGAAGAATGGAGGAACTGAGAGGGAGGAGGGAGTGGGGGTATGAAAGATGGTGGAATGAGACAGACTTCATTACCCTATGTACATATATGATTACACAAAGGTATGAATCTATATTGTGCATAACCATAGAAACAAAAAGTTGTATCCCATTTGTGTACAATGAATCAAAATGCAGTCTGTAAAAATAAAAAAATAAAATAAATTTTAAAAAGGGAAAGGCAGAGGAACAAGTGGTCTCCTGCCTTGCTCTGAAGTTGTCCTGTATCTTTGTAACTCCTAGAACTGCTGTGGCCATATTGCCCTCATCCCATGAATGAAGCCAACTGTGAAGATGGTTTGGAATGCGGACAATGTCATTGAGTTGCTGAATCAAAAAACCCAAGTGTCTTTGTTGTTTGAGGTGTATGTATTTTCTTTGTTTCTTTTCTTTCTTTTTGTCACCGGGGATTGAACCCAGGACCATGCACGTGCTAGACCAGTGTTCTACACTGAACCACATCCCCAGATCTTTTTATTTTGAGATGATTCTAGCTAAGTTACCTAGGCTAGTCTCAAACTTGCAATCCTCCTGCCTCAGTCTCCCCTGTAGCTAGACTTACAGGCAGTGGGCTTCCACTCTCAGCTTGAGGGGGATTTCTGAAATTGAAATCTGAAAGTACCCTATCTGTTATATTTGCTCTTACCTAGTAACTAAACTATAGGAAGCTTGCCTGCTATTCACCCTCCCCTCTGGGGTTGCTCAATTCTTAGTATCAGGTTAGATCATACAGCTAACGTAGGACTTGGCTCTATCCCCTTGCCTGGAATATGACATTTTGTAGGCACTGAATAAATAGCTAGTGAATCAACCAATAGATGAAACACCCAAGAGCTAAAATTTGAATAACATTGGTCTAGCTATTTTCTACCCTCCTCTCTGTTTTCTCATATTAAGATTTACCACTAGTGAGTTTTGATTGATGTATGCCCTCCACAAATGGTAAAAAATATAGCAAGGAATAGGTCCATCAGAATAGCACATGCATTTGCTATATAAAAAGATCTCTAAAACGTGATGTTTTCAAGGTTCCCTATACAAAGTCTCCAAAAAGAAACCTAATGGTGGACCTACCTCTTTTAAAGAACTGTCTGCCTCCTTCTAGTAGGCTGTAAGGACCATCTAATCTGGTAACCTTTTTTTGCCCTGGCTGCCAGGAAGCTCAGGTCCTGATCTGATGCGAACTCACAGTAACTGTGTTACACTTCAGAGTCAATGCTCCCTTCTTCCTTTCCATGGCTTTGCTTTTCTAATTTTAGTTGAATGACCTTATTGTGTTTGGCTTTATTGTAAGTTGCTCCAAATCCTTTTCAGAAAGAGGTGCATATAAAAAAAAAATTAACAGCTCAATTCTAAAAAGCCACACAGAGCCTGAGCTGGCACCACTTGCTCTTTGTAATAGCCTGGGAGGGCCCCGAAGTAGCCTGGTGCTTTATCTTTACAAACACATGTCAGCCAGTGCAGCGGCGCTCACCGGAGATCTCAGGAGACAAGGGCAAAAATCACCCGTCATTTTCTACTGAATGGGTGTCTGGAGGACCATTCAGGCTCCTAGTGGCTGGATTTGGGGGGAGGATTAACGTGGAGAGCCCTTGGAAAATCAGTATCGCCCCTGCCTGTACCGGCTATTGTTCCGAGGTGAGTGTTGCGTCTAGTTGGGGAGGTAGAATCTCTCTCCTGCCTGGCCCCTGGCCCCACGGGCTTTGTGTGTAGGATCCTGGGCCCTTTCCCCAGACTCTGGACCACAGGCCTCTCCAGCCAGCCCTCTGTGCCAACTGGCAGAGGGTGCTCTTGTATAGCAGATCTGACTCCCTCCCCACACCAACTCCTGATGTCTCAGGGCTCCAGCCAGCAACCTGGGTCTGCTGGGGCTCTGGAAACTTCTGTGCATGGGGGGAGGGAGGAGGACAAATTGCTATTTTTGGGGTTTTGTTTTTGTTTTCCCCCAAAACCTGGCCTAGGGTCTCCCCCAAAACACTGCCGAATTAGTCTCACTCAGCTTCATGCTGGTACACCCATCTGTACTCAAATTTTCCCAAGTCCACCTGGATGAGGCTGTCTATGTGCTGGGAACTTGCATGTTTGGTTTGCTTCTATCATATTGGCATGTGTGTTCACAGACAGTTGGGGGGAGGCAGAGAGAGGAAAAGGAGGGGTGGAAAGAGAGAGAAAGGACAGACATTGCTTTCTCAGAGCTCTGCAATAACAGATTTCATGATTTAATTGGAAATTTAGTAAATCTGCTAAAACATTTAGTGGTTTAAATTTTTCCTGTTCTGCAAAGAAACAAAGGCTTCTGGTTTACCCTGTGTCTTTCAACAACTTTAATTTCATTTGTAGATTACGGATGGAAGTAGCATTTCCACTCGATTGCATACTGGGCATTAAGAAGACAAAAACCTTCATTGTTTGCAGCCCTCAGAATTTTTTTTTCAGACATTAAGCTGTAGGTGGCATTCTTTATACCTGACATCAGAGCACTTTTGTCAGGCATTTAGTTGACAGGATTTACTGCAAGCCCATCCTAGGTGTGTGAAGCAGGGACAACAAGAACATATTTCGTTCAGGTGGGCAGTGAGATGAGCGCGCAGGCCGATGGGCCCGATCGGGTGACCGCTGCTTTTCAAACTGTGTAATTAAAGATCTTTGGAGTTCTTCGAAGGGAATTAATTAGTAGAGAAAGGCTGTTTTGTTTACAGTCTTTATCATCAACATAATCAAAAGCAAGCCTTGATATTGGTGCAAATTGGACTGAATGCTCCTGAAGCCAAGATTGCTTCATGAAGAGCTTTTCTTGTTTTCTGAGGGTTTTCTACCTGTGCATTAACCGTTAACTTGCCATGGGGGGGGGTCAGTGGGGGAGCCATGCTTAATGGTTAGGGTAAGGGAAGAGGTGCCCTCAGTTGTCGAAACACCCTGGGCCCCCTACTGGATTCCCACCTGCATGCCCTGCATTGGCACAGTGGGAGTATGCACAGGTTCACCTGACTAGATGGTTTGTCCATGTTAGACTGTGTTTTCAGTTCTGGACCACAGCACCCATGATGCCCTGGCACTGAGTCACAGCAATGTCATTGTACCAGCTTGGTGGCATCAGAAATACCTGGGTGCTTCGTAATAAATGCACCCAGAACCTCCTGGGCTCAGGCTCTAGGATCTGTGTTAACTCCCTACCCAGGTGCTTCTGATATGCAGCCACACATGAGAACCACTGGTCCTAACTGTTTGGTGACCTTTTGGTGAGAGAACATGAGCATGAAGTGGGAAGAGGGGTGTTCAGAGAGATACAAAAAGTTCAGTTGCGATACCCTAGACCTATGGCCTCTGACCAGACTGGACACAGCTGCTGCAGGCAAAGCCACTCTGTCCAGTAAACCCTCACTTGAAGGACAATGTCACATAGGGGCCATTCTCCAGGCCAAGAGAGACTGCAGAGTATCTGCAAACCCCACAGCTCCTCTTCCCCAGGAATCCCATTCATGGTGCCAGGAAATGTTCCAAAGGACCAGCAGACTCAGGGCAAGGTCCTAGTTATTGTATCATTACCCAGATCATGAGAAGTAGTCTTGGTAGGGTCTGGGTACAATAGGCCCAAGTCCATTGGATGACGATGATGATGATGATGACGATGATGATTTGGCACAGGGATTGAACCCAGGGACGCTTAACCACTGAGCCACATCCGCAGCCCTTTTTAATATTTTATTTAAAGACAGGGTCTTGCTGAATTACTTACAGCCTTGCTAAATTGCTGAGGCTGTCTTTGAACTCATGATCCTCCTGTCTCAGCCTCCCAAGCTGCTGGGATTACAGGCATGCACCACAATGCCAGGACCCATTGGATTATCTTTTTAAAAACCATTTTTTCCTACTAGAACTAGGGATTGAACCCAGGGGTACTCTACTACTGAGCTACATTCCCAGCCATTTTTTGTTTTATTTTGAGATAGAGTCTTATTAAATTTCTGAGGCTGGCTTCAAACTTGCTATCCTCCTGCCTTAGCCTCCTGGACAGCTGGGATTATAGGTGTGCACCACTGCATCCCACTCATCTGATTATCTTGGGGCTAATATTTCGGCTCCTGTCTTGTCTTGGTCATGACAAGAGCTACTCAAAAAATTCATTCTCAGTTGTCCCAGATTGTGTAATCCTGTGCAATACTTATCCACCATTTTCTCTGGATCTTTTAGGAAATCTAGTCCTAACCCTCTAAGTGTCATTCCCATGGAAATATTTATCTATTTATTTATTTACTCTTTTGCAGTAGTGGGGATTGAACCAACAAAGCTTTGCCTTGTGCTTGCGAGGCAAACACTCTACCAATGAGCTATATCCCCAGCTCATCCATGGAAAGCTTTCATTGTAAAAGTGTGCCATTTTTTGAAAGACTTTTTAAACAAATAAGAGTTGTAGCTGGGCCTGGTGGCATAGCAACTCAGGAGACTGAGGCAGGAGGATTGCGAGTTCAAGGCCAGCTTAGGCAATTTAGTCAAATCCAGTCCTCAAAAATGAAAAGGGCTGTGGGTGTATCTCAGTGGTAGAGAACCCCTGGGTTAAATCCCCAGCACCACAGCACACAAAAAAATAGATGTGTTTAAAGTGGGGAATGGCCAGGCGTGGTGGCGCATGCCTAAAATCCCAGCACTTGGGAGGCTGAGGCAGGAGGATAGAGAGGTCAAAGTCAGCCTCAGCAATTTAGCGAGGCCCTAAGCAACTCAGTGAGACCCTGTCTCTAAATAAAAATACAAAATAGGGCTGGGGATGTGGCTCAGTGGTAGAGTGCCTCTGGGTTCAATCCCCAGTACCAAAATAAATAAATAAATAAATAAATAAATAAATAAATAAATAAATAAAATGGGGATTCTAGGGTTCAGAGAGGTGAGCTCAGTGATTCTGTGACAGAGCAAGGGCAGGGGTGTCTGAGCCCTTGGCCCAGGCCTGTTTCTATACTTTCCTTTTTGCAAGGGACCTCCCCCAGCAGCCCAGGAACTTTTTGTTGTGTCATTAAATTGATGAATCCAGCCCTCATGCATCAGCAAAGGTGATCAGCACACTGCCCTGGGAACTAGAAGCCACACCTCAAAACCAGATTCTTCCAGAATATAGGCAACACACCCTGTGACTGATTCTTCCTCCGCCCCTTTGGCCTTAATACCCATCCATTTCTCATCATGGAGCTTCAACTTTTCTGAGCCAAGTCCCAAAGGTTACAGATTCTCAATGAAGAAAGCAGAACTGAGCCTACTCCCTACCTGCTGGGGCCCACACGCAGAGCAACTGCAGCCATCTTGGAAACTGGCTGCGGAAGAGCTGGAGAGGGTAAGGCAAGTTGAGGTACCACTGTGCTATTCTGAGCTGTCTCTTAGAAGCCTTTGCATTTTTCCCCCAACATTCCTGGGGAACTTGTGCCTACCCATGATGGTCCTTTCTTTCTAGATCTTACAATCTGATGAACGTGTTGGGAGTGGGTGTAGAGTTATAAAACGAAATATCCTGATTCCCAAGCAATGGAGGGGATCCAGGAGCAGTTTGGTCACAGTGGGGGTGGGGTGGGGGGCTTCCAACAGCACTGCCAATGATGGAGGTTGAAGTTTCGGGCTCTGTTTCATTTTGTTCAACAGACCTAGTGAGAGTCATTCTCAGCCCAGTTCTCAGCCCTGTGGAGTCTAACAGGGATCATTATCGTTATGTTAACTGTCTCATTTATGCCTCACATAAATGACCAAATCTACTCTAGCGGAGTGTGCTATCATCCTCCCCTTTTTTACAGATGAAAAAGGAGACTCTTAGGGATTATCCAAGGTCACACGGCTCACAGCTGACAGTCAAGTTTCCAATCCAGTTTGATTTGGTTGCAAGGTCTCAGAGCTTACAAACTTGAGTCCAGGCCTGGTGACAGATCAGAGACCATATTCTCCATATGTAAAGACAAAGCTCACAGCAGAAGGCAAGGTCAGCTAAAGTAAGATCAGTTTCCTACCCTGCACGCCAGCAAGCGGATGGCCAGCAAGGCTGTCCACCTGTTGTGCCGGGCAGAACTTTGGGGGACACCGTGTTACAGAACACATGACAACACAGACTCAGCTGGGCTTAAGAATCTGTTATTCTGCCTTGCTGATTTATTTGAGTTTAATCCCCACTCCCCCCCTGGAAAAATAATCACCAATTCTTTTAAAACTCCTTGCCAATAGTTCTGTTGACTGCAGTAATGTATCCTGACCACAGCAATTGATAAAGAAATAAAGGCTTCTGTCAGATCTCAGGATGGAGGGAAGCCAAAGGGGCACTAACCACCAGGAGAGAACTCGCCAGCTCAGAAGTGATTTTCAGGATAGCCAAGAGTCCAGAATGATTTCTTTTTTCTTTTTTCCATTCCTTTTTATTTTTCCTCCCTCCCTCCCTTCTTTCCTTCCTTCCTTCCTTCCTTCCTTCCTTCCTTCCTTCCTCTCTCTCTCTCATTCTATCACTATTTCAAAATTCATATCAGTAAAACTAAGTTCTTCAAGTGCCCCTTCTGAGAAACCTCTTGCTTTTGAAGCTTACTCTGAATCTTCTGTGCCATTGTTGGAAGAGACCTTCTTTTTTCATTCTTTTCTCTTCCATGGGTCCCTCCTACCCCCCCCCAAATGTTCTAGCATCTGTTAATCCCAGTTGGAAACCTCAGCAGATAAAGTCCTGTTCCATGTAGATTGCTTCCAGAACAAATACAGGGTTGAGATAATTCAGCATTTGGTTTCAGGAGCATTCAGGGTAGGGGCTGCAGAGGACAGCACCTCTTCCTCCTAAGACAGCCAGTCAGAGCAAAAGCAGAGTAATTCCCAAGCACGGGTGGAATGCATGTAGATCAGGTTCATTTCCAGAACTGTGGCCGCCTGCATTTGGGTGATTTTAGAAGCCACCATGACAGCAAAGTAGTTTTATGCATAGCGGCTTAGCAAACACTTTGAGAACTAGTTTCTCGAAGCTATCAAGGTTGAAAAATACCAAGTCACAAAGTTTTAATGAAAGTAAGTGTGGATCAACGTATCATAAAGAGCATCCAGGACGACTTAAAAGATCCTTGGGTGGAAATTAGAATGGATCTTCGGGATTTATTTGGCAAAGCCTGTCTATTTTGACCTTTTTTCCGTTTCATATTAAGGCTACTGAAAGTACGTTTTGTTTGGGGGCGGCTGAGGGAGGACAGCAGCTATTGGTGCTGTTACACTGATGCTGCCACTGAAGTTGAGCTGCATTAATTGACTGATAAGGGCTTGGGCATCAAATAGCAGAGAGAAAGGCCATCGGAGATTTTCTTGCTTTATTTCTCTCTGCACTTCATTTACATCTTAAGCCATATTGGTGATCCAGATTTGAATAAAGCCACAGCTTAAGCAGTGATTAGATCTCAATAGCTTGGATTTTCTATGAAATTGCTGCATTTTTACTACATGTATTTAGAAATACTGGTGAAAACTGACACCTTGGGTAACTTTATCATTTAAAATGGAGCTTCATGTGGATAAAAACCCCCAGCTAAAATGGGGGTATTAGTTGCCAGGCCTTTGACTCAAGCAGTGTCAGGGGTTAGAATTAAACAAAAGCCAAGCTCAGCATGACTTGGGCCAGAAAGAATGCAAATAAGTCAACCCACCACCTTCCTCTAAGCCTGCTCCCCCCAAAAAATGTTAATCGAAGCAGTGATCCCATAACCTGAAGAAAAATAAGGAAGCCAAAAGGAATATATAATGCAACAGGGAGCTTTTTTTATTTTGAGATTTTTTTTTTTAATCATAAAGCAATATTTTTAACTCTAAGGTTAACCTGCTAATCCGTAAGCTGGTGACATGACAGTGTCAAATGTGATGGGATTTTGTGATTCTCATTATTGTTATGTATTGTTCTTTCTCTGGCATTCCATATTAATATTTATAAATGCCCTTTTTATAGAACCAAGAGGACCAAAACCCATTATTAAATTTTTAAAATGGACAAACCACGCATCCAATATAGTTGATTACAATTTAGAACAAAAAGGATTTCGGTAGTAATCCACTTCTTGTTTCTCGTTGTTGTTGATTTGTGTAGACAGCAGAGCTCCTGATGTTATTTTTTTTTTTAACTACTGTTTGCACAAAGTAACATCCAAATGACAGAATAACAGAATATTGATTGTACTCCACAAGAAGGAAGTGAAAATACCACACGCAGGTGAGAGGGCATCCTGGAGAAAAGGTGTGCGTTTACAATGTTAAGTCAGCCACCAGGAGCAATGGCAAAATGAGAGGATTGATTAAACTCTTTAAAGGAGGGAGGTGTTCACTCAGTTGTTTTCGAGCACCTCAGAAGGGTTCAGTAGGCATCCACACGTGCAAAAGAGGAGTCTTCGTAAGAAAGGGAGGTGGGCAGTCATGCCATACCTAACCAGAGAGGAGAGTCCAGCTCACCTTAATCTACTCAGCCCCTCTCCTTTCAGTGCCCTGGGATGTGATCCAACATCCTTTGGAGGCAAAAAAGAGGAACATAAGGGACATTGCTAAGTCCTCAGCTCTGGGTAGCCAAGACTAGTCTTCAGCCTCAAAGAAGAATATCTGTAGAAGATGTATTATGGCTGCCCATCCTCACCAGCCCCTCAACCTCCACAAGGGCGATTTTCAGGAGTGTGTAGGAATAGTTAGCCCAGGTTTCAGGTGGCTGTGTGGCCTGGTTTTACAGGAGAACAACCAATGAGGAGAAAGAGTAATGCCTTTGCTCATGAAACCAAGAACCCCAAGCAGTCATGACAAATTATTAGAAACAACTCAACTCTTACACTTTTGGAGACAAGGTGTTGGTTTTCATAGGCGCCGTTTTTTGTTCTTATAAATACCTCCCCCACACCCCCAACTCAATACCCAAAATCTGGACTACAGAATCAGACTTGATTTAGTCCTGGCTCTTCCCCTTCAAACCTTGTGATTTTGAACTAGTTACTTGATCAAGTTTCCTTGGTTATAAAATGAGAAAACTAACACCTACTTTATGCTGTTGTGAAGATTAAATGAGTTAACTGCATCTTGTACAGGGCTTGGCGTAGAGTAAGCCTGAAAGAACTTGTAATATATCTGTGATTTTGGAGGTTTGAAACTGTTTTTGTTTTTGTTTTTTTTAATTTGTGGATAGTTTTTGCTGTAACATCCCCTTCTGGTTTGGGAATTGCAACCCATGTATGTGCGTTTTTGGAACTATACATTTGTACATTCAAAAACTGAACCAAGTCAGGTATCTGGGGGCCCAGGTTGCTTGAAGAATCCCAGGCCTGCTGGGATAAGGCACATGCGCATTTTGTAAGTTATTTTCCAACACCAACAAGGAAAGAGGGATCTGAATTGATGCCTAGTGGTTCTGACAGTTATTCTTTTGTAGTGCAGAGTTACAGCCCCAGAGGTGGCGACTCAGCTCCTGGTTGAGGAGTATTGTGTGATCAAAGCAGCCAATGGTGTAACTCAATTCCAATGAAACCCAAGTTTGGTGGAGCAATGAGAAGGCTATTCATTGTGACCAGTCTGTATAGAAACTGGTCTCACCTTCTGGGGAAACAAGTCTTATGTTTCAAACGTGTAATGGCCTTGCTTGGCAGTATGGCATATGCTAAGGATGTGGGCTTCGCAGACCTCCCTGAAGCTTATCCGCCTCCCTCTCCTGGAAGCCCCAGATGTCCTCTCTAAGCATCTTCATTGAGCTCCTCCTGGAGGGGGTTCTCCCCGGGGGAACTGGCACTGTCTTCCTCCTTCCCATGGAGGATCCCCTGCCTCTTTCAGGCTCTCCAACCGTGCATAGGTTGGCCTGGTGGTTCCCTCCTCTCTCTCACTACTCATTGCTCCCAACTTGGCCTGTCCTCAGGTCCATTCCTCAGGAAGACCCTGAACAAAAGCACGCTGGTAGGAAGCTGGGTCAGAATTGAATATCATACTTAATGACAGGCACCTAATGTCACAGTAGCTTGTGCTCCCTCAGGGCACTTCTCCTTTAGCTAGACCCTGTGTGTGTGTGTGTGTGTGTGTGTGTGTGTGTGTGTGAGAGAGAGAGAGAGAGAGAGAGAGAGAGAGAGACTGGAGATTTTACCCAGAGGCACTCTGCCGCTGAGCTACATCCCCAGTCCTTTCCATTTTTTATTTTGAGACAGGGTCTTGCTAATTTACCCAATTGGCCTGGAGCTTGTGCTTCTCCTGCCTCAGCCTTGCATGTTGCTGGGATTAGAGGCCCAGGCTACCATACCTGGCTATTTGTTTTTTGTTTTTGTTTTTTTCTTTGGACAGGTCTCACTAATTTACTCAGGCTGGTCTTAAACTTTCGATCCTTCTGCCTCAGGCTCCCCAGGAGCAGAGAATCCAGGTGTGCACCACCACTGCTGGCTTTGCCAGATTTCTTCGCTGCCCTTTCTGACATTGACTAAAACCACCATTCAGCTCCAGCTGTTACTGTGACAACCACCTCTGCCTGGCCATCGCCTGACAGCACTTTCAGTCAGCTGCCCTTCCTTCTGCTTTCTGCTGGTGCTTCTCTCCCTTCTGCCCTTGGGGACCAGTTCAGCCAGCTGGTTCATGCACACAAACTGGAAATGCAAGGAAGTCAAAGCTATTCGGATCCAGCTTTCCCAAAGGCTAGGAGGGTGATTTGTAAAGATCCGCTCTCCCAAGTCTTTCTACGTTGTCACCCCAAGGGACAAATCCCCCTTAGCCCCACTGGTACCACCTCTGAGCACACCTTCCTCCTTGTTTGATTCTTCCTGAATCACCCTCCAGATTCCTAAGATCATTACTTAAAATAAACTACCTACACAGAAAGATTTATCTCAAACTTTCCTTTTTTGGAGAACAAAAGGTAAGAGATTCTTTGTCAACACAGGACTCACAAAGTCCCCCTTAACCTAAGATGACACATCTCTTTCATGAGTGGAGTTTCCACACTGTGGGATAAGTGTTGGGACAGTGTTGGGATGTAGTTCAGAGGTAAAGCTCTGAGCTCATGGCTACCAAGACACAATCTTCCTTGGCTTTTGTATCATGAGATCATCATGGCCTGCTAATTTGCAACCACCCCCCCAACACACACCCACTATACTGAAGTCAAGGACAGTATCTCTTCTTCTATATGGGATATAGAAAGGGTGGCACACAGTAGATCCTCAAGAGACATAGTTTTGATAAAGGAATGAGTAAATAAGCAAGGTGAATACAAGGAAACCATAGCAGTGCCCATATCATATCATAGTTTACTATTTGCTTCAGTCCCCCTCAGCATCCCCCAAAACACAAACATAATACGACATAAAAATAACAACAGCTGGGCATGGTGGCTTACACCTGTAATCCCAGAAACTCAGGAGGCTGAGGCAGAAGGGCCACGGGTTCAAGGCCAAGCCCAGCAATTTAACAAGGCTCTGAGCAACTTAGTGAAACCCTGTCTCAAAATGAAAACCAACAGAACTTTTGCTCCAGCTACTGAGTGATTGCTCCCATCTTGGTCACTTTCTTCTGCTTTCCCAGATGTATTAGTCCATTGTCCATGACCATAACAAAATCCCTGAGGCAGACTATTATAAAGAAAAAAGGTAAGCAGGAATGGTAGTACACACCTGTAATCCCCAAAACTCAGGAGACTGAGAGAGGAGGATTATTAAATTCAAGACCAATTTGGGCAACTTAGTGAGACCCTATCTCAAAATAAAAAGTAAAAAGGGTTGAAATGTAGTTCAGTGGTAGAGAACCCCTAGGTTCAATCCCCAGTACCAGGAGTAAGAAAGAAAAAAGGAAAGGAAGAGGGAGGAAGGAAGGGAGGGAGGGAGGGAGGGAAAAGGAGGGAGGGAAAGAAGGGAGGCAGGGAGAGAGGGAGGGAGGGGTATTTACTCACAGCTCTGGAAGTCCAAGGGCCTGCATCTGGTGAGGGCCTTCTGGCTGGCAGTGGGCATTACCTGGTAAGAGGCAGGGAGTACATGTTCATGTCCTGATTTTCTCACAAATCCACCAATATCCAACCAGGCCCCACCCACCCTGATGACCTTTTCTAATCTTTATCACTTCCCAAAGGCCCCACTTCTAAACATAATAGTTAGATTAAGTTTTCACCCTCTTAAAACCTTATAATGGGGACTAAATTTCAATATATGAATCCTTGTTCATATGCTGAAATTCAACAGATGACCCATATCCAAACTGTAGCAATCGGTGACCACCCATAATTCAGATCTGCATAGACTTTCTCTCAGAATTTCCTGGGGAGAAGATGAAGGGAGCCTTATATCAAGGCTATCAGGTTTTTTCTAAGGGGAAGTTTTAGGACCTCTCACACCTAGAATCCCCATATTTTACCCTGGCTCCCTGTAAGAGACCAAGTCATTTTGAGGAGCTGGCACCAAAAAAGAGACTTATCTTTAAAAAGGGGTCCAGAGCCTATAATCCTAGCAACTCAGGAGGCTGAGGCAGGGAGATTACAAGTTCAAGGCCAGCCTCAGCAATTTAGTGCGACCCTGTCCAAATAAATAGAGCTGGGGATGTAGTTCAGAGGTAAAGTGCCCTGGGTTCAGTTTCCAAGACCACAATTTAAAAAAAAAAAAAAAAAAGCTGGAGGGGGTTCCTGGGTCCCAGTTTGCCAACAAGTTTCATTCAGGTTTGTTCACCTTCTGTCTGAAATAGCACGCACAAGCGTGATGATTTTTTCCACAACGTGATGCTGAGACAAACGGGCAGCAGAGGCAGGATCTCTAAGGAGAATGAGGCTCTGGGACTGAGCACCCATGTGGAGCCGGGAAGGTGCCATACCTCTGTGGAATGTGGATTCTCTCATTGGCTTCAGTGCAGTTAATTATTGCAAAGCATTTGGAATAACTGCAAAATTTGGACATCATCTTTAGTTTCCCACTTAATTAGATGAGAAACTAAGCTTTTAGCAACATCTCTGCCTCAAGAGTAGAAGTTACAGTGAACTGGAGTTTTACCTTTTCTTGTAAACGCCATTATTTCTTAGGGTGACTTTTTTTTTTTTTCTTTTTATGGTTCTGGAGGCATAACCCAAGGACACTCTACCACTGAGCTACACCCCCAGCAGCCCTTCTTTATTTTTATTTTGAGGCAGGGTCTTACTCAGTTCCTGAGGCTAGCCTTGAACTTGTGATCCTCCTGCCTCAGCCTCCGGAGTTGCTGGGATTACAGTTATGCACTACCACACTTGGCAAGATGATTATTTTTGTTTCCTTTTTAGTGCTGGAAATTGAACCCAGGACCTCACACATGCTAAGCAGAAACTCTATCACTGAACCACACCCCCAGCCCAAGCGGATTGAACAACGAGTAAATTTATTATTGCATATAACTGGAAAAAAAGATGAGTAGGGAGTTCTAGGGTGAGTTGATTCAGTAGCTCAAAGATATCATCAAGTACCCAAATATTCTCTCTACTCTGCCCTTTTTCCTGTTTGCCTGGCACTAGGGTTGGATGTGAGAAGGAGTCAGTCAGCAGTCCCAGCCCCACACTCAGGCCCAAAATCCAAAGGAAAAAGAGAAATGACCTCATCCTGTGGTTTTTTATACGACAGAGGAAAATTTTCTCAAATGCCCCCATCAGCCGAGTACGGTGACGCACTCCTGTAATCCCAGTGGCTGGGGAGGCTGAGGCAGGAGGATCAAGAGTTCCAGCCAGCCTCAGCAATTTAGTGAGGCACTGAGCTGCTCAGTGAGGCCCTGTCTCTAAGTAAAATATAAAAAAGGTTAGGGGTTAAGTGCTCAGTGGTTAAGGGCCCCTGGGTTCAATCCCTGGTACCAAAAACAACAAAAAAAGTCCTCATCAGACTAATTTCATGTTTCATCTAGAATGGGGATGCTAGTTTAAACTCAATTATGCTCTAGTAAGAAATAATCCCCAAATTTCAGTGAATTCACACAGCAAAGGTTTACTTCTTGCTTCATGCAATGTCACTGTGGCTCCAGAGACTTTCCAGGGCAGCTATCATGAGTTGGCTATGATGCCTTGGGGGCACCTGCATCTCCAATCATTCTCGTAGGGCCACTGTGGTAGAGGAAGAGTGATTCAGCAAGTCAGTGCTGAATCCTTGGCTGATACTGGCCCCTGTCACATGGTCCCATCTGATCACAGTGAGGTGGAAAGGTATGATCTTCCTACGTCCTAAGGAAGGACAGTGGGGCTGGATACAGAGGGCACTAGAAGTCTCACTGTGGTGTACAGCCCTGATCAGTCACTTGAGAAGGCTGTGGAAGGGCAGTGCGAGGAACCTAGCTTCTTCTTCCAAAATGAGATCAAGTTGGGGGTAGACCCTAAGTCCACTCCTGGTAGTTAAACAGTTAAGAAGACAACAAATCAAGGTTGTATGTGTGTGGTAGCACAAACCTGTAATGCCAGTGACAGGAGGCTGAGACAGGAGGTTCAAGGCCAGCCTCAACAATTTAGTGAGACCCTGTCTCAAAAAAAAAAAAAATAAAAAAAGGGCTGGGGATGAAGCTCAGTGGTGAAGTGCCCCTGAGTTCAATCCCCAAGTACAAAATAAGTAAATAAACAAATGCTATAGATATTGGAAAATAGTAGTCAAACAGAAGTTCTTGCCGCATTACTCATGTATCCATTTCCATTACCTAATCTTTGATCATCAGCAAAAAAAGAGGAGGATGATAAATTGTTGCCTGTGTTAG
Organism: Glaucomys volans; assembly: GCA_020662805.1. NCBI lineage: Eukaryota > Metazoa > Chordata > Mammalia > Rodentia > Sciuridae > Glaucomys > Glaucomys volans. The sequence goes on from JAJEJO010001862.1 coordinate 231,904, forward strand.
ACTCTTTTTTGGTAAACACACCACTACCTAAAAAGACCCTTCTGCTGAAACAATTTGAATTTGGAGATACAGCTGTTTTGTACATCAGGGTGCATTTGCCAACAGTCTATCTGATTATTTGGGTGTTCATAAAATGCTTGTTGACACTGCATAGTGTGATCTATGAAAATAAAACCACACTAAATTTTTGGGGGGCAAGTACCGGGGATTGAACACAGTGTTACTTTATCACTGAGCTATATCCCCAGCTCTATTTTTTTTTTTTTTTTCCAATTTTCAGACAGGGTCTCTCTAAGATGCCCAGGTTGTCCTTGAATTTGCAATCCTCCTACCTCAGCCTCCCGAGTTGCTGGGATTACAGGTGTGTGCCACCTCGCTCAGCAATAAAACTTAATTAAGCCTCTAGCCATCACATTTAGTCCTAACAATGAGGAAAAAAATTAATGGACAACTTTTGAAAACATTTTTCCTACAAAAACAAACAGGACACCATACAAAGGTTTTTCTTTTCTTTTATCCTGTACTGGGGTTTGAACTCAGGGGTGCTTACCACTGAGCTACATTTCCAGTTCTTTTCATTTTTTATTTTGAGGCAGGGTCTCACTAAATTACCCAGGTTGGCCTCGAATTTACAATCCTCCTGCCTCAGCCTCCCGTGTTGCTGGAATTACAAGCTTGCTCCATTTTGCCCAGCTTGTCTTCCTGATTTCTCAAAATGGAACCTAGTTTCTTCTTGACAAGGTAGCTTCTGCGACATTTTAAAGTACTTTTTGCAGTCTTCTTGCTCAACCAATGACCAACTATATCAAAATCCCTGGAGAATTTCAACACTGCCTTCCCATCACACACCACACACACACACCACACACACACAGACCAATTGATAAAGACACATTGAAGCAGCTGGAGCCTGGAGACTGTGCTGGAGTGGCTCAAGGATCTGTGTGGGAATCTGCAGGTTTTAAGGGCCCCTTAAGGAGTCAGGATGTCCTGCCTGTTTCGCCCCCAGCTGTCTGTCAGCAGCTGAAGGGCCTCCCGTTGACAGTTTCCCCTCACCAGATGGTTAGTTTATTTAAGAAGCAGTGGTTCTTATTTGGCTGTTAGGGCAACAAAGTGGTCTTTCTTGAGACTGATAAAATGATAAAGCCATGCTGCAGTCACTTTCTTGTATCTGAGGCTAGATATTGTGTTTCTTGGTGCTTTTCTAATGAGCCACATTAAAGATGATTCTAAAGGAAGCACAGATCCTTCTTTCTCATTGACTTCATAGAATGAATTTTATTTTCTTATTTACAGTGCGAGAGTTCAAACCCAGGGGCTTATGCAAGCTAGGCAAGTGTTCTGCCACTGAGCTATCCTCCCAGCCCCACAGAGAAAGAATTTCCATGAAACTGAGCCCACATTGAATATAGGTGTTTCTTATTAAAAGAAGTGGTTTCTAGAGTACATTGCTTACCTCTTATACTAACAAACACTGGGTGATTAAAAAAAAAAAAAAACTTACTTCTACTCTGTATACCTGAGTTTATTCATCTGTAAAGACAATGGCTTCAATCTCAAAGGGTGGTGATTAAATGAAACAGCACAGAGCTGGGTGCTGGGCACATACCTGTAATCCCAGCAGTTCAGGAAGCTGAGACAAGAGGATTGAGAGTTCAAAACCAGCCTCAGCAGCACAGCAAGGCCCTAAGCAAATCAGCAAGACCCTGTCTCTAAATAAAATATTAAAAGAGTGTTGGGGATGTGGCTCAGTGGTTAAGTGTCCCTGAGTTCAATCCCCAGTACCCCCCCTAAAAAACATTAGACAGTACGAAGTACTCCAAAGTAGACACACACATATATTCCCTCCTGATTTTCTTTTCTTTTTTTTTTTTTTTTCCAGTACTAGAGATTAAACCAGTACTGAGCTAAATCCCCACTTCTTTTTATTTATTTATATTTGGTACCAGGGATTGAACCCAGAGGCACTTAACCACTTAGGCACATCCTCAGCCCTTTTTATTTTTGAGACAAGGTCTCACTAAATTGCTTAGGGCCCCACTAAGTTACTGAGGCTGGACTTGAACTTGCAATCCTCCTGTCTCAGCCTCCTGAGTTGCTGGGATTACAGGTATGTGCCACTTATTTTTTTTATTTTGAAACATGGTCTTGCTGGACTGTATTGCCCAGGCTGAATTATGATCCTCCTGCCTCAGCCTCTCAAATTCCTATGATTACAGATGAGAACCATCACTCCCAGCCCACCTGAATTTTCATAAAGATGTAAATGAAATTCAAGAGAAAGAGATCTTTTTCAACAAATAGTACTGGAGCAATTGGACATCCATAGGCCAAAACAACAAAAATCTAGATCTAAGTCACACTTCTTATTTAAAAAATCAACTCAAAATGGATCGTAGACTTAAATAGAAGGTAGAAAACTATAAAACTTTTAGAATTAAACATAAAAGAAAAAAAACCTAAGTTTTAATTTTATTTACTATTTATTTATTTGGAGGCAGAGTCTTGCTAAAGTCTCACAGGCCTATAATCCCAGCAACTGGGGGTTGGGGGGCCGATGCAGGAGATCCAAAGTTGGAGACCAGCCTCAGCAATTTAGTGAGAACCTGTCTCAAAATTAAGAATGAAAAGACTGGGGATATAGCTCAGTGGTAAAGTGCCCCTGGATTCAATCCCCAGTACAGAAGAGGAGGAGGAGGAGGGGGAGGGGGGAAGAGGGAGGAGGAGAAATAAGGAGGAGGAGGAGGAGGAGGAGGAGAAGGAGAGGAAGAGGAGAGGAAGAGGAGGAGAAGAAGAGGAGGAGGAAGAGAAGGAGGAGGAGACAATACCCAATGCTGATGAAGATGTGGAGAAACTAGATTGCTCATACATTCCTGGGGGGAATGCAAAACAGTTTGACCATCGCTCAAGGAACAAACATGCAACTATCTTACAACTCAATCATTACATTCCTGGGCATTTATCCAAGAGAAACAAAGACTTATGTTCACATACAAACCTGTATACAGATATTTACAGACACTTTATTTGTATTAGTCAAAAACTGGAAACAACTCAAATATCCTTCAGCAGGTAAATGGTTTTAAAAAACTGTGGTACATCCATGGCATGAAGTACTACTCAGCAATAAAGAGGAATTAACTATTGTCACTACAACAACCTTGATAAATTCCAGACAATTATACTGAGTGGGGAAAAAGGAAATCACAACACATTTCATGCTGCCTAATTCCATTTAAACAATGTCCTTGAAGTAGCTAATTTATAGAAATGGAGAATAGATTAGAGGTTGTCATGGTTAAGAAGTTGGGGTGAGAAATAGGTGTGATTCATAATTGTGGATTCACATGCAACTGCAGGAAATAGAAAGAATAGAGGTCCTGGGGCTGGGGGGGTGGGCAGGTATCTTAGTGGTAAAGTGCTTGTCTAGCATGTGCACGGTCCAGGGCTTGCTCCCCAGTACCACCAGAATCTACATATGAATCCACAATTATCTCAAATGAAAAAGTTTAATTTAAAAATTAAAAGAGATAATATCCAAGACAGATGCATAGTGAGCCTTTAATATATTTTGGTGATCTTGACTGCATTTTCTGGCAATCACATAATGTAACTGTTTGTCCCTGTCCCTTTTCAAATACCACAAGGCAACGTGGTGCAGAGGAGAGGCTCTAGCTAGGAGTCAGACTCAAGTTCTAATCAGAATTCTGACCCTCATCAATCAGTTAAGTGACACTGGGCAAAATAAAACCTTTCTTAAGTCATATTTTCTTTATGAGTAAAATGAGGATAATAGTTCTCCTTTGTCCTCATCACGTGGTTTTTTGCATTGTTTGTTTGCTTGCTTGCGAATCAAATAAATGATGTTCAGGAAAAGAAAGGCATTGAACGCTAAGTGCTATAGAAATGCTAACACATGCAACATACATTTATTAAATACCTCTTACTCATCAACTACCGCTATTACTAATAAATATGACCATTTACTCGCTTGAAACCCATGCTGGAATTTGGCATGCAAATTTCCTGAGTGTTGCTCATTTGCATTGGAAAAAGGGAAAGAGGTGGGAGGCCTTTTGAAGCCTTTTGAAAACTGAGCTCAGGGGGATGAATTCTTATCACTGGGCCCAAGGTATAATTGATTTTCTACACAATGGCTCACAGGTGCTACATTTAACACCCTGAGTTGTGGGGTGGAAATGTATCCCAAGGTGCAGCCATTACTTAAAGTATCTACCTAGTCAGCCCCATCACTGGGGAAGGCTGAGAAGCCCGGGGAGGCCGAGGGGGCGTGTGCTCCACCCCGTTGCTGGAATGTGCTGGCGGTGCACCTGCTCCTTGCTTAGCCCACTCAGAGAACTGGGCCTCGGCTTTCTTATTTGCAGTGGCCAGGAGCCAAAGCACCTCCTTTCAGACCTGGATCACAAGGTGAGGGAAGAACACAGGGCAAACCCGCCATGAAATACATATTAATATTATAACGACCCTTTCAGAATCCACTGTTGCTATGTCAACAAAGCAGCTGGGGAAATTGGGTCTTTGGGAAATTGGGAAATGAGGTCGGCTTTGGCAACATGGCATGTTCCCTTCTCTCAGAACAATTGGTCTGTGACACCAGCCAGCCTTTTCCTACCTACCCTTTCTTTTGCTTATTTGTGTGAAAAGTGAGACACAAAGCCCTAGCCATTAAGGGGTGAGGTGTTGCTGCCTCTAAGAAGAAACAGAAACAAAATGACCCCCCTCCCTAGTCCCTCTTCACCTGTTCATGTCAATCCCTCAGTCACCATAGACTCTGGGACTTCCGACTGAAAATGAATTCTGTGTGACCCCTCACCCCCGCCCCTTTCATCTACTCCCCTGGTTCTACTACTGACCTATAGCCCCAGGCTTTTATTTTTTATTTTGAGAGAGGGCCTCTCTAAGGTGCTGAGGCTGGCCATCCTCCTGCCTCAGCCTCCCCAGTCACTGCCATTGCAGGGGTATGCCTGGCTCACTATTGTGACTTTAAATGAACTACTGATTTCATCTCAGTACCATTTGCCTCCTATTATAAAATATATATGCAAAGGACCAAACATAATTTGTGGGACCCAGTACAAGAAGAAAGGGCAGGGTCCCGTCTTCAAATATTAAGAATTTCAAGACAGTAAACAGGGCACCTATAATCCCAGCCACTGGGGAGGATCACAAATTTGAGGCCAGCCTTAGTAACTTAGTGAGGCCCTGAGCAACTTAAGATTCTATCAAAATTTAAAAATAGGGGTGTAGCTCAAAGATAAAGTGCCTCTGGGGTAAATCCCCAGTACTGAAAAAAAAAGAAAGAAAGAAAAGAAAGACTTTGAAGACAAAGTCAGGGCCTTAAACCTGGTATAGGGCCTTTATAAACATGGGGCCTTTTGTGAGTGTGTCGGTTGTGCCCATGAAACTGGGCCTCTCTATTAGGATTCTGGATTCACAAAGGGAAGAAGACAAGTCTCACTTGCTCTGCACACAGGCACTTTACTGAATGGCATCTTTGGCATGTGGCAGCTAGGGATTGCTGAGCAGTGAGGGCACTAGGCCTGTACTCAGAGCCACTGGAAGGAGGTGCTCAGGCCTCCATCTCTGCTGTCTCTGGTCTCCTCCAGCACAGCCCAAGCCACACTGCCCCGTGACTGCCGACCCAGAGTGTCCTCCATGCCCTGGGTGTCCTCCATGTAAAAACGCCTGGAAAGGGCCTCCTTCCAGACTGGGTCAGGTGCTACACTAGAGGAATCAGATGGAGGAGGGCCCCCATGGGCAAGGGGTGGGGCAAGACAGACCCATGTTCCTACAGGCGTCCTACCTGCTATAGGAACAGGGAGAGAGGATTCCCTCTCACCACTGCTACGGGTCCACCAGTGGCAGTTGCCGAGAGGCACATGTGAAGAAGACGCCTGGGGACCACACTAGTCTGTGGAGAGGGGCGGCCACCCAGCTTCTGCCCAGAGAAGGGAAGGCCCAGGGGCTGGCTTTGCCCACCGCGGACCAGTTTCTGCGAGCTCAGCGTTTCCTTACAAAGATCACAGTCTCTGCCTATTTGCTCTCAGTGTTCGTGCTCCCCTATCAAATCTACTTTCAGGAAGCCTTCACATTTAGGGATAATTCGTTCCATTCAAGATATGGTGAAATGTGATGAAATCTTTTAAAAATATATGAATTTATTTTAAACACAGAAAAGTAACGCTTTAGCTTGACCAACCCTGAGTAAATCCATTTGTAAAACAGACTTCTATTTAAATTGGCCACTTAGCTCCTTCACAAATGTGCATTTTGGGGTCCAGTGTTTTGCTTAAGTGAAATAGACAGAGGGTCAACTTGGAAAAGCACCCACTGCGGAAGAAGGTGACTGATAGGTCTACAGTTTAAAGAAAAATGTGTCACTAGCCTTGATCTAGCCCACCACCATCATGGCAGAGAGGGAGATTTTTCCTTCATTGGTACACCCCAGGGTAGCTTCTCCTCTTCAGGAATGCCTGTTTATTTTCACATGAATCCACGTGTAGAGGACCTGTTCCTTTTGGTGGTGATGGAAGGGAGTGCAGGCTAATAATAGTAACAGGGCTTTAGATTTGTGCCGTCCAACATGGCAGCCATTGGCCACACGGGACTGCTGGGCAGCTGAGATGTGGCAAGTTTGAATTGAAACATACTGCACGTGGAGAAGACATCCTGGATTTTGCAGACTCTATGAAAAAAGGAATGTAAACTCTCAATCATTTTACTGGCTGGAAGTGTAGCTCAGTGGTAGAGCATGTGCTTAGCATGCACGAGGCCCTGGGTTCAATCCTCAGACTCAGCAAAATAACAAAAAATCATCGTTTATTCATTACACATTGACATTGTTTCATGCTTTGGGTCAAACAAAAATATTCATTCCACCTGTCTATTTTTGTGACTCATGGTTGGCACTGACAGTTGGCAGGCCCATGGGTGCCCTCTCTCGCCTTGTGCAGTCTCCAGGCCTTTCTCTGCATTTTCCCCAGAAAAGGAGTGCAGCTCCTTCCATGGTGGTTCAAGGGTCTAGTGGAAGGAAGCAGAACGAGCAGAGAGGTCCCAGGGCCAGACTCAAGGGATGTGCGAATCCTCTCTCTGCCTTGGGTCTTCTGTAAGGTGTGTGGCTTCTTGCTCAGCAGGCCCCTCAGGGCTGGGTACAGCTGTCAGCTGATACTCAAGGCTGAGAAGCATTATCTTCGAGGCAAGGAGATGCTGAACAAGGGACAGCAGCCTCGGTCTGCAGCTGGCTCCACTCCTCACCCATCATGCAGACGGCTTCCTTACGTCCTCTTCCCACCCACCTCCAGATAGGTTCAGTAAGACTTGCTTCCTATTTGGGAGCAGGGTGAGGCAGTGGACGATCCCTGTCATTTTTGAGGTACATTACGTATGTAGCAAGGAGCTCTGGGGCCCCAGAAGAGCTAGGTGACACCTTTGCTCCCTGGAACAATCTTTGAAAATGACGTCATCCCCAAAACCCAGTTAAAATTCACACCTTTTAACCTCCACAATCATCTGCGATTCATATCATTAAGTTTGATTTCAGGAAGATGGCTTGATATTCTAAATTATTTGTCAGCTGGGCACGGCAAATAAACATTTGTGAAATTCATTTCCGAAGATGTTAACACTGGTGAAACCCACATGCCCCCAGAGGGATTATACAAATTTCCATGTCAAATATTTGAGGCAAAGCACTTGTAGAGAAACAGTGTTTTTTTGTGTTTTGATGCCTTTCATTTCCATAAACTAGATTACTTTCTGAAATTACTTTCACACAGAGAACAGTTTCTATTGAATTCCAGTCAGTGAACTCCTGAGTGTGAGGTGAATAAAATATCTCGGGGCTGTGGGGCTTCCTTGATGCGAACACACCCGCGTTGTGTAAGGAGGGCAAACCAAGTTGAGATGTTATCTTCAGAGAGCTCATGTACCCAGATCTGCTGTCTTGGCAGTAATTGCTAAACAACCAATTCATTTAGAGCCCAACAAGGAAGCTCTGCGCTTTCTCTGCCCCCATCTCTCCTACCTGGCTAACAATGACTCCAGCTCCGTTGTTAGCTGGAGATTTGCTGGCAGGCAGCTGCTTGCTGCAACGAGGTTCTCCGACAGTCAAGTTTTATCTGCTTCTTGCAAACACTGATTCTGCCAAAAAAATTTGCACAAAAAAATTTTGATCCGAGCAAACATTGTCCTATTGTCCCAGTTCTGTCAAGCCCAAAATATTAAAATGGACTTAGTTTTCTTCAAGAGGCAAAAAAAAAAAAAAAAAAAAGGTAGTTGAAGAGTCCAGAAAAGAAAGCTTCTGGGCTAAATGTCACTTGAAACAAACAGGCATTTCCTATAGGTGTGGGCTCCCAGCTGCTGTCGGGAGACAGAACACAGTGATCCTCCTATAGGTGGGGACAACGAGGACAATCTCTCCTTAGATAAAGTCACTTGAAGTTCTTATCTTGCAGGGCTAGCTGGGACCTCGGAAATACATTCCTTAGCAAATCTAACCTTGACCAACTTCAACATTGCTAACTGATTAACATGTGAAGACGGTTCCAGCTGCACCAGGGTGTGGCTTGCAAACATCAGAGGCTGTGGCTCCCACTGGACAGAGGAAAAAGCAAATGGAGGGAGAAAGAAGGGCATGATCTTTTGTTTATTTGGGTTTTCCACTCCCCAGGGAACAGAGTTTCAAACTTGACTCCTCTGAGTGAGTAGGGGAGCCACTGGACAGAGTGGGATGATCTGAGTTAGTTATTAATAGGATCGCTCTAGCTGCTGAGTTAAGTGTAGACTGAAGGAAGAAAGGGTTAGAAGGCTACAAACATGTCTTACTATTGAAATGCCCCAGGACCAAAGCCAGCGATGATGGTAGCTGGGACCAGGGTGGCAGCAGAGGGAGGGAGGAGAAATGGTTGAATTCTGCCAGGCACGGTGGTGCACTGCTGTAATCCCAGTGACTCAGGAGGCTGAGGCAGGAGAATCACAAGTTCAAGGCCAGCTTCAGCAATTAAGTGAGAACATGTCTCAAAATAAAGAGTAAAAAGGGATGGGATGTAGCTCAGTGGTAAGTGCTCCCAGGTTCAATCTCCAGTATATTACCCCCCTCACACAAAAAAAGAGAAATAGTTGAATTCTGGATTTGACAGTGAGCCAATCCTCTTTTGTATGAGAACAGAGGAGTAGATTACCCCAAGGTGGGAGTCTTGAGCAGACAGAAAAATGAAGCTGCATTTACTTAGATGAAGACAGACGGAAACCAGGATTGGCATGCAACTTTCATTTTGAGAAAGTTATTATACTTCCTAGTAGAAAACTCAGACAAGGGTGGTCCACAGTGGAATATAAATTTGAGAGTCATCTATTTGGAGATGCATATAAAGCCTTGAAACTGGCTGTCCACGATGGCATGCCTCTAATTCCAGCAGCTAGGGAGGCTGAGGCAGGATGATCACGAGTTCAAAACCAGCCTCAGCAAAAGCGAGGTGCTAAGCAACTCAGTGAGACCCTGTCTCTCTCAAAATAAAATACAAAATAGGGCTGGGGATGTGGCTCAGTGGTCGAGTGCCCTCAAGTTCAATTCCTAGTACCCAAAAAACAAGCCTTGAAACTGGGTGAGATGACTTGGTGGCACCTGTAATGGCATTACACCTGTAATGCCAGCTACTCGGGAGGCTAAGGCTGAGGCAAGTTAGAGGCTAGCCTAATCAATTAAGGGCCAGAGATGTAGCTTTATAGTAGAGCACCTGGGTTCAATCCCTTGGGTAAAAACAAACAAAGAATACCTGGATGAGAGCGCCAAGGAGAGGAATAAAGATAAGAAAAGGTCCTGGGGCACTTCAACATTAAGATATATTTGCAGTCTATCAAAATGCAAATATAATGCAAAATCAAATAATTTTGTATAGAAAAAATAGGCCCTGGAGATTGAAATACAGAATGTGTGCCTACTGAAGGAGACAAGGCAAAGTCACAAGGAAACAGCTGGCATCTAAAGGATGGAAGAGAAATGAGGCAGTTAACTGTGATCTTCAGAGCAAGGTCACTTTAGGAAGCACAGAATGTGGCAATAGTCAAAGATGCAGATGAAGCAGAGGGGGCATGCTAGGAGGTCACTGGTACTGAAGGACAACCAAAAGAGAGATCATAGCCAGGCATGGTGGCGCACACATCTGCAATCACAGCCACTGGGGGGACTGAGGCAAGAGGATCATAAATTTGAGACCAGCCTGAGCAATCTAGTGAGATCCTGTCTCAAAATGAAATATTTTTAAGAGTTAGGGACAAACTCATAAAGTCAAGGGTATTTTCTCTCATATGTGAAAATTAGAGAGGAAAAAGGAAAAGAAAGGTAGGGGGAATCTCCTTTAAAAATGAAGGAAATTCAAGGGCTGGGAATATAGCTCTGTTGGTAGAGTGCTTGCTTTGCTAGCACAAGGCCCTGGGTTCAATCCCCAGCACTGCAAAAAAAAAAAAAAAAAAAAGGAAATTCAGTAGATTAGAGGAAAGGGATCAAGGAGGAAGAAGGGAAGGGAAAGGGGAAATACTGGAGAATGGCATTGGCCAAATTATTGTTATATCATGTGCATATAAGAATATCTAGCCAGGCACGGTGGCACAAGACTAAAATCCCAGAGGCTTGAGAGGCTGAGGCAGGAGGACCTCAAGTTCAAAGTCAGCTTCAGCAACTTAGCAAGGCCCTGTCTCAAGAAAAAAAAGGGTGTGAGGGACTGGGGATGTGGCTCAGTGGTTAAGCACCCTTGGGTTCAATCTCTGCTAACACCCCCCCCCAAAATTTTAACAACAAATCCCACCATTATGTTTAATTATAAGGCACCAATAAAAATATGGAAAAACAACAAACAAAACACACACACACACACACACACACACACACACACACACACAAAGGGCAGGGTATGTAGCTCAGTGCTAACGGGCTCTTGGTTCAATCCCAGCACAACACAAAAAGGTCGGGAGGTGGACAGACCAAAGTTCAAGAAATAGATCAACACCTGCTTTGAAACATTGACTTGGTCTCCTTGTTCCTCTCCACTCTATTTCACAACCTCACTCCCAAGCCCCAGGCAGTGCTGTGGGCTCCCATGCATCCCTCCCGCTCATCCAGGAGGGATATTGGTAACCTGCTGCATCTGTCAGAGAAATGCTTAAGGCTGAGTGGGCAGATGCTCAGGAGTCATAGCTGTCCCCCCTTCCCTGTCCACTGTTGTGGGGCACAACTTAAGAACAGACTGATTATCACTGAGAAGTCCAAGTTTGAGAGTCTTTATTAGCCAGCCAACTCAAGGTCTCACACAACTTTCAAAAATGGTTATTGGGAGAACAACCCGAGCGTAGGGTTGCCGGGGGTTTTATATCATAAGTAAAGCATGTTGGTACATCAATCATAAGTGGCTGTTGCCGATTCAAAACAACAAACTAACATCATGAGATCTAAAATCATAAGCGGAAGGGGAAGTGGGTCAAAACAACCTCAGTCACATACAAATTAAAGAATGGTTACTAACATCTAGACAATCATTCTCTGACAGGGTACATTGTACAAGAAAAATAGGAACCAAAGAGAGAACAATTTTACGTTTGTTATATTTCCCAAAAAGATTCTCCAGTGCCATCAGGAGAGAGCTCCACCCTAATCCCCCCTCCCTATAGCCCCGCCCTAATCCCCCAACCAGAGCCCTATAAAAGTTGGCAATGACACGATTAACTCGCAATTTCCCGGCACCCCGCTTTTAGGAGTGAGGGCAATTGTCGCTGGCCAGCTAAAATAAAGGCTTCTTTTGGCTTTACGTGATTGGCTTGGATGATTTTCTTTGGGTACAACATGTTACATAAGAATTGCCATTTTGTGTTGTCAAACATGCTATGCTAAGCAACTGCTCAAGGGTTCAGAGGCGGGGTATTCTCACGGGAGAAGCATTTCCTATCTGATGTGGAGTCTCAGGGTAAAATGGAGTCTGTTTGGTCATTGCCTAGACCATCACATCCACCCCTCACCCTGCTTTTGCTTCATTTCCTCTCCACTACCCAACATTTCACCATATATTGGTCTACTGCCTTTTCAACCACTGATCAAGAACTCCATGAGACCAGAGACTTAGTTTTTGTACACCATTGTATCCGTAGTCTCTGGAACTGTGCCTTGTATATAACAAGTGCTCAATAAAATTATGTATCAGAGGACACAGATGATGTGCTGAAAGGCAGTGAGGGCTAGCAATGCCAACACATTGTGTCTTTATAAAGTCTCATCATCCTTCCCAGCCTCAGTCATTTGGACCACAAAATGGAAATTGTGTCTAACTCATTGGGTCTTGAGAATTAAAAATTTAATGGAATTTTTTCATAGAACATCTGGGCTATGTTGGGTATGCCATCAAAGTTTTCTCCTTCCATTACTGGTCCTCCACTTTGATCCTAAGAGTTAAGTGCTTTAGTCACATATGTAGGGAGACCCTGGGAAAAGAGTCATGTAGCATTTTCTAAATGACAACTTTGTATGTGATAGACTTTCAATGATATTCAATGAATGAAGAAACAAAAGAGATAAATAAAAATTTAGGCTAAAAGGCTTTATAAGAGCTTGCCCTTGATTATCGTTAAATTTTATTTTTGTTAAACTACGCAGTATTTTCAAGAGCTTTAGTTTCGTCAGTAACCTTTCTTTTAAGCAAGTGCTAAAATGTACATTTTATATTCTACATTGAAAACAATTATATTTGATTAAAAACATCTTTAATTTTTCCAGAAAAAAATATTAATATAGAAATAAGTATGCATGAAATATAAACACCTCAAACATTCCTCATCCTCCCCTCCTTATTCTGGTGCTTTCTATATTATACAGAAGGTGTTTCTGTCCACCTGCAAGATTCTCACTGGTAGCCAGGGAAGGTTTTCTGAGAATAAGTAAGAGGACAGAATAAATAAGAGGGCAAGTTACCTAGAGCAAGGTCATGGTGGTGTTGTCAATAAGAGGTGGCAGGGTGCTGGGCCTGGGCTGTGGGAGAAGTGCCTTGGGGCTCAGTCCCAGAAGGGAGGGTGGAAGACATCTGGAGAAGCTTCTGCTGGGGCCAGAACTCATGCTGGAGGTTTTGGTGGCGGGGAGGGGAAGCTCTACTTGGAGATGGTTCTCCTCTGTTAAAACTAACTCAATGACTGTAATTCGGAATCCACAGACTGGAAGTGTGGTTTAGTGGTAATACAGTGCTTGGCAAAGGCAGGAGAATGAGCATGTGCCGCGCTGTGGACGATGGTGGGCTGTGGAACTGTGATACAGAGGCAGCTTCACTGGGGAGTGTGCTGGGTCAGGCCCCATCCAGAAAGTGTCCAGCCTGATTATCCTTGTTCCAGCCCCACCACCCTCCATCTGCCCAGTCACACTCCTGCCCTTGCCTCTACCACTTTGTTCTGCACCAGGTCAGGCTTCCCCAAAAGGCAGTCAGTCGCCTGTTCTTCCAGAGTGTCTGCCACAGGCCCTGCCTCCCACGTCTCAGGAGAACAGAAAGGCCTGGACACTGAAAGAGCATTCATGTGGAACTGGCTGGAAGGGGTGGCAGGAGAACAGTGATAATATGGTCTTTGAGGAGCACCTGGGTTGACAGACAGCAAGTTTGGTTGTCTCTTCTGCCTTAGACACCCTGGAGATCTCAGTGTGGAGATGGAGACTCTCAGTGGCAGAACAGATCTGCCCATCTCTCTGGGAATGAAGCAGGGCTTGAAGAACACCTTGCCAGCTTCATTCAGAACGGGCAAATTCTGGTGGCCATGATTTGGGGACCACCGGGTGCTAATAGCTTTATATGAACAATTAATCTGCTCCACCAGCCTCTGAGGCAAGAATTATCCTTCATGTTGATAAGGAGACCAAAGGCATGAAGACTTTGTCCCAAGTCAAATTGAGCCCAGTTGATGCTCCTCACCCTACCCAGCAGATGAGGAAATAGAATACTAAGGTTTTCAAACACAAAAAAGGCTTGCCAGGTGTTCAGGTGGTGCCTGCATGGTCACTCCTGCCCTGGCTGTGTCAAGTCCAAGTCCAACATGAGTGATATCCTCACCAAAATCAACCTGAGAAGGTACCACCAAGACCTGACTGTACTCAATGGGACAAAGTGGCTATGACTTAGAATTAACCTCAGTGGAGTCAGTTAAGGACCTGAGAGGGACATGATTCCACATCTTCAAGTCATCTGTCCCTTACTGTATTTAAATGAAAACAAGGTTAATTGAGCTTTTCTCCACAATGGACCTCATGAGTCCTTTGGCAGCCAGGGATGTTGATCTCACCTGAGTGGTCAGGACTGTTTTTTTCATTTCCCACATGAGAAATAATGGATGTTTCTAGCTGCTGTTTCCATCTATGACCATCTACTGGAAGACAGGCCATCTGTGTTCAGCAAACAATCTTTTTCTGGTTAATACTGGCAGCTGAGAAATCTTAGACTTTTGGACTTCTGATTTTTGTGGTCCTGTGGAAGGCTTTTTTTGACATAAAGCAGCAATGGTAGCCCCAGTTTCCAGCGTAAACAGGCCACCCCATCAGAACAAATAAAATCAGAGCAATTTTTTTTCTTTTTCTTTTTCTTTTCTTTTTTTTTTTTTTTTTGGCACAGGGGATTGAACCCAGGGGCACTCAACAACTGAGCCACATCCCCACCACTTTTTAATATTTTATTTAGAGGCAGGGTCTCACTGAGTTGCTTAGGGCCTTGCTAAATTGCTGAGGCTGACTTAAACCTCTCAATCCTCCTGCCTCAGCCTCCCAAGCCACTGGGGGATTACAGGCGTGCACCACCATGCCCACCTAAATCAGAGCAATTTAACAGGACTTTACTGCCTCAAAATGTCTTCAAAAATGCCAGCTGACAGCCGGATTACACCCACACCTCTCCTCAAAGATAGAGCTCCAATTTCTAGCTCAGTTTTCAGATGCTTGTAAATTAAAAATTAAATTAAAAATAGCTAAAGATAGCAAACCTGAAAGCCTGAGACAGCTCGGAGACCTGGACAAGGACTGAAAGACATCTAGCCGCTGACCTGGGTTTGTACAGTCCTCAATTTTTCATCTTTCTCCCTGGGTTGGATCGTGCCTGCCTGATTCTTGCACATCCCTGAGGATAGTTTGAAAGGACCATCTCCCCTCAGTTTCCCCAGGTGCCCCCCCACCCACCAGCATGCGTCAGCCCTGACACACTACTCTCAATCCAGACTAGCACCACTGCCTTCCCTCCTCCTTCCGTGGCCATGGCCTCCACCGGCTCTTCTTGGCAGGGGAAGTATTAGAATTGTCTTAGAATAAAGACATTTGAAAACCAGCTCTCAAATCACTTGCAAAAACTTCTCAACCAATGTGAAAAAGGAGCAAGTGAGCTTAGCTCCAGCCTGGACTTCCACTTCCCATAGACACGAACCCAGGAACTCAATGGCATGGGGTTCCTGGCCCTGAAGACCCACTGAGCCCACTAGTTAATGAGGCTGGCTGTCAAAGAGCTGCTTCCCAAATCCTGTATTCAAGCAAAGCTCTTTTCTCCTGGGCCTCACAGGAAGTGACGACTCTGGAACAGGGGAGTCGCATCTGCTCCCTGGCCCATGGGGAGTGTGGTTGCCCACCCCACCTGCCTTTGTGGGGTTAAACTCACTCCTCACAGTCACACAATGGCTGCTGCTTCCCAGGTTGCACAAAGCTGTCCTTCCCACACTGTGTCATATCTGGAAGCTTCTGTCTATGTTTTTCAGGTAATTAATTCGTTGTGAAAACAAATATCAAGAGAAAGCAAACTTTTCTCAGGGATGCAAATAACCACGATGCTCTGGGTTTTGTGAGGACGGCTGAACACTGCTGGGTTCATGAATGGCTTTATTACATGTGTGAGCCCATCAGACATTTAGCTCCCTCCCTGTCACCATGGATGATTTGTAATCACAAACTTTGTGACAGAAAGACAAATGCGGAAATCTCAGGACCAAATTAGGCATAATTAGTATCCATACAGGAAACCCGCCAGTAACCTGGCAATTTGCAGCCCAGGGAGGACACATGCGGCATTGTCTTAACAACAGCTCATCAAACATGTAATTAGCCACCGGCCACCAGCCACCTTAGCAAACCCAACCCGAGCTGCTGCCAGTCACAGACCGACCTGCAGACACCTCTTAGCTGGAAACAATTCTGAGCAGAGGCTTAGGTGGATGGATGTGCAAATTCGATGCACACCAATGCAGGCAAACAGCTATGCCTCTCTGGCTTTTTATCTGAGGGATTCACAGTATTTTCCCTCATTTTAATGAACTTGAATTTCAGGGGTCCGTTTCCGTCAAGTTACTTTCTGAAGTTAAAAGCCCAGGGCATCTCCATATGTTAGAGTTCATTGATAGCTCTGAAGATAGTTGGCCTATAGAGCATGACCTTGATTCAGACAATTAGATTTCCCATCATAAGGAGTTGATTTCAAGTATAATAGTCCTCCCTTATCTGTGAGGGATATGTTCCAAACTCCCCAGTGGATTCCTGAAACAGATTAGTACCAAACCCCATATATATATTTTCCTATACATATATACCTATGATAAAGTTTATGCCTAACATAAACTTTATAAAGTTATAAAGTTTATAACTAACAATATATAGGATATTAACAATAATATTAAAAGACACTAAATATAACAACAAATGATAATAAAAGTTATGTGAATGATCTCGCTCTCAAAGTATCTTATTATACTATAGTCACCCTTTTTCTTGTGATGATATGGGACTCTTCAAGGAAGCACCTTTTTTTTTTTTTTTTTTTTTTTTCTCAGTGCTGGGGATTGAACCCAGGGTCTTGTGCTTGCAAGGCAAGCACTCTACCAACTGAGCTATATCCCCAGTCCTTAAGGAAGCACTTTTAAGCTTCTCTTTGGCATATCCAAATTGCCAACATCACTTCTAATGTATTTTGTGGTTGTTATTAAATTAAATAAGAGTTACTTAAACAGAAGCACTGTGTTATCACCACAAGCAATCTTACTTCTGAGTCGGCTACCAAGCAACGGTCGGGTAATAGCATATCCAGCATGGATACCCTGGACAAAGACAGGATTCACACCTTGGTCAGGATGGAACAGGATGGCTGGAGGGTTCCTCATGTTGCTCAGAATAGTAGGCAATTTAAAACATAAGAATTGTTTATTCTTGGAATTTTCCATTCAATATTTCTAGACCACAGTTGACCACAAATGACGAAAACCACAGAAAACAAAATTGCAGATAAGTGGGGGTACTCCAGTACTTTCAATGTGGAGAAATATTCAGAGCCCCAATACTTACAGCTGTATACAACCAGTAGAGGAAGGAAGGCCTCAGGTTTCTCACCTTCTGATTCCAGTATTACAGAAAGAATTAACTGAAAAATATTGTCTCTGCAAATAAAAAATAATAGTACATTCAATTGAGCATGACCAATAAAGATTAAAGTCAGTGGCTCTTTTTTTCTGGACATATCTGTCAATTCACTGTAGGACCAGTATAGACTATTTCTCTCAGGAGGTAAGATTACAAAGGAAGAAAAACGTTCTCAGAGCTCAGTTGGTAATTAATCTTTGCATATGACTTCCTCATAGTTCCCATTAATTATCAATATTCAATCATGCATTAAAATGGATTTTTCTTTGACAGAATTTAGCTGTTTATAAGACTTACTATATCAAACCAACTCCTAATATAATCACAGAACTTGGCCTTGCAAACTTTCAGCTACATTTTTAACAAATCTTTTAGTGGAAAGTTGCATGCAAATAAATTAATAATAGCCATTTAGCAAAATTAACATTTAAAAAAAAATCAAAATCAAGCCAGTTTATGCAGTGTGTAGAATTTGGTTCAGATTCAAACAAATTCAGTTTTAAAAATTATGATGCTTGGAAATTAAGAATTTATTGGATATTTAGTATTAAATGCTTATTAATTTTTAGGTGTTTTATTGCATTGTGGTTATGTTTAAATATTTATGGATGAGATGATATCTAAAATTTGCTTCAAAATAATATGGGAAGGAGTGGGTGAGAATATATATAACATATTGGCCATTAACTGGTAAATGTACATGGGGATTTTTATGTCTCCCTCACTAGATGTTATAGGTTGACAAAAATCTGAAACAAACACATAAAGTCAACAGAAGCATCGTTTATTTAAAATTATTTGTCAGGCAGCAATTGCTTAATACAAATGAAAGCCGATTCTTTGTTACTAATCAAAACTCTAAGCCAGAGGTATCAAACCAGAGACCTGCTGATTGCCATTGTGTTTTTTTGGTTTGCATAGTGTTTTATCAAAAATTTGAATTTGTTACTAACAGTCAAAGCAAGACTTTTTGCCAGACTCCTGGCTTTTCTTTTAAAGTACAAGATTTTGCAATCAGCTTTTCTATGTGGCAGCTATGGAGGGTGCTGAGTGGAGGTGCCCACTGTGGCTGGGGCAGGATCCCTAGTGGCCAGTCCCCATCCACCTACTTAACATAACAACCTGGACACTGCTCTTAGGACAGCGACCTCCAGGGCTATTCAAGGACTCCCTGCCTGAAGACCAAAGACTTTCAATCAGGTTTTAGCAATTGTCATGTGTTACA
The DNA here is from genome assembly GCA_020662805.1 of Glaucomys volans. Taxonomy (NCBI): domain Eukaryota; kingdom Metazoa; phylum Chordata; class Mammalia; order Rodentia; family Sciuridae; genus Glaucomys; species Glaucomys volans. The sequence continues at coordinate 250,545 of JAJEJO010001862.1, forward strand.
AGGTGCCACCCACTTACCAAACCAAGTGGCTTTGATCAAAAAGGGCATGTTCTCTTATCAGAGAATGGAAGCAACTTTGAAGGTCACCTAGCCCAATGATTCACACCCCAGCTACACACTAGAAATCACCATGGGAATTAAAAATCTTCCTATGCCCAAACTTCAACAGAGGCCCGTAAATCATACTCTTTGGAGGTGACATATAAATTCATCTGATCCTACTCCAGCCTAGCCATAAACTTTCCACCGCGGGCCACAGGGTGGAAGAGAACCTGCATGTGCCCCTTGTCTCCCATGGCCTTCAGAAAAGTCTCCTCCCACTGCAGTCCTTTCAAGGCTGCCATGCCAACTCCAGTGTGATGCCTTCCCCAAACCCACCCCCAAGCAGGATACCTGTCTTTCTTCCATCGCCCACCACCAGCAATGAATTCATAGCTCTCTCATAATATTTCTTGCCTCCCGAGGTATGGTTATTTCATACACCTACTTCTGTGCATACTAGATCCTATCTTCTTGAAGCCAGGGAGTGTCTCCATTATTTTATCCCTCCAGTATGATGCTTTGGAAGCAAGAATTCCAAGATGTCGATGGAATGACTTCGAATTGTATTAAATGGTTGGGACCTTGCTCATTTGAAGTTTGTTTTGTTGATTTACTAAGGGGAAGTGCAGCCAAGTATCAATTTCATTTTACTGATGCAGCTGTTAGAGTAATGAGTATTCTGCTTGAAGTTTTTTGGAGTTGATGACAGAAAAGGAAATAGAAGGCCAGCCTGCCGCTCTCACACTGGCATCTCCTCTTCTTGCCACCCTGCTGTGTGCAGAGCTATCAGCCTTGGATGGGGTTATTCCAATCAGGGGGCCCTGGAGAGCACACAGGGAAGCTGCCTGGAGACCTGCTTAGCAGTTACTGGCCACTCTGTTCTTACCACTAACCAGGCAGGAATGAGAACTCTAAAAGAAAAACCACTGTACTTCCCCAGCCTTTCTAATGGTTGCAAGTGCCCAGGAGAGATGCACATAGTAGCTTCTCCTCAATGAAAGGCAGTTGTTGCTATATTATTGGTGCTCAAGCATCTGGCCACGTCCAAGTACAGGATGAACTGCATGAGCATCAAGGGCCCCAAAGCAATCAGCCACTGGTTCTCAGACAAAGTCTATGGCAGAATATTTTTTTAAATCAGTGAGTCTTTTCAGACACTAAAGAGAACTGAGAACTCCTTCCTCAAAGAGGTACACATACATACAGTTTTTGCAAGCCATCTCAGGGACTTCATGACCTTGCTGGAGTTCATCATTCGCAACCCAGGCTAAGGACCTGCCCACGGTAGAGTGACCTTGCCCATTGGGCTTGAGATATGACCCAGTAGCCAGCAGCACGTGGCACATTGAGAGCACATCAACCTTTTATTGGCTTTGTAGCCTTGGATATATTGTATTCCTCTTCATTTCTTCTTGCTCTTAGATGTAAAATGGGGATACTACCCATTTACCCAGAGGATTCAGGGATGCTCATGAGTCTTATTTCCGTTTCCCCAAGGCTAACTGATTCCTAGGCCAAGAGAACATGAACAGTCAACATATTTAACTTGTCTCTTTAGGGAATCAGAAGTCTAATCAAATAAGAGGACTTGCACCCCATCCTGAAGGTCAAGCCCTCACAGTTTGCCAGCCTGGGGGTTGGTGGAGGTGGTGGGGGTGGATGATCTGTTTTCAGGAGCTGACTTTTCTTTTAGTGCAGGACAGAGATGATCTGGCACATTTGAATTGCAATCAAAGGTAAACAGAGCGCTGGAGAGTCAGGGGAGAATATAGCAGTGCCTGGTGGATGTGCGAATCCTGTTTTTACATTACACTGCGGTCCCCGATCTCCAATACCACACTCCAAACAAGGAAATTAAATTAAGCATTGTTTAAAATGCCTCAGACAATAATATAAATTTGTATTAAATGAATTTAGTGTCATTTTCTTGTTTGGAGTGGAAGGTGGGAAAACACTGGTGGGGTGGAAAGAGTAAATAGCTAACTCGATTAATCCTATTGAAGGAGAGGATGGAGCCACACGAGCGACTTTTGTGTGTGTTTGGTTAATATTTTCCTGAAAATTGCTATTAGTTCTAGCTGATCCGAATCAAAACCCACTGTGTAATGTAGCCAACAACTTAATAGCTGAAGTCTGGGATGGGAGGCCTGACACCATATCGCATTACTCAGGGAAATGGAAAGGAAGGGGGTGGGGGAGGCTGGAGCTTAAGATTGAAGACCCAGCACAGAGAAGCTTCCAGCCAAGTAGGGAGATGGGCCGGGTGGGTGTGAGAATGGTGGGCACAGGAGGTGGAGGCTATGATGGGGCCTGTTCTAATGGAAGTCTGCTTTCTGCAATTCAAGAAGGACAAGGAGAGCATTTTGAAATTAAAAATCTCAAAGGAGGACCCCAGTATTACCCCTCAAGCAGTAGTCATCTTCCCTAGCATCTAGGAAGGCTGGAGAGAGAAGGAAGAGGATCCCCAGGCTGCCCTCAGCCTGCAATTATTTATTTATGTAGGTGTGGGAGGACTTTTACCCTTAACCTGAGGATGGAAGATTATTTTTCATTTTCTTTCATAGGGATGTGAAGGGAGGCTGAGAGCAGGTGTCCAGTGGAGTGGACCATGTTGGCCCATGTAGAACCCTTGCCTCAAATTCCATATCACTCTTTCCATTCTTGGGCATTGGGCCCAATGAGACAGTCACCAAGGACAAGGGAAGATGATGCAATGGAAGGCCAGTTGGACCCAGAACCTGGAACTTCCTCTTCCTGAGACACGAGGCCAGGAAAATGAGCAGCTTCTTTCCACTTCATGGACTCACCCTAAAATACACAGGCTTGGAATTCTGACTTTGTTGACTCTGAGCAGAAAATTCTGTGTGGAAAATTTAAGGCTATTGTAGAAGACTGAAGAAGATGAGCTGGTAAAGCTCTTTTTTCCAGTATCAGGAGTAAACCTCCCTTTCGCTTTTAGTATTACTTCCCCAAATTCCCAAATTCCCATCCAGAAAACACAGACCCAGAAAAGAACTGATCACATTTGGCAATCCAGACTACATCTCATATATTCCAGAAAGGATTTGAGGTTGACTTATAAAGTGGAAAATAATATCAAATGGAACCATTAGAGATAAAAACAGAGCAGAGACCATCTGGGGAAGCAGAGGAAGTTAGTCTTCCAGGAACTCTGAGAGGAGTTAATTAGTGTTGCTGAGCATTGATTTTGGCTTAAAAATCTCTGGGTAACTAAGGCAAGGAGGGAAGTATGTTGGGCTTCATGGTGCTCACACACACAACTATACAGAAATTCTTTTCTGGGAACTGATTGATTTCCAGGAGAAATTTCTTTCCTTCCTCCCTTCCTCCTTTTCTTTTTTTGAGACAGGATCTCACTGTGTTACCCAGGCTGGTCTCCAACTCCTGAGCTCAAGTGAGCCTCCCACCTCAGGCTCCAGAGTGCTGGGCCTACTGGTCTGTGCCACCACGCCTGGTTTCTTGCATATGGTACATTCAGCAACACCATGCTTTCTCCTGTGGCTTTAAATATTCAAAGAGGACCACTCCACCACCCTTATGCACCAGGAATCAAGATGCACATAGCTAAATCATGGCTTTGTGAGGAGGGGAGAAGTAGTTGAGATAATGTAATAGTAAATATTTTGCTTTCTCCTGCTTTGACTTGTTAAAAGTAAGAGGATGTGAATGATCCAGGAGAATGGACGATGAACATTGTCCCTTGAAAATCTCTGCCTGGTGCTGAATTCCTGTCCATTCATGACAGAAATCTCCACTAAGAATCTATACTTACAGTATTTGATGCTAGTAGTTGAATTGAGAGCCATTTGTTTTAATCATCAGATGGGAGAACAGTAAAAAAAATAAGTGAACATTAAAAACCTCCTAGTGGGGCATGGTGGTGCATGCCTATAATCCCAGCAAATTAAGAGGCTGAGGCAGGAGGGTCACAAGTTCAAAGCCAGCCTTAGCAACTTAGTGAGGTCTTAAGTTGGCAAGACCCTGTCTCAAAATAAAAATTAAAAAGAGCTGGGGATGTGGTTTAGCAGTTAAGCACCACTGGGTTCAATCCCTGGTACAAAAAAAAAAAAATTCTGCTAACCCAGCCATGCCCTAGGAATAGAGCACATAGGTACAAGGTAGGTAAAGGGAAAATATAGAGTGCAAAAGAGAAAAAACACAAGCACAATTTTTCATTTTAACAAGCTCAATAAAAAGCACTTATCAGGGCCGGGTTGTAGCTCAGTGATAGAGCATTTGCCTAGCACATGTGAAGCACTGGGTTCGATCCTCAGCACCACATAAAAATAAATAAAATAAAGGTATTGTGTATACCTACAACTAAAAAATATATTTAAAAAACACTTATCATGAATCAATAGCCATTACTTACAAAACTAAAAAGCAAACAATGAAAGGTAATCTAATCAACTAATATTATAATAGCTGCTAGGATAACATATAAATCAGTAAAAGTTATTTGTGGAGCTATTTCAGTTAATCATAACAATAATTTTGACATGCAGGCCTGGATTCTAACCTTCTGGACAAATCTAGAATTTTTTTTTTTTTAAATAAAAGAGTCTTGATTTAAAAATAGTTTTCACTTTCATTCAACAAATATTTGTTGACACCTGTGCTAAGCATGGCTGGAGGCCCTTGCGGTACCTCAGGGAACAAAACAGATCGCTGCCCAGGAGCAGATCACATTCTCAAAGATAAGGACAATTCACTTAATTAAGTAAAATACGGAATGTTAGCAGATGATAAATGTTGTAGGGGGAAAGCAAGAAGAAAGCGAGTTGGGGACACAAGGCTAAGGAGACAGGACAAGGCACAGTGCTGGGATGGAACCCAGAGCCTTATGCATGCTGAGCACACACTCTGCAATGTTCCCAGCCCCAAGGTACAATTTTAAACAGAGTGAGCAGATATATCTTGTTGAAAGGTCACTTCTGAGGAAAGAGTCAAAGGAAACCAGGAAGGTGTCAAGGAAGGACTGTCAGATGCATTTGGGTTTCACATCACATCTGAACTCAAATCCAGCAAGTCCAGATCTCATCCCCTAATCCTCCTGCCTCCTGCCTACTGCTCTCTGCCACTGCTTCCATCCCAGTGAGCAGTGTCACCATTCATCTGTGTAGCCATGTGGAAAGAAGGCACCTGAGAGCACCTGAGTGCCCCCCCCCCCAACCTGGACCAGCTCCCACCTCTGTCAGGTGCTGGCCTGCACCTGTCTTCTCATTTACAAACTGGTGGAGGGGAGGGATAAATTCACTACAGAAATGCACTATTATGTCTACTGAATAATCACTACCTGAAGCACTTAGACTAGTGTCAGGGACACAAAAAGTTCAGGGCACTCTGGTTCTTCCCAACCCCCATAAAATGACCTCTGAGTCCTATTAAATTTTACCTGCCAGCCATCCATCAGCTCCGCCCACTTTGCTCCTTTGACACCACCCTCCTAGTCCAAGCTCCACCTTCTCCCCCACTAAAAATCCTCTAATAGTTTTCCTTGCTCCCCCAAGCCCCCAGTCCAAGGGATTGAACTCAGGGGCACTTTACCACTGAGCTACATTCCCAACCCTTTTTAATTTTTTTTTTAAATTTTAAGACAGGGTCTCACTAATTTGTCAAGGCTGGCCTTAAACTTGGGATCCTCCTGCCTCAGCCTTCCCAGTCACTGGGATTAGTTACAGGCCTGTGCCTCTATGTAGAACTCCCTCATTCTCTAGTTAAACATAAATTTCTATATGGTAAACACAGCCTCACACGGCCATGCCACAGGCTGCAACGTTGGCTCAGGCTATACTCCTAGTCGGTCGCCCCCCTGATGCTCCCAACTCCTCACACCCAGCTTTTCCCTCCAGCTACAAGGCCTCGGCTGCTGACCCTTCCCACCAGGCACACCTGGGCTGGCCTGCTCATCCTTCAGGTCTTGTTATACTCAAGGAAAACGAGGTCATCCAAGCCATTCACATCAAAAGAAGCCTTTTATTATAGCTGGCCAGCGACGACCACCCATACACCTAAAAGCGGTGTGGAGGGGAATTGCGCCCTAGTTCCTTCATTGCCAGCATTTATGGGGAAAATGACCTGTGAGTGGAGTGGGTGGTATAATCACTGTTTCTAGCCAATGCAAGCAAGTCACGCTACAGAAATGGATGTTAGTGATTAGCGGTTAGCTATCTCTCCCTCCTGATGGTATATTTAGGCCTTTAGGGACTTCCCAACTTCCTTAATGTAAAGGTTACTCCTCAGTTTCCCGGAATTGTTTTTTCCATTTCTGGGACATGGTATTTGAGAATTTTATTTCTTGGGGAATAACAGTCTTAGCTCCAGCATGGCTTCGTCCAGGAAACCTTCCCCGACCTCCTTGACTGAGTCAAGCCCGGGTGCTATGGACAGTCCTTCTACTGTGTTCCTCCTTCCACCATGTGCACAGAGACTGGCTGGCTGTTTCCCTTTTCCCACTTGGCCGGAAGCTTCCTGGGCACCATGCTTTACCACCACTGTACCCCTTGGTGGAACAGCCTGGTCCCTGGTGTAGATGCCCCATAAACAGTGAACAACTGAGTTCCAAAATGACTGTCACCAGGGAGTATCGTCGTCTTTGTCGCCCGCAACAAAGACGCGATCCCAGGAATGTGTATGCAGCTCTTTATCTTGCGCGCCCATTTCTTTCTCTTTTTCTCTCCCGTTTCCTCCCTCTCCCTTTTCCTCCCTCTTCTTCTTCCCCCCTCAGTCCCTCAGTGTCTCCGTCCCTCTGTCTCCGTCTCCCTGTGTCTGTCTCTCTGTCTCTGTCTCTCTCTCTTAAACCCTCAGTTGACCAATCACAGAACTTCCACGTGAAGGATGCACGGGCAAGCAAAGACTTAAAGCACGAACCAGACACACGTGTGGCCAGTTTACAACCAACTGATAGGAATAACTTTCGCAAAGATACACCTGTTTACTCCGTGGCAACAGCAAAACTGGCATACCGCCAGGCGCCATCTTAGCATAGAGCTGGGGTACCCGGAATACCCCAACAGGGAGGTTCAAACTATCCCATAGGGCACAGTCTCAAATAGTGAAGCAAGAACAAAGTCAGACAGTTAGTATAGATGGATGAATGTATGTGGGTCGGGAAGATGGAAGCTGGTTCACAGGGGAAGTGAATGTTAATACCTTCAGGACACTTACCCCTCCCCTAACTGATAGCTGAAAAGTCACCTGCCTCCAGGTAGATTGTCCCTCCCAGCAGGGAATTATCAATGAGTATTCCCTGGGCAGCTCCCCCTGAATGGCCCTGAATGGGATAAAGGGAGGGAACAGGAGAAGTGAGAAACCTGGAAATTATAAAAAGGACAAGATTCACCCTCCCAGGGACACCCAGCTCTGGGCCCCTTTCTCTGCAGAGAAGTTTGTGTTACTATTCTTTAAATAAAACTCATTTTCTATGCTTGCCTCTGCATTTCTCGGGTATTGTATCTTCACATCTGGGGAAATGGAACTCATCATCCCCAGTAATCAGTAGTAACAATAGGCACCATGAAGGTTTCCAGTGAAGAAAAAAGACACAATCTTTCCCTTTTAAAATATTATTATTATTTTGGTACCAAGAATGAAATCCAGGGGTGTTTATCCACTGACCCACATCCCCTTTTTTGTATTTTATTTAGAGACAGGTTCTCCCTAAATTGCTTAGGGCCTCACTAAGTTGCTGAGGTTGGCTCCTCCCTCAGCTTGGATGACAGGTGTGTGCCACTGCACCTGACTCTTTGCCAGTACCACCCCCACCCCCCCACCGCCCTTCCTGGAACAGGGTTTTGAACCCAGGGTGCTCTACCACTAAACTACGCCCCTGATTTTTATCTTGTATTTTGAAAGGGTGTCTTGCTAAGTTGTTTAGGGTCTCACTAAGGTGCTGAGGCTGGCTTTGAATTTGCAATCCTCCTGCCTCAGCCTCTGGAGTCACTGGATTACAGCCCTATGCCACTGCATTCAGCACCATCTTTGCTTTTAAGGATCTTGAGTCACGCTCGTGGCACACAGTTGAATAGTGACAAATGACTTGTTGACAGGACAAATCAGGCAGTACAAAATAATAATAAGGGGATAGAAATTGCAAAGTGGTTGTACAAATAGTGTCAGGTAAAGTTTTTTTTATGAGGTAGGGGAATTTCAAGATGGTTTTAAAGGAAGCAGCAGAGTAGAAAAGGGGAGGGGTACATTCTTACTTGATATTCTAATTCAGCATTATTCAGTGTGATTCAATCTGGGGTGGCATGCTGCTGAATTCAAACCTGTGTGTTCGCTGCTCTTTGACAAATTACTTTCCCTCACTGTGTCTCAGTTTCCTCATCTAGAAAATGAAGGGAATAACAATACCTGACTCAAAGGGATACTGTGACGATTAAACCAGTTCCCACATGTTAAGTGCCCAGAATGGTCCCCAACCTGAGACAGGCCCAGTGATGCACACCTGTAATCTCAGCTACTCAGGAGGCTAAGGCAGGAGGACCCCAAGTTCAAAGCCAACTTGGGGAAATTAGTGAGACCCTGTCTCAAAAAGAAAAAAGAGGGGAGGGGGCTGGGGTGTAACTCAGTGCTAGGGCACCCTGGGTTCAATCCCCAGGACAAAAAAAAAAAAAAAAGAAAAGAAAAAAAAAGGTACCTGACATGAAATAACATGCAAATATGTTGCACTATTTTTGTGGTTATTGTTGTTATTATTATAGGTAGAAGGAATGACTGGGACAGAGGCAAAGAGGTGTTTGTTAAATGCTGCAAACGGACTTTATCATGTCCTGTTAAACATAACAGGTTTTGCTGGAAGACTAAGCTCCAGGAGAACAAAGCATTCAGTGATTCAATTGGCATTAACCTCCCCCAGCACAGCGGCTGGTCCAGCCTGTCTTTAACGAGCACCTGTGGAACGAATGATGTTTTTACCATTTATTGATAACATGTACAATATTCTCCCATCACTGAACAAAGTACTCTGCATGCAGGACCATGTTTAATCTTCACAATAAACCAGAGAGGTAAGTACTATTACAGTACCACCTTCATGTTTTTGTTTGTTTGTTTGTTTGTTTGTTTTGTGGTGCCGGAGGTTGAACCCAGGGCCTTGTGCTTATGAGGTAAGCACTCTACTAACTGAGCTATAACCCCAGCCCCTACCTTCACTTTTCCAAAGAAGTTTAGGAAAGTTAATTTACACACGAGCACCCAGCCAGTACCTTGCAGATCTGAACGCACACACAAGCAGCCTGATCCCAGAGCCCTAACCTGGTACTCCAGAATGAAGGAATGGATAGGTGAATGAATGAATGATCCATCGGTTAAGAGGTTTGAACATTATCAACAGCAAGGATTAGAAACAACCATGGGCAGGAAACGCAAGGGTATTACCTCAGTTTAAAAAAAAGAAAAAAGAGCAAGATAATGGAGACAAAGAACTTACTTAGAAGCAAATATGGAATATAGGCACCAGGTGATAAGGGCCTCAAAGTGAGATAAAATAAGGTCTCACTGTCCGGAAGTCCACAGCTGGGTTTCTCAAGTGCTCCTTTGCCTGAAGGCACAGGTGCTGAGCAAACATGCTGTTTACATTTTAGGGAATGGAAAGAATCTGATGCAAATGGAGTCTATTATTCAGAAATACACGCACGTGTGTCTGCACGCACAGGCACTAACAGTTTTGGAGGTGCCAAGGCCTCCGGAAGCCCACCACAGACCTACATTAGGAGTCGTCCTGGTCCAAATCCAGTCTGCAAATTTCAAGCTGGCTTGGAGAACTTGAGATCCTCCTGCTTCAGCCTCCAGAGTCACCAGGGTAATAGGAAACAGGTGTGTGCCACCACACCCGGTGACATCTAATGACCTTTAAATTTAGAACCAAGAGAAGTAGCTAAGGTGATTTTTCTTAGCTTTTTGATGATATCTTTGACCCAAATACAATTTTAGGGAAATTTTAGAACAACCCCCCAAAACAAGACAGGATAGGATTGCCCCAGAATTCAATAGGGATCTATGTAGAGAACTTAGTAAAAAATTCTGGGTGAAAAAAAGTATAATTCCGTCGGGCATAGTAGTGCAGGCCTATAATCCCAGCACTTGGGAGGCTGAGGCAGGAGGATTGCGAGTTCAAAGCCAGCCTTGCCGGGCGTGGTGGCGCATGCCTGTAATCCAAGCGACTTGGGAGGCTGAGTCAGGAGGATCACGAGTTCAAAGCCAGCCTCAGCAACTTAGCGAGGCCCTAAGCAACTCTGTGAGGCCCTGTCTCTAAATAAAATACAAAAAAGGGCTGGGGGTGCGGCTCAGTGGTGGAGTGCCCCTTGGCTCAATCTCTGGTACCAAAAAAAAAAAAGTATAATTCATTTTATGGCGTCTTTATTACTACCAGGAATTGCCCACACTAAATATTTCACACACCCAACCACTGCGTGGCTCAACTTACATGAAAGAAGGTAACTGACCTGGGTGCAGTGGTGCTTGCCTATAATCCCAGAAGCTGAGGAGGCTGAGGCAAAAGGATTCCAAGTTTGAGGCCAGCCTCAGCAAAATGCTGAATCAAAAAGAATTAAAATTTAAGCCACAATGTTTTCAAACCTGTATTCACCTAATGCTGAACATCACCTTTTTAATAGCCAGTTGTTCCAAGGCATTTTGGAATTTTCTTTATAATATAAATCAAATCATCACTCATTAAGAACAAAGCATTCATGTGGGGTTTTTTGTTTTGTTTTGTTTTTGTTTTTGTTTTGTTCCTATAGTCCTGAAGAGAAACAAAGCATATTTCAACAGCAAAAGCAGAAAATCTGCAACTGAGAGAAAAGTTTTTCTTTTACAGAATTAAATTTTATTTATCTATATTTTGGGGGGGGGGTACCAGGAATCGAACTCAGGGGCACTTGGTCACTGAGTTATATCCCTAGCCCTATTTTTTATTTTATTTAGAGGCAGGGTCTCACTGAGTTGTTTAGCACCTTGCTTTTGCTGAGGCTGGCTTTGAACTCAGTCTCCAGAGCTGCTGGGATTACAGGCGTGCATTTTATTTTCAAATACCAGAAAGCCTTGAGGGTTGTGTGTGTGTGTGTGTGTGTGTGTGTGTGTGTTAACATTCCACTGTAACCAGTTGAATGGTGGAAAATGGAAAATATAGGCAATTAAGGAGTCATGTATTCTACATGACCCCCAAATCTGCACTGATGGTTCTTCCACTGGGTGACTAGTTTGTCCACCCACTGACGGTCCCCTGAAGCCTGCACAAGACTCTCTGAGGCCCCTCTGCAGGGACTGCCACTTCACTGTCTTCCTCTCAGCTGTGTTCTGAATATCTTTGTGTTGAGTTTGAATAGCTGAGGGGAGTTTAGGCCCAAATCTTCATAGGATTCCTGGCATCCTTTGTTAGCCAGAGTTCCCCAAGTGGAAGGAGAGAGATTCCTAGGAAATTCTAAGGTAGACTGATGCTACAGGGAGACCTGCTGCTCCAGACCAAACACCCCCGCCTGGGAGGGAGAAAGAGAGAGTGCGTGGAGATCAGGTCAGAACTTCATGCTCCTCCAAATGGTTGGCAATTCCTAAAGTGTGTGTTATATTCTTTCCAGAAAACAGTCCCTTTTAGTGGACACCCACTCCCAGGCTTGCTTTTGGTCCCTAGACAAAAACCCTAAAAAGACTCAGCCTTGAAAATGTGATCCCTGGGTGACCAGTGTCCAGGAATCTGGGTAGCAACAGGAACACCATTTCAGAGAGCCTGAGGCAGAGAGGGGACCGTTTACCCCTGCGCACTTCAATGAAATGGTCATGCTTTATATTGCCATGAAATAACAATCAGAAGCTGGGAGAAGGCACGCAATTTCCCCTGCCCAGTTGTCCCAAATGGCAGCCCTGCAGAAACCAATTATGCTAATAATATTTTCATACTAAAAAGGAAATGTGCCATTGCTGGTTATTTTGTTTTGAACAGATGTCATTTCTATTGGGGAAAAATTTAAATGTAATTTTGTTGTTTCCTTTCTCTCAAAAATGGATCTCAAATAGCAATAAGCCCCAGTTACAAGAATCTTCCAGTGAATTTTAAGGACTAAAGTGTAGGTAACAGTGTTTGTCCTGAGCCACTTTCAGTCTCTAGCAGGGTGGCAGGAGTGCCAGGGGACCAGCGGCCCACATACCTGCTCTGCCCTTATCAACTCAACCTGTGTCCAAACTTGCAAACTCAAAGCAGTGGCCTGGCCTCTCACACACCAGCTTCCCGTGGAATCGTCCAGATAGAGGCTGGTACGGGCTCCTGAATGACCAAGGAAGAAGCCTTCTCTCATCCAGGCCACCCCACTTTAAAATTCAAACAAAGCACCCATGCCCAACACAAAAGCCTCTCTGCCCTCTCCCCACTTTCGGCCCACTCCCACCCCACAGGAGCAAGGCAGTCCAAAGCCCTTCCTTCTTCAGAGTGATTTCTAGTAACCTCCAGAGCCGTTTTTCTAATTAAATAAACCTCATCTTGTCTAGCTTCCTGGTCAGCATTTTGAACCCCCTACAGATGGGTCTGAAGGATTAACAGCAAATCCTCCTCGACCTAGCTCTGGCAGATGGGCGGCATGTGTCTGATAAATACTCGGACCAGGCTCGCTTCCTCCTGTTCCTAACAGATAGACAGAACACCCAGCAAATTAATTTTAAAATGGTGCCCCTCGCAGCCCTTGGAATGGCAAGGAGGCCAAACACAAATGATATGAATTTCATATGTGGAACACATTATCACCTCCCCATAACTGAGAAAGATAACCTGTTGGGTAAACAGGACCTCAGGGAAGGCTGGGTCAGCAAGTTCACCTTCAACCCATAGAGCAGGTCACAGAGACACCCTCTCGCCTTCTTATGCCATGTTCATTTGCATGTGGCCCTCGGCTATGAAACAGCTTTTGCGTTTACTTTGTGGCAATCCAGGTGCTTTTGGAATTTGAAATAGACCAGAAGATGGAACTTGTGTGGTTTTCGGATTAAACAAAGAATGACAGGGTGCCACAGTGCATGCCTATCATCCCAATGATTCAGGAAGCTGAGGCAGGAGGATCGCAAATACAAGGGCAGCCTGTGCAATTTAGCAAGACTGTCTCGAATTTTAAAATTTCAATTCAATTCAATTGAAATCAAAAGGGCTGGGGATGTAGCTCAGTGATAGAGCTCCCCTGGGTTCCATCTCTAGGACTGAAAAAAGAAAGAAAGAGGCAGACCGTGAACATAACAGACCAAAACATCTTCCCCAATTGTTAGAGATTTTTGTATTTAAGGATTGGTGGGTTATGTGTTCCAACTTGGAAATGGAAAGATGACCCTCAGCTCTGGGAGAAGGGACCAGTTACACAGGACTTCATTTGTGAGATGTTCCTCACTCAAGAAAACATCCTTCCAACTGCACCTCTTCTGGAAGCTCTTCAGAATAGCCAACAGAGCTCAGCACTGCCAACCAGGGATGTGCCCCTCCTGTCCATTAGCTACATAACCCCAGGCCTCTGTGACTTCATTTTGTGAGAAGCAAAGAATACCATTTTAACTTCCCTCCTCCTAAAGAGACTGAGTCCAGTCAAATAATTTTTCTTTCGTGGTACTGGAGATTGAACCCAGGTTTTATGTTTTTTTATTTTGTAACAGGGTCTCACTAAATTGCTGAGGCTGTCCTCAAACTTGTGATCCTCCTGCCTCAGCCTCCTGAGTCATAGGAATTGCAGGCATGCATCACCATGCCTGGCTTCCTATCAAATATTTTCTTGAGGGAATCATTAAGAGTTATGGTTTATACCCCTAATAATAGAACAAGACAAGTGGAGATTTTTTTCTTCTCATTTTATTCAAGTGAGGTAACACATCCCTGTTAAGAATCTTAGCAGATGCTCAGTAAATGCTGAATAAAAAGAGTAAAAGACAGAATGGTGGTCCTCAGGGACCACTTCCATGAGGACCTACAGCTATTTTTTGGAAGAAGGAGACGAAGCAGGCCCTTGCATCATTGTTCTGTAGAAATAACTCTACAAATGGAACTCCTCAAATGCCCACAAGTGATCCAGGTGGCCGGTTGCTGATAACCACTTCCTGGTTGGAGAAAACAGGCCTGCGAACCCTAAGGTAGCAGCTGCCCAAAGGTAACATGGGAATTCCAGTGACAATTTTGATTAAGAATACAGGTGTCCTGGCTTTTGTTTCTCTGTCCCCATCTTCTCTATGATCTTATTAGCTTTATTTTTTTCTCCTTCCTAGGGCGACCAGATGTTCACGTCTGCTGTGGACAGTCCTAGTTTACACCCACTGTCCCAGAGTATTAATAACTTCTTCCTTCACACTCAAAAGGAATGTGGTTATTTTTTTAGTATTTTTTTGTTATAGATGCATGCAGTATCTTTATTTTATTCATTTGTTTTTATGTGGTGTAGAGGATTGAACGCAGTGCCTCACACATGCTCGGCAAGTGCTGTACCACTGAGCCACACCCCCAGCCCAGAAGGAGGAAAGGTGGTTTGAATAATAAAAATTACATGAGAAATCACCACCTGACACATTTTTCTTTTATTATTTATTGCCTTCACTGTGATGTCAACTCTATGACTGCAGAGACTGTGTTTTGTTCAGTGCTTTATCTTTAGTACTTTCAAATGGTGCTGACACATAGTAGGTGCTCAATAAATACTTGCTGAATTACCTCGTATGCTTTAGTCATTTCTGTGTTTGCTATTTGGTGGTGGGTATCAAACCTAGGACCTCAAAAATCCAAAGCATGTGTTCTATCGCTAGCTACACACCCAGACCAGTTCACATATTTTAAAATTAATGATATGTATGACCTCAGAATAGTATAAAGGAGCTACATGATGAAATGGGTTTTTGTTTTAGTTCTGACTCTTTGTGTCTCTTGTCCCCTGGACAAGTCCCCTAATCTCCCTGAGCTTTCAGGTCCCTCCTGGATAGAACAGGGTAATAGCAATGCCAGCTCTGCCCACCAAGGGTAGAAACGAATGTGCTAATGCATAGTCATATCTGTGAAAATGCCTTAAGAACTCTAAAGTGCTCTCCAAATTGCAATCTGATTTTACTTGACAATGTCAGAACAGTGGTTTTGTTTGAAATTAGGTGGTAATACTGATGAAAATGGCAGTGACAAAGCTCATATGCAGATATTTTTGAAGGATTGAACTTAACAACTTTTTAATCACTTGTGATAAAGCCCTATGAGCTAACACAGGCTTTTTTTTTTTTTTTTTTAAACCAGGGATTGAACCGAGGGGCGCTTAACCACTGAGTCACATCCTCAGCTCTTTTTGTATTTTATTTAGAGACAAGTCCTCACTGAGTTACTTAGGGCCTTGCTAATTTGCTGAGGTTGGCTTTGAACTCATGATCCTCCTGCCTCAGCCTCCCTATGTGCGGGGATTACAGGTGCCTCCCTATCTGCTAGGATTATAGGTGCGCGCCCCTGCGCCTGGCCCCTAACACAGGCTTTATGAAATATTTTACAGGACTGTGTTTAAAAAACAACTTTTTACAGATTCCTTAAGGAAAGAGGAAACAAGGCATGCCGTGCCTAGATTTATTGTTCCCAAACCCAGCCATCTCCCTACCTTCGCCTCTGGGTGTCCCAGTGCAGCTCTGGAGCTTGGACCAGCTCCTGGGCCCCTTTCTCAGGGGGCCATGCATCCAGAGCACACATTAGAAGCCAAACCACTGTTGGTACAGGGCTTTCTACCCGCTCCCAGGGAGTTCCCAGAGCAATTAACAAAACAGAAGGCCTAATTAGGAGCATTTGGGATTTACTGTGGACTTTAAAGTGATCCTGAGACCCTTTCAAGGAAAGTGAGGTCTTTTCCCAGAATCCTCCAAGCAGGAATTTGTCAGAATTTGTCAAGATTTTTCTAAGGTGGCAGTCTGGCAACTAATTCTCAGGCCTTGCCCGACGGAACCTCTACCCTTTGAAGGGTTTTTCCCTATCTAAAAAAATCTAAGTAGCAAGGCCAAGAAACGTAATTTTGATAACTTGAGGCTTCACCTTTTGCAAATGACTTTACTGTTCATAGTTATATATCCTTCAATCTATGTGGAGTTTTATTTTTTATTTTTTTACTCTTTCTAAAGACCTGACAATTCAGAACATGTTAGCACTCCTGTCAATCCCTCCATAATCCTTTGCACAGTGTGGGATTGGTGATTTCTATGTGCCCTGCATTGCTAGAGACACCAAAAAGAGTGACATCAATGTCAACTGTCTTGTCAGCCTCAGGACCCTTCATGGGAAGTTACATTGTGACTTGTGTTCACCTGTTTTCACCTCTCAGACTTACACAGACCAAAAAGCTCCTAGTGGTGTGAGTGTGGTATGGAAACAGGCATTGTCACACGGTGGCATGTAAGTCAGTGAAGCCTCTGGGGAAAGCCCACGGGCACCTCTATCACTTCCACTTTGACTCAGCAATTCTATTTCCAGGGATTTGCCTACAGAAAGACTAGTTTGTGTGTGAAATACTTTCTATATATCAATAGGAAACTGGCTAAATGGATTATTAGTATAACCATAAAAAGGGGAAGTTTTAAGTAGGGCATGGTGGAGCGTGCCTGCAATCCCAGTGACTTGGGAGGCTGAGGCCAGAGGATCGTAAGTTTGAGACCAGCCTCAGCAACTTAGTGAGACCCCAAGCAACTTAGTGAGACCCTGTCTCAAAAGAAAAAATAAAGAGGGCTGGGGATGTAGCTCAGTGGTAAAGTGCCCCTGGGCTCAACCCCTGGTACCCCATAAAAACAAAAAACAACAACAAAAAGAAACCCACAAAAAACAAGAACAATAGGAAGTTTATATGGAATGATCTGCCACATAGATTCCACCCTTAGGAAAATAAGGCGAAATGGCGTAGTCTGCTGCCACAGTTTTTTAATGGGGGATGATTGCAGAAATATTGAACATGCAAATAGTTTAAATGTACATAAAATATCTCTGAAGTGTCACCCAGGCAACAACCAAGGTTGTTCACCCCTGGTGAGGGGAACAAGGAGTCTGGGGAAAGGGGAGAGGGGAGGCTTGTTTTTATACCCTTTGTTGTCTTTTGAGCTCTGCATGCTCAATAAGCAATTAGCTTACTCAAAATAAGCAAATAAGTGAAGTGTCTTAAACAGTCATTGGTGCATTCTAGATACATCCACTATGGGTACCAAGATGGCTTGGTTTAATTGCTACAATGGACTACATTCCCAATTTCCATAATTTTTTTTTTTTTTTTTTGTGGTGCCGGGATTGAACCCAGGGCCTTGTGCTTGCAAGGCAAACACTCTACCAACTGAGCTAAATCCCCAGCCCCAATTTCCATAATTTTAATGTAAAGAGATACTATATTGCATATCTGAAGTGGTTTCAGTTACAGAAGTCATGTAGAAGTTTAATATTGATTTAATAGCATCCATCAATAAAACATTATAATTTTCTTTCCATCCTCCTTCCCCCTTCCCCCTCCCCCGTCCCTCCTCCCTCTCTTTTTCTTTCTTTCTTTCTTTCTTTCTTTCTTTCTTTCTTTCTTTCTTTCT
>JAJEJO010001862.1:268149-320072 GCA_020662805.1 Glaucomys volans
TCTTTCTTTCTTTCTTTCTTTCTTTCTTTCTTTCTTTCTTTCTTTCTCTCTCCTTCCTTCCTTCCTTCCTTCCTTCCTTCCTTCCTTCCTTCCTTCCTTCCTTCCATCCTTCCTTTTGCAGGGTCTCACTATGTTGCACAGGCTGGTCTGTAACTTGTGAGCCCAGGTGATTCTCCTACCTCAACCTCCTGAGAAGCTAAGAATACGGATACCTGCCAATACACCCAGCTTAATTTCTTAATTCTGTAAGAAAAATAAAAATAAGAAGATGGACCTAAAGATGAACTTAAGGAACCTGGAATCAGAAATCCATCTCTAAAACCAGACACTAATAATTGATCCCATAGATGGTAACCATATACTAAAAGATTGCATATTTAAAGGAGAAATTAAGTTTTCTTTCACATCCCTCCTTTAAAACTATTTCATGGGTCACCCTCCATCCTCCCATCTGACTTCTACGACTTTTAGTTCATACTTATTAGATAGCTTCAAAGTGTTTATTTCCTGTCTAACCTAAGTAATATGAGCCTGAGAGTCAGAAATATGTTCTGATTCCAAAGCTGCATGTACTAACTCTGTGACATTAAGCAAGTTACTTAATCTCTCTGATTCTTGGTCCCTCAACCATGAAACGAGTAGTCCTGTGGGGAAGAAGTGAGATCATTCATGTGGAAGACATGGTGTGGTGGCTGGTATTAGAGTGAGTTTGCCATAAAGAGATAACCATCTCTGTCATTGGTTTAGCTCCTGGGTCTATCTCCTTAATTTTTTTTTTTTTTTCCATTTGTGGTCCTGGGTATAGAACCCAGGCCTTCACACATGCCTGGCAAGCGCTGAACCACTAAGCTGCACATCCACGGTCTTTTAAGTTTTTATTTTTGAGACAGGGTCTTCCTAAAATGCCTTGGCTGGCCTTGAACTTGCAATTCTGTCCCAGGTAGCTGGGGTTACAGGCATGTGCCATGACCTGGCTTCTTAACTTAATCGTAAATGACGTCAGGGTAGCCTCTTTGATAGCCAGCTCTTTGATCACAGCATTGTGCTGTACAAATAGTGAGCACTAAATAAAGGCTGAGTAGCTCACAGATCTTAGACACAGGGTCCTCAAAAGATCTCTTAGTTTAGGTTGAGCACCTGTGCAGATAAGACCATAGCCCCATTTTATAAAAAGTAGAATTGGCCCATGAGCAGGTTAAATAACTTCTATTTTTACCTTCTCCCTTTCAAACACAATCCTTTTGTTCATAGAAAAGTACAAAACTGCCAGGTGTGATGGCATATGTCTGTAATCCCAGTGACTCAGGAGGCTGAGACAGGAGGATTACAAGTTTGAGGCTAGCCTCCACAATGTAGAAAGACCCTGGCTCAAAATAAAAAATAAATAGGGCTCGGAATGTGGCCCACTGGTGAGCTCCCCTGGGTTCAATCCCTGATATGTAAAAGAAAAGTACAAAAGTTAATTGAGAGGTGGGAGTGGTGGTGCACACCAGTAATCCCAGTTATTCAGGAGGCTGAGACAGGAGGATTGAAAGTTTGAGGTCAGCCTGGGCAACTTGATAAGACCCTGTCTCAAAATAAACTTTTTTCTAAAATAATATGTTAATTGATCATTTTTATTCTTTCACATGGTATCCAAATCCATCTATTACATTTCTTGTTTTATTTTGTATCTAGATTTTCTCCCTTTTCATGCTTATTTCTAAGACATGATGAAAAAAAAAAATCCTCATTGTATTTATGAAATGAGATCAGGAGGTTCTTAGAGTTGTTGGGGACAGGGGGCATTATCTTTATCTACCTTTCTGGGACCCCAGATCTCCCCTGAAGCAAGAAGGACAGGGTTTCTGTCTATGGTTGAGCAACTTCTGAGAGGTCTTCTGGACTGATGCTAATTCACTGGGCCACAGGTGGGAATCATCTCTTGAGAAACCTAGTGTGTTAGTCAACTTTCTACTGCTATGACAAAATGCTTGAGATAAAAAACTAAAAAGAAGAAATGTTCATTTTGGTTCACGATTTCAGATGTTCCAATCCATGGTCACTGGGCTCCATTGTTTTGGGGACTGTGGTGAGGCAGAATGTCATGACAGGAAATGTGGTGGAACAAAATTACTCCTTTCATGGTGGCTGGGAAGCAAAAAGAGAAGGGAAAGGATGATACCCTTCAAGGGCATGACCCAATAACCTGTTTCTTCCATCTAGGTCTTACCTCCTAAAGTTCCCATCACCTTCCAAGAGGGCCATCAGTGGGGACCAAGTTTTCAACATATAAGCTTTCAGGGGACATTTAGATCCAAATCATAACACCTGGGATAAAAAATAGTCTACAAGGTTACCACAATGGATGCAACCAGTTACTACCTCTCTGGTTATTATCATTGTCATGACTACATCACTCTGCTGAACTTTACTGAAGTTCAATAAGCTATAGTTTACTTCATTTATATCAAGTTACTCTTCCTATATTAATGCAGAGAAATTGAAAAGGGGGATTAAAAAGAAATTTAGCTCCTTCAGAGTGTATTCAAGCTGGGCATAGTGGCCACATGCCTGTAATCCCAGTTGCTTTGGAGGTTGATGCAGGATGATCTCAAGTTTAAGCACAACCTGGAAAACTTGGCAAGATACTGTCAAAATAAAAAATAAAAGGGGCTGGGACATGGCTCAGTGACAGAGCCCTTGCCTAGCATGGATTGGATCATGAGTTCAATCCCTGGTACTGAAAAAGTGTGGGGCTGGGGGCGGTGGTAATCCAAATCTACACATTGCTATTCTTCCCCAACTTTCACAATCAGGTTAATTTTCAAGTGCTCACGGGAGAAAGGGACACTTCACAACTGGGTCCCTCCTACTTCTGCAGTATCATCCATCTTTACTCTGACGCTTTCAGCCACATTCCAAGCACACTCATCCACATCAGTTCCCCAAAGCATCATCATGAGAATGCAATGGTTTCCATGGTGTGTCAGGACGAGTACAGTTGCACTTGAATCTTAGATCTTTCAGTTATGGCTCAAGGACCTTGGTCAAGTTTCTTAAACTCTTACAGCTTTCTATGGCTTGTAGAAATGTTTCTATGTTATAAACATTTATATAAGAGTACTGACAGTATGTGCTTCGTGGAGATTGGGGTGGGAGGTGTGTTTATATGTACTTAGAAGGGTGCCGTGCAAATAGTAGGCACGCAGAATATATTAGCTGTCACGTAAGTGCCGGATTTTAGGAAATCAGGCATGGTGGGACACACCTGTAATCCCAGTCACTCGGGAGGCCGAGATCAGGAGGATCAAAAGTTCAAGGTCAGCCTTAGAAATTTAGCAAGGCCCTGGCTGGGGTTGTGGCTCAGTGCTGGAACTACTCACCTAGTATGCGTGAGGCCCTGGGTTTGATCCTCAGCACCACATAAAAAAATAAAATAAAGGTAATGTGTCCACCTACAACTAAAATAAAAAAAAATTAGAAGAAAAATAAATTTAGCAAGGCCCTAAACAACTTAGTGAGACCCTATCTCAACAACACAAAATAAAAAGTGCTGGGGATGTAGCTTAGTGGTAAAGCACCCCTGGGTTTAGTCCTCAGTACCAAAAAAAAGAAAGAAAAAAAAATCCAGGATTTTACCTTTGCTGCTCTAATCCTAGAACATTCTTACTTTCCATATGTGCCCCCTTTGCCTTTACCTTTTACTCATGCTTTAGATTTTAGTTTAAAAGCTAATTTCTTCCAGGAAGCTTTCTCTGAACCCCTTACTTAGCCAAGCCAAGACAAGGTGCCCTTCCTTAGGGCTTCTTTAGTCCCTGGCTAAGTCCTATGTAATGCATGTTTATAAATGTGTAAGTATCTGTTTGCCTGTTTGGCTTTCCCATTATACAAGTTTCACAAGGACAGCAATTTAGTGAGTTCACCATTACATCCGTAGCACCTCGTCAAATGCTTGGCACAGAATAGGCTATCAATAAATATTTGCATAAGATAGAATGCATAAGAACCTTCTCTCTTGAAGCTGTACTCAGCAAATGTCTTTGAAGAGAGCTTCCTACTGGAAGATCTTTTGACATTCAAAAATGGTGAGCCAATTGGAGATGATCTGCTAGGATAGACCTTGAAATGGATTTAAAATTTGAAAAAAGTATGAACGTAAATTGTACAGATAAACCACTATCGAAATACCCTGGGTGGAAAAGTACTTAGTTCTCTGTGTATTTTGGATCCTACCAGTTGTTATTTTGACAGATATCAGCTAATTCCCATCCACAAAGGTGAATTAATGCATTCATGGAAGTGAAAGGGGGCGGTGGCATTGGAACCTGATCGTGTGGTTTTTCTGCACAGTGAACCTGCTATCCTAACCTTCCCTTACTGCTTGAGTGTCCTCTAGTCCTTGCTCTTATCAGGAAGAGTTTGACCTCAGGAAGAGAGGCTTGGCATGAGCACCCATTTGATCCAGCCATGAGTTTCCTTGTTGTTGTAAGAACTCAAGTTCCTTGCCCTCATATTTAAAATCACTGACAAATGACCTCTTATTTTGTAATTACATAGCAATATGGTTTTCTGTCCCTAAACTTTAAAATATGATTATACATATGTGTGAATATATGTATCTATATTATATATACTTACATATGTATATATATGTATATCAATATACACATAGATTGGTACCAGGAATTGAACCCAGGGATGCTTAACCACTAAGCCACATCCCAGCCCTTTTTTATTTTTCATTTTGACACAGGGTCTCACTAAGTTGCTGAGGGCCTCACTAAATTGCTGAGGCTTGACTCAAACTTTCCATCTTTCTGCCTCAGCCTCCCAAGTTGCTGAGATTACAGACATGCATCACCACACCTGGCTTAATTTTCCATTTTGAGGCAAAGACTTCTAAGTTTCCCAGGCTGGCTTGGGAACTTGTGATCCTCCTACCTCAGTCTCCCAAGTAGCTGGCCTGTGCCAAGATGCCCAGCTATTTCTTATTTTTCAAACTGACATGAACTGATAAAGTGAGAGGCTGGGTGTGTCCTGTGGCTTGTGTGCCAGGCTCTCCCTAACTTTCCCACTTTCGTACTGGTCCTGACTTCACTTTACTCACTTGCTGTTGCTTAAATTAAAACCAACGGAAACTTTTGGATTCTACCAGTTTTCCTCTTGCCCTGTCCTTAAATTAAGAAACAGACACCTCTGTGAGCACCTGTCAACTGGAACTGGGTAATCCATGGAGCAGAGTTGGTGGGGAGGATAGGTGGGCCCCGGTGAGAGGTAGGGGTGCTTCCCTAGCCCTATTCCATGGTACCCTCCACGGCCATGCCTCCAAGGTGAGGACACAAAGCTTACTGTTTTCTTTGGGGACCTTTTGCCACATTTCCTTCTCACTGTGCTTTGAAAATTAACCACCAGAGTCTGGTCATTACAGCTTCATTAACTATTCCTTGTAATTGCACCGGTCATAATTAATTCATTTGTTATTCACATGGGTGACATACGGACCCTTTAATAGATTTTCCTCAGGGAATTTCACCTATTAAATGATATGGATGGTGCTTTTAGAGAAGCTTCAAAGGGGAACCATGATATGAACTAATTTTGTGTAAGTAGCTCTGAGTTATAATAAAAATGTAAGTTAATTTTTTAAAAAATCCCTCAACCTTTTTTGTATGAGAACCAGAAAATGAATAAACTATATCTTCTGCCCTCCATGTATGTATTTCTGCTCTATAAGCTGTAGTTTTGAAATAAAGTCATTCTGATAAATATAGACTGTAATATTGTATTTACACCAACTGCATACCAGAATATTTAAATAAATAATACTCAAATTAATTTCAGGTTAAAACCTTTCTTTTAAACCTTCCTCATTGTTTTTTCCCCCAGAAATCATTGGTATTTGAACGTCTGCACAGCTGCATTCCTCATGTTTAATTTATGTTCAAGTTCTTTTATGACAAGACCAACTTCTTTTTTAAATGAAATCAGTTCATTCTCAGAAAAACATTGGTGACCCAAATATCACACACTCCCAAATTATGCATAATCCGTCCCGGCCCCTGGGCCCAACACACACATCCCTGTGACCACTGCCCCCCTTTAGAAGGACTGAATGAGAATCCCACACTGCTGACTACTTAACCAAATACTTTATTTTTTTTAAAAACCAAATACTTTAATCATTGGTTATCTGGTGGAAACATCAAGCCTACGCTGACAGACACACAATTAAGTGGCAGAACTGAGATAAATTATCCATAAATTCAGGTTAGAATCTAAACAACCAAGTTTTGTCTGAAATACCCCAATCATGGGGAAAAAAATAGAAGTGTGGCTTTGGTTAGTGTTATTCCTACAATTGTCTTAATTCCCACTTGACTCTGTAAGTGGAATCACAGACATAGAAATTTAGTCTATTAGAGATTATCTAATCCACCCTCCTTATTTTTCAGATGAGAGGTTAGTGCCCTGCTCAGGTCATTAGCAGTGGTGGCAGAGGACAGTCCTGGGATCACATCTCCCAGCTCAGCACACATCCAACTGATGCCATCTTGTCCTGGCTCCATTGCCCTACAAACCAAAAGTATGGCACCAGTGGGTAGCCAGCATCATAAATGAAGAGAGCAAAATACCACCCAAACCCAAAGCAACAATTTGCCTTGGCTAAGTATCAAACAATCCTTTCTGTACCTGTTCTACCAACACTAAAATAACAAGCTTTTCAAAATATCTAGGAGAACCAGGCATGGTGGCACACACCTGGAATCCCAGCAACTGGGGAGGCTGAGGCAGAAGGATTGCAAGTTCAAGGCCAACCTCAGCCATTTAGAGAGGTCCCAAGCAACTTAGCAAAACTCTTTCTCAAATAAAAAATATGAAAAGGCTGAGGATGTGCCTCAGTGGTAAAGCACCCCTGGGTTCAACTCCCAGTACCAAAAATAAATATAAACAAGAGGGAATAAATATGAGGCCAGGGGTGTAACTTAGTGGTAGAGCACTTGCCTCGCATGTGTAAGGTCCTGGGTTCGATGCCCAGCACCACAATAAGTATATCAATCAATAAATAAGACTATCACAAACAAGCAGAAAACATTTCCACCATTCCTAATAGGTGCTCCATGATAGATAAACCTAAAAACAAAACAAGAACAACAACAACAAAACTTTTAAGAGTTACAGGAAAACTTAAGTTCAGGACCTGACATGAGCTTAAAATCTGGTTGGATGTCAGCACACCTGGAGGTGAATTCTGGTTGAGAATCTTACATAAAACAGACACATTGCATCCCACCATTCAGAAGGAGCCCACACTTGGGTTCTAAGAGATCCCAACCTGTTTAATGGGATTTTCCAACTCCCAGGGCATTGACTTTGACAAGCATATATCCTTTGTTGTGGAAACAAGCAAGTTTCTGTACTTTTGCCAAGGAAGCTTTCTATTGTAAAGATAGCCCGGGACACCAGCTGTGTGGTTCACCTGCCTTCTCTACCTTGACGGTCAGCACACAATGTTTTTGTTTGTTTTTATCATTTCATGTCAGGATTCCTCCCATTTTCAGGGCCTTGGAGCTCACCCGGAGGGTGGGTGGTTAGTGCAAACTACCCAGAGGAGATTGCGGTCTTGCATTTCAGTGGCTAGGACGGAGGACCCAGACTGAGGTCAAAATTATTATGTGGAGATTAAACCGTAGAATTTAATTATGTGTTCTGTTGCTCCTGGTACATTTATTAATTTAGCAGTACAAACTGACTGGAGCTAAACAAGCAGGACTGATTAATTTGCAAAGACATCTAGGTAACAGATGTGATCAAAGTGGAGACCTGATCCTGTTAGATTGAAATGTGTTGTTTTGTGCTGCATGAAAGACAGGGAGCAGCATGGTTTATCTTTATCAATGCTCTCCTCTGAAGGAGGGGAACAGGCTTGCAGATACTAATCAGGGCTGAGGCCCTGCCACTCAATAATTACCCACTGTCTCATCATAATCCCGGAACTAAGCCCCTGCCCAATCCATCTGGGACCCTTTTCCATCTATTGCACAGCTCAAGAATATGTGTGTAAGCTATTACCTCTGGTTGTGCTATCTGTCCCCTGAGTATAGATTCATGGCAGTGACCAATTAGGTTGCCGTGTTCTCTTTCCCCCCTTGCTTCCAAAGTATCCTGTACTTCTCAGCACTGGTAATGATGCACAGATGCATCAGGGTGCAGAAAGCCACTCACCTATAAAAGCTGTCTCGCCACAGTCGCTGATAAGCATCATGTGATTCTTAATATTGTGAGGGGTTTGAAAAGAGGATGTGGCAAAACCATACCTCTGTATCTTAAGGCTTCTCTAAGTCACTCTCAACCTGCTGCTGCATTCTGCCAGGAACAAATCACATGCCCAGGAAAATGTTCCTGACCCTAATCCAGAAACCAAACAGCTGAGAAGTGCAGAGGGTCAATATGGGCATAAATGAATCCTGGATCCCTGAATGAGGACCCAGTACTGGGCCATGGTTAAAAACATGGGACTCTGAAGTTCACGAGTCTGCTCAGATTCTGCTGTTGACCAGCCAGTCGCAGCCCCTTTGAAATCTCATTAACCCTTGTAGGATAGGGTCTGACTCATGAAGTTGCTTAAGCATTACCTGAGCCACTGCATATAAAAACACTCAACTTTACAGATGATGGAACCTCAGTCAAAGATAGTTAATCTTATTGCTCTCTGAATTCTTGCTGTATTGTAGCCAACACCACCAACACCAACACCCGCCCCCGTCCTTTTTGTAATATTTTATTTAGAGGCAGGGTCTCGTTGAGTTGCTAAGTGCCTTGCTAAGTTGCTGAAGCTGGCCTTGAACTCTCGATCCTCCTGCCTCAGCCTCCTGAGCTTCTGGGATTACAGGTGTGTGCTACCGCCAAATGTAGTTCTTAATTAACCTGTGGATTATGGCCTGGGCCAGCCATCCACTAATTATTTGAGGTGTATACATTTCATCTTTCAAATTAAAGTCTGCATTCTTGAAGGGAAAAATTCATGTCTTTAAAAAAATGTGTATATCCCACCAGTGACAGATAATAAATGCATACGAATTCTTATACTTGAACTTAAGAACTCCTCAAAAAAATATTCATAATTAATTCTGAAGGTGAGAGGGACAAGCAGTCTGCTATCATTTTCAAATAAAGGACATAGACACAGTGATGTGTTCATTGGGTCACCTAGCAGGCTGCTATTATCCGTGGTGGAGGTTCAGTCAGAGGTGGACTTTGAACTCGCTGCTGCTGGAAGACTCCTCAGAGCCACATCCCTACAGCACCCACTCCAGGGTGCCGGTCAGGGAGAAACCCATTTTAAGCCTTAGGGGCTGTTTTCAGCGTACACTGGGTCACAGCCCGGGCCCAACTCCTAATTTGCCAGGACCCCATTTCAGATCTTTGCTGATACTGACAGGATTTTAATTAGTTAAATCTAGAACTTGGCTCTTCTTGTTCTTCTCTGGCAGAGTAGAAACTGCGCTAAAATATGAATGTTTCACGTTTATCCTTCCAAAACACTCCTTCCCTGATGAACCACCTTTTGGAATTTATACCGGCAGCTCTGACAGCTGTTTTCTATTTATTTCCATGATTGGCCCATTTCAATTTGGGGCTTTTATTCATTATATTAGCAAATATTTGTGAAAGGATCAGGCGTGGGATGAGGTATGTTTGTCAGGATTGTAATTAAGGTGCTGTGTGTACCAGGGTTAGAGGACAGGGATGGGCTGGATTCTCAGCCCACAGGAGCTGTGTTACTTTAAAAGACATACAGACCTCTCTGAGCCACATCTGGCCCACAGGTACATGGATGTGTCATTTTTGTTCCTACTGATCCAAAGGGTAGGTGAGAAGGAATTAATTGGGACAAAAATATAAAGAACCTAATACCTTAGCTTTTGGCAAATTCCTTGCCTACAGCATATCCTAATATCCATTTATTTTTCAGACTGATCTTTTTGAAGTATAATTTTAAGAAATTATAATTTTAGGAAATGCTATAATTTAAGAAATTGTAAGTTTAAGAAATTTCTCAAGAAAAGAAAAAAAAAGTTTTTAACTACTCGTGGTAGATCTGGATCTGGTGAAAAGAATATAATGAAATCACTTCTTTTTCCATCCAACGGAGAGCTCTCTGGAGTTCTCAGCACACTTTACTCTTTTCATATTTTTTTATTTAATTTATTCTTTTTTTTTTCCTTTTTAGTATTGAGGAATGAACCCAGAGTCTTACATATAGTAGGCAAGCACTCTACCACAGAGCAATATCCCCAGCCTTTTTCTTTTTCTATTTTGAGACAAGGTCATGCTAAGTTGCTGAGACTGACCTCAAACTTGTGATCCTCCTGCCTTCGCCTCCCATATTGCTGGGATTACAGGTGAATGCCACCATGCCTGGCTTTGTATTTAATTTTAAAGTCAGTATGCTGCAAGGAGGCTGGATGCAAGATAAATATTATACTAAACTATACTGTTATTTAAGATGTTATAAAGTAGGATGACATTTTTAAAACTTTGAGTTTATAAGGTTTTAATTATTTCTAATACATCCAATATTTGAGCTCTCACCAGCCAAGGTTATCCATGAATCTTTGCAGAAGACAGATTATGTCTCTGAAGGGCTGCATGGCTGTATGATTGACCCCAAGCTTGCCCACTGAGGAAGATGAGCTTCTAAAGTGTGACCCTCAAATCTCATTCCCTTCTGGGCATCCCTGTGTCCCCAGCACCACCAGTGAACATTCAAATTCTTGCAAAATGAGGATGCAGAGCATATTCAAGCATGCAATATAGACTCATTTCTAAGTAAACTCCCTCATTTCATTTAATGCCTTACATCTAGGAATCTGCACACACTTCTTAGTTCAGACACCTCTGGCTCCCAATCGGGATGTGATGAGGCTGTGTCCTGGTTAGGGTGGGCAAACAGAGGCTGTGAGGTTCCGCGTCTCCCTAGGACATCAGCCCTCTAACTGATGAACTCAGAATGGCTGACTAATAGTCAGGCCCCTCCATAGAGACCACTAGGCGCTGTCCTCCATCCTCATCTTCCTTACCCTCTGGGTGGCTAGTGAGGCCCCACTGCACTGTGTCAAACACACCTTTGGTTTCTGCAGTATGACCTTCCGCAGGGTCTTGCTCGTCCTGGCACTCAGACTATGTGTGTTCCTAATCCTCCATCTGTTTCTTTCTAAATTTAAATCCTCTACTGCCTATCTATTCTTGTATCCTTAATATTGTCCATATCTAGAACTTGGGAGTCTCCTTCTGTGATCCTGACCACCCCCGGCTGGTTCTGGATTACTAGCGATTTCCAGATGTCTGAGTCTGGAAAAAAACTCATCTCCTTGAATTCATCCTGTCCCCAAACAAGCCCCCCAGGTCTCCTCCCTGGAAAGTATTTCCTCTTCCAAACGACAGCATTTTGCTTCCAGCCGTGGAGCCACACAATTTGACACTTGCCTTTTCTCTAATTGCTTACTTTGTGAGTCTGTTTTGCCTCCTGACTAGATTGCAATATCTTTGAGGGAGGAGGCTCCGTGGAGTGGGAGGCCCCTGGAGAGTCCCTAATAGGTGCCAAATGCAAAAAGGTTGAAGTCAACAGTTGAGAAAATCCACACAAAATGCACTGGAGCTTTTGGCCTGTATAAAATCAGCATGCTGTTTTCTCCTGGGAGAGGTTCACAGCATATAATTTTTAGTTCCTATTCTCCCCAGTGCTCAAGTTACTCCAGGAAGCAATTTGGGGTGAGAAAAGGCACAGGCCCTGCTGAATTCATGGAAACAAATATGTTCTAAAAGATCTTCTGTAATAAAACTTAGTTCCACCTTGACTGAGTATTCCGGTGATATAAAAAACTTCTCACAATCTACACACAAGGTATAAATCCCTTGCTGAGGGAATACATCTTGGGATAGTAGACAGACATGGATTCAAATCCAACCTGAGCTGCTTACTCCCTGTGTGTTCTTGAGAAAGTCCGGTAACCTCTCTGAGCTTCAATTTCCTCACTATAAAAATGGAAATAAGACTATTTCAGCCGGACCCAGTGGCACATGCCTGTAATCCCTGTGACTCAGGAGGCTGCAGGAGGATTGCACATCCCCAGCCTCAGAAACTTAGCAAGACTATGTCTCAAAATAAAAAATAAAAAGGGCTGGGGATGTTGCCCAGTGGTTAAGCACCCCTGGGTTCAGTCTGCAGTACAAAAAGACCATTTCATAGGATTTATGTGAGGACCATCACTAATAATAATAGGGTGAGGTACTAATATAGTGCATGGTGCAGATAGGTTTCTAATGAACAGTGGTGGCTAGTTATGAGGAGGATGGGGGCATGGAGAAGTTTGGGGACAAAGTCCAAGACAAATTTACACAGAGAGGTCCACATATCTATGTGGTATACTGGGCACCTGTTCAGGTCACCCTGGCTAGAGACCTCAGGGTCATTTTCAAAGACATGGTCTGCATGTCTAATATAGCACTGCCTTTCTCCCTGCCTCCTTCAGGCATTCTTCTGCACAGTGTGGCCCACTTCAGAAGAGCTGCGGAGCTGTCTGAGTTTCCTTTACAAGTGAGACCCAAGATTCTCAGCTGTGAGGTTTTTTTTGTTTTGTTTTGTTTTTAATTATGAAGTTTTTCTTCTCTGGTTAGAAACATCCACTGAAAGAGGAAGTCTTTGGAAAGACTGAGTGTACTTGGAGATAGGAGGTCTCTGGAGTGATTGTTTCTGAGTCAGATTTTTATAATGTCTGTGGCGCTTTTGGTCAGCTCAAAAATTTCTAAAAATTCTTTCAATTCACTTTAATTAAAAAAGATTAAACTCTGGAGCTGGGGGTATAGCTCAAAAGGGGGGTTTGATCCCCAGCACCACAAAAAAGAAAGGAAAATTAAGCTCCAAATGATAAAAAGGTTTTGTGTCTCTACAAATCTTTGTAATCACTGGCTCCTCATCAGTAGATTTGGCATGAGTGAACCAGGGCCAGGCGCAGTGGCACACGCCCTAGAATCACAGCAGTTCAGGAGGCTGAGGGAGGAGGATCACAAGTCTGAGGCCAGCCTCAGCAACTTAGCAAGGCCCTAGGCAACTTAGCAAGACTCTGTCTCAAAATTTAAAAATAAAAGGGCAGAGAATGTAGCTTGGTGATAGAGCAACCGTGGGTTCAATCCCCAGTCCCACACACAAAAAAAGAGTAAGTAAGGATGGAATATGAAATCATAATCTCAGCAAGCTTCCATTCTTGTTTTTTTCTTTTTCTCAGTTCATAGGCAACTTGAGTATTGTGAATGCTCCAGAGTAGACCACTGGACCCCACAGAAACAGTCCTTCAAGTTAATGAAGCAACTAGCGGTGCTCTTGACCTGATGCAGATGGGCTACCTCAGATTCACAGTGCATATTTTACAGTATGGTTATAAAACACAAACCTGGGATTCCACCAGCAGCTCTTGGGTCCTTGTTCACTACCCTTGTATCATCCTATCCATTCATCTACTATAACCTTTAAGAAGTCATCTGGCTGGGCATGGTGGCACACTCCTGTAATTCCAGCAACTCAGGAGGCTGAGGCAGGAGGATCACAAGTTTGAGGCCAGCCTCAGCAACTTACCAAGACTCTGAGAAATTTACCAAGACCCTGCTCAGAATAAAAAATTTTTAAAAAGTTACCTATTTGTATCTAGACTTCTATGTCTTAGTAACAAAAGAGCAAGGGCCAGTCATGGCCATCCCGTTCCTGGAAAGTTTCCAACCCAATATGCAGCCATTGTCATTTTTCACCCATTTATCCATCCATTCATCTGTCAATTGGGCTAATCTATGCATACTGGGAAAATCCAGTCCTTAAGCAGAGCGAAGTCTCTCCTAGGCCACTCTACTCTGAAAAATCTATGTCATGATATTGCCTGGTTAAATGGTTTTTAGAAAGACTCCAAAGTTTACCTGAATCCCATACAGCGTCACAGGCTTCAGTCTATACAAGTTGAAGTCATTTCCTCTGATCTTTAGGGGTAAAACATCCCTTCAGCTTAACAGAGCATGAAGTGACTGTTGGAGGACAGAAGAGACACATTCAATGTAATCATTGAGCCTCGTGGTTGAGGGATATTCTAAAATGGTTTATGATGATTTTGTCAGCCCACATGAGTTAATGTTGAATTTTCTGTTTGCCTGGAATTGCCAATTTACCATCTGTTGTAGTTGAATAATATACAAAATGCCCAATCTGATTTTAAGCCCTTCTCTATCCTAATCAATGTGCAGAAGATGCTACACACCAAGGTCTATAGACTGAGATGCCTGGGGTTTGGACTGGTCCTTATCGTCGTCTCTCATCCTGCCTGGTGATTCCCTTCCTGGTTTCAGATTATGTTCCCCAAATTTACTGTGATAGGGGAGCATGCATGTTTGTGGCCAGCCTGGTGCCCAGTCTGGGGCATTGGTTGAACTTTCAGGTTCCCATGGCTGCCTTTAGTGTTCCGTTTCTTTCTCTGGACTACTTCTCATTCCCTCCACCAAAGTGGTTCGTACTAACATTTCAGAGGGAGAAGGGAGCTTATGGAGGACTGAGAAAGGATATGTGTGAATTTTTTTCCCCCTCTGGTGAGCAGAGGGCAAATCCTGAGCTACATGGTAGGTACTCATGTCAGGATACAGAGATGTCCCTATCACATTTCCTCAAGTCAAAATTCATTGGTTTGTTGTCTTTCAAGCAAATTTATGGACTCACGTGAATTTCTCAATCACACATCAGTGGAATAAGCACCCTACGGATTCCACAAAATCAAAACCCTCCCCCAAATAGTTAATAGGTGGAGACAGATTAGGATTGTGTGTGTGCATGTGCTTGCTGAGAAACACTTCCGCCCAACGGACGATGCCAGCAACCTTCATCTGCACCTTGAGCAGAGGGAGAAGGGTGATGACACTACAGCCTGGGTGATAAGCACAACAAAACAAAACAAAACACAAAACAAAAGCAGCAAAGAGCAGATGGCTGATGACTTTCTAATAACTGCTGCTCTTGCTCCCTGCACCAGGGAACGCAGTCCAGTACTTTAAATTCATGTCTGAGAGGCTCTGTGGGGTGGGATCCACCACAGATGAAGTCCACCTCACAAATTAACAGGTTCCTTGGGTGGGGGACAGCACCATTTTAATTGCTGCCAAAATATCATCAAAACTCAGGAACCTATGAAGGAAGGGAAGTCACCCAGATGACAGGACAGGCTGGAGGGAAGACGGTCCTCATCCTCAATGTTCCCAATATTTTTCGGTGGTTCCTAATATTCCTTTTGCACTGGATCAAACTCCCCCGCCAAGTACAGGGGTTTGAACCCAGGGGTACTCTACCACTGAGCTCCATCCCAGCCCTCTTTATTTATTTTGAGACAGGGGCTCATTAAGTTGCTGAGACTGGCCTTGAACTTGCAAATCTCCTGCCTCAGCATCCAGAGTCACTGGATCATGTCTTATATTATACATTAGAGACCCAACTTTAATTAGTTAGGACAACACTGGCTTCTGAACAAACAAGGACCAAATTTCCTTCTTTCTCCTACAAGACTCCAGATGTTAGGTCAGAGGCAGCACTGTTCTACATGGCCATTTAGGACCTGAGGCTGACAAAGGTTCTGCCATCTTGAATACATCACTTCCAAAGCATTCTCTCCATCCCACTTATCCAGGATGGGAGGAAACCATGGAGCAGCATGACTGTTACCCTGAGCCATTCCCATGGTGCAGCTTATTTATGAGCCAAGTCACTTCCTTTGTCTAGAACTCAGAACATGGTCACACATGAATGCAAGGGGGTCTGGGAAAAATAAACCAGCTGTGTACCCAGGAAGAAGAGGAAACATATTCTTGGGTGAGTAGTTGGCAGTATCTTCAGCACAACTTATGAGGCAGAGATTCTCCCTCACACAAGTAAAACATTAGCTATTAATGCTGGTGACTGGACTGGGGTTGTGGCTCAGTGGCAGAGCACTTGCCTAGCATGTGTGAGGCACTGGGTTCGACTCTCAGCACCACATAAATAAATAAAGGCATTGAGTCCATCTACAACTAAAAATACTTAAAAAAAAAATGCTGGTGACTGGTATCAGGTTTTGTCAGAAAGGGGCAAGGTTACTAGCAAGCATGAATTGGGAGGTGAAATAACAGCATTCCAGATGATCAAGGTGGTGAGGTGATAATGCTAGAGTTGATGGTCCATTGTGTCCTTTAAGATGACTTCTCAGTAGGATGTTTTCACCCTGAGCAGTCTGAAAAGGTCCTGCCTGTGACCAATGATATGATGACGGGTAGGGGAGGGACCAAAATCCATGACCAGAGAACAGATCTAAGTAGCCCACACAGAGGAGTGGGAACAGTCTTAGCCACAGACATGGCAAAGATCACCACATTGACTTCTTTGCAGAGTTAGCTTTGAAAGAGGATGCATATGGTCAATTTCAGTTTATGGAGTATGCAAATCCAGGATCAGATATGACATATAGAAAAGCCCAGGTTTATTCACTCTTGAACACTCATCCCACACGCTTAAGGAGGCATGGTCATTGCAATCAAAGATAGCACTGGAAACTTGGAATGGAACCACTATTTGAACCAGTTATCCCACTTCTTGGCATATACCCAAAGGACTTAAAATCAGCATATTATAGTGACATGGCCACATCAATGTTCATAGCAGCTCAATTCATAATCACTAAGCCATGGAACCAGCCTAGGTGCCCTTCAACAGATGAATGGATAAATAAAATATGGTACATATACACAATGGAATATTACTTAGCCATAAAGAAGAATAATGAAATTATTGCATTTGTCAATAGATGGAACTGGAGACTATCATGCTAAGTGAAATAAGCCAATCCCCAAAAAGCAAAGGTTCAATGTTCCCTCTGATATGCAGATGCTGACTCACTACAAGGCAGGGGCAGCTGGGGCAGAGTAGAAGTTCACTGGATTAGACTAAGGGGAATGAAGGGAAGGGAGTGGGGATGGAAATAGGAAAGACAATAGAATGAATTGGACGTAACTTTCCAAACACACAACCAGTGTAACTCCACATCATGTACAACCACAAGAATGGGAAGTTATACTCCATGTATGGAAGTATGCATGGTATGTCAAAACACATTCTATTGTCATGTATAACTAAAAAGAACCAATAATAATAATAATAATAAAAAAGATGGGGACTGGAAGATTCTGGGTGTGGACAATCACTTGTTTACTTTGTGTGCAACAAACACAGACTGACCTGAAGTTAGACCCCAAATACCAGCTGCACTCTTACTTGTCTAATGGAAGGCTATGAGGTTTGATTTGTCCTTCAGTGTGTCCTTAAATTTTCCCCTTGTTGATACCATTGTCAGCTACTTGACTTGAGTTGCTATGTAATGCTTTCCTGTTGGCTTTATCGCCACGCTCTGAATGTGTCAGCCCCAGGATCAGGGTGAGACAGCAAGCAGCATTTCATTGCTGGCAAACCATAATCCATGACATGGCTGGGGATTCATTATCACCATGCTATGTCCTGGCCCTAAAACTTAGCGTGGCTTCCAGACTACCCGGCTTATTTTTAGGGATTGGTTTTACCATCACAGAATCAGTGTCATCAAGCCACAACTGTTCAGATGACGTACCCTTTGAGTAGTCCAACATCATGGGAAAGCTTGGGATTGGGAGTCAGGCAGTTCTGTTTGCCTTTGCCAGCTCTGAGAACTTAGGCAAATTTTATTTATCCCTCTGCATCTTAAGTATCAATTCTGTAAAATGGCAAATAATGATTTATTTTTGTGGTATTGAAGATTTAACCCAAGGCCTTATATATGCTAGGCAAGTGATCACTGATCTATACTTTCAGTCCTGTAATGTTTTCTCCAATGCTACTTTATATACCATCACAAAATTAAAAGTAATAACTGATTTATTGACTGCCATCTCCTAAACATTTTACATACCTTATTTAACTCTTTTTTTTTCCCTTTTGTGGTGCTGGAAATTGAACCCAGGGCTTTGCATATGCTAGTAAATCTCTACCACTAAGGTGTATCCCCGGTCCTTTATTTAACAACCGTTCCTTGAGCTAAGCATTATTTCTACAGGCTCCATTTTTTTTTTTTCTTTTTTCTTTTTTTTTGGGGGGTACTGGGGATTGAACCTAGGGGCACTCCACCACTGAGCCACACACCCAGCCCTATTTTTGTATTTTATTTAGAGACAGGGTCTCTCTGAGTTGCTTAGGGCCTCGCTAAGTTGCTGAGGCTGGCTTTGAACTCGCGATCCTCCTGCCTCAGCCTCCCAAGTGCTGGGATTATAGGCGTGCGCCACCGCACCCGGCTCAGGCTTCATTTTATAGATGAGAAAACCAAGGTTTATAAGAGCTGGATGACTTGTTCAAGGACATAGAGCTAATGAAAAGTGGAATTGTGATTTGAACCCGGAGTTTTCTCATGCAAAGTCCACTGTCTTAATTACTACATTGCCCTTTTTAAAAACTGCGATAAGATAATTTAGGTGACCTTATGGTACTTGATCCCAGTAGGTGCTCAGGAAACGTTAGTGTTCTTCCTTTTTTCCGCCACTGTTTTTACCATCCTAAGTTATAGCTTTCCTTTCTGTGCTAAGTCATACAGTACTTGCATTTGGCTTATTTTCATTCACATCCACTTGGTCAGTAAATATTTACTGAGTGTCTACTATATGTCCTGCCCTATGCCAGACACTGGGTATTCAGTCATGAATACAAAAGACATAGTCCCCCATCCTGGATGCCTTTGTCTCGATGCCAGCATGGTCCTCCAGGAGTCTCTGGATATGGAGGCTGAGCCACATTGCACTTCTTTAGGATGGATTAATACCATAGCATTTGCAACTATAATATTATGTTACCTTGGACACCAGGCAATTAGCAAGTAATTAAATCTCCCCTGGTCTGAATACACCTGCAACCAAACTGTCTGCTAAAGTTCTGCTACACTCGCTAATTAGCATGAGTTGAATGACAGGATAATCAGAAAGAAAATACCTCCTCTTGGAGACTAGGAGTAAATGTTGAAAAAAGTGGAATGTGCTTTTAACTGTTTTTGCTTGGGTTTCTATCAATGTAAAGTAGATGGGTCCACTGTTCATCAATATTAATGTCTTCAGCAATAAAGGTGCCTGGGGAAAATCAACATCTACTGATATTTATACCCATCTTTTCAACATCACAAAAACTTTGAAAATAACTGCGACTTTAGTCACACCTGAATACCCCAACAGTAACAGGAACCCACCTCTCAGAACTAATAGGGGAGACCCGAACACGTGATTCAGTACAGAGGCCCTCCTTCAGGAAACCACCATCTTATTTTTATGACCACCTACTACATCTACTACAAAGATGCTATAAAAAAGAGAAGACAGCCATCCAATTTCTCTCCAGTCCATTATAGCACCTGTTTTGAGTCTGACATCAGCCTACATTCTCTAAGTCAAGATAATTAGCTTTTTCTACTTTAGAGCACTATTTGAATAAATGGAGAAAAATATTCAAGAGATCTTCATCTTTCTTCAGAAACATAATTTTGAAATTTTCTTGGCTCTTTGATTAACAAATGGCTTTTAAAACTTCAGTGGGAAGTGTCATATGATCCTTGTGTTATCCTCTACTGAGGAGCCTAGAGACATCCCTCAATGGGCCTGGGCGGCTGACTGGCTGTGCAAGCTCTACTGGACCTGCTACTTTGGAGACAGTGGTCTCATCCCTCCACCCAGGGCCCACCCGGCCGCAGCCTGCCAGCCAAGCCACAGTCAGGGCCACTGCAGTCACAGCAAGTTAGAACACCCAGGACAAAGCAAGAAGTCCCGAGAGCCCACTCCCAGTTTGTAAATGTCTTTTATTCAATCCGTTTGCCAGCCCTTCAACAAAAGCTCACTGGACAAACTTCAGTGTTCCAAGCTCCAAAGGAATTTAGCTTAATGCCAGCGCAGAAAAAATTCCCCAGACACTTGTAACTTTATTAGACAAAGTGGAGCATGCCTGCTCTTAAAAAAGGAGAAAAAAGACATTATTTTCTTTTTCAGAGATTGTGCTACTCTAGAAAGGGAATGCATTTGAAGTAGCAAATGTAGACATTTCAAGCAAATGTGTACTTTGTCTTCAAATGAACAGCTTTCAAAATGATCTTGGTTAAGCTGCCTTTTATTTTTATCTTTTATTCCCCTACAATGCCAGCTGAGGTTACCCATCTCCCAACAGCTACCAAATGGACTAGTAATTGTAAGGCTCGGTGATTTAATTAGACTCATTCTAAACACGCACATTTTTATCAATTAGTTAATGGGCTAAAGAGAGTCTCTTTGTTGGAGCCAGGTCATTTGGAAGCTAGAGGCTTCTTGAGGGCAAGAAGCTGAAGAACAGCAGTGTTAATATCTGTAATTAACCTCACGAGTCCTAGGTTGTTCAATTAGGAATGACCTCCCTGCCATATGCCTTTCGTCAGATGGGGTTTTAATGTGAAATAATCACAGAAGAAAAATGAACCCCAAACAATGCTTCCCCCAAAATTAGACCTGGATGAAAATAAAAACAAAAAGAAAAAGTTTCCTCTATCAAGTGTTGCTCCGTTATTTATTCAGGTAGGGTTGTTAATTGGTGGCAGTCCTTAAAACAAGAATCTGGGGTTTTCACATCAGCGGTGGTCTTAGTAATAGAAACCGGGAAATCTTTTAAAATAGGTTTCATTTTAGCCAAATTCTAAAACAGGTTGTGCTTCTGAAAAATTTCAACCATTGGTGATTTTTGGTAAATGATTGCCTTCAACTTCTTTTGGCTGGGAGAATTTCATTTACTATTTCTCTGTGAATGAGGGGTTTCCATCTTGTGCCTATAGTTATAATAAATAACTATACCAGATGCACCAGATCAAAGATTGTTTTGCTTCTTAGCAAGCTAGCCAACTTCTAGTCTTGTAAGAAATCCATGGGCATTTCACAAATTGTACATACTTATTACCATTTCCTGATTACTGATAAAATAGCCTTGCACATAAAGACTAGAATTGACATACACAAAAATTAATCTATAAGGGAGGAATAAAACAATTCACAAATTAAAATATACAAAAGACCACAATGAATGATCTCTCTCAAAAAAAAATCCACACTAAGAATATACACTATTATTTCTCATTGCTAACTAAATCTGCATCTCTATTGTTCAGCCTCTTCAGTATTTTGAATGTGAAGGAAAAAGATGTATTCACTTTGAAGCCAAATACATCAAAATAGTAGCAGTTACAAAGATCATCTCTTTGTTTTCTGCCTGGGTAGAAACTATTCACAGATAAGAAAATAAAGGACTGGATTTTCAAGAAATGTGCAAGACAGAGAAGAGATGGCACTTGCTTTAAGGATGTTAACAAGGAAGGGACACAGGATATCATTTGAGAAAATGGAATTCTTTCAGGCACTCATCACAAACTGAGTCCTATCTGTTGCCCCTTCATCCAAGTGAAAGACCAGAGCAGCTGGCAAAAGTAACAGTTCCTTGCTCCTACTGTAATTGTGCGCATGTTTCAGCCGTTCTGACCAGTAGCAGTTTACGTTTATTGTATGATCAACAATTATATTGTGTATGCTCAGTAAATAGGCTGCTCTGCTGTGCTTCATAAATGTGCCCTTTGTTTCCTTCATCATTAGACAGACATTCGTTCTGTACAATGTCCAACTTCCAGACAGGTGGAATAAGGAGGTGGCATCTGTCTAAATATTGAATGCCACGCTTCCCCCATCTGCTGTAATAACAGTGCTGGGTCTGCTTGGCTTCAGTTATCCTCTTCTGCATACAACCAGTCAGCCATATGCCCTATATACTGCACGTGCCACCAGAGCGACAGGGCCTGTTTTACAGCCTCTGAGCTAGTAGCCAAACAAGTGGGAGAGAGAGGAGAGGTGGAGGTTGAGGTCAGGCAAGTGCAGGAATCAGCAGGTGATGGCCGGTACAGACACTGAGAGCCGCTCAAAGAGCCAATAGAAAAGGCCTTCAAAAGTCAATGGCCAGTGTAGAGCACCCTGCCAATCAAATTTTACAGGGCATACCTTCCAAGCTAGGCAAATAAGAAGATTTAGAGCACATGGCAGTTCATCGTTTATAATCCTGTCTTAGCCCAGCATGGCTTAGTGATAGTTCAGTGACAGATGATGAGCACATGACAGCTGCAGGATCTTATACAAACGCATACAGTAAAATTAAAATTAAATTAGTGACACACGTGTACACATTGGTAGTGCAACAGTTACACAATCTGTTTGCAACCCCTCGCAGACTGCCACTAGGTCTTCCATACAGGGGACTGATGAGGCACTTTCCAAAGGCACCTAGTAGTTGGTCTTAGCTAGGAAGAGTCCTTGCCTTGTGCAAAGGAGGATTTGAAAGGACTCCAAGACAAGAAAAGTGCTCAGGTTTCACCCACAAAAATGGCAAGGTTTAATGGTGTTTCCAATTGGCCTAATTAAAATTGACTGAGGGTTTTGCATATTTGAAGGAGGAGAAGGAAGGCCAACAAGGAAGTAAGTGTATGGGGCCTGGATTAAATCACTGATTGTCTTTCCCCTTCGATCTCTAATCTGCCCATTTTATTCTTGGTGGATTTTTATATGCTTTTTACAAAAACAATGTCTGTACCCAAGAACTCTAGTTGGAGTGCGACTTCTATTAATTTTAAATGTCTGGGTTCTTGGCTACAAATCATGAATGTTCTTTCATTTATCTGCAGATTTGTTTTAGACCATCTATCATGACACATGATTTCCCGAATCATGTTTCACCATGAAAACTTTTTAAGAAATTTAAATTTTATTTTTCTATTTTATTCTTTTTCCTTCACCCAGCCCATTTCAAAAGGATTTGGGATGACCATGTTTAATGCTTGCTTTTGCTTCAACCCAGATGTTAATGAAAACTGCTGGCAAAGCAAAAATGTTAGATAAAAGAAGAAAATAGTTTTGGTTCTTAAGCTGCTTGTCACACCTCTGTAAAATATTGTTTTCTCCTTATGTAATTCACACAAGAGTCCTGACTCCATATTTTGAATATTGATATTAATTTACTCTCTATATAATTTCTTATAAGTCAAATATCTCATGATGTTGTCTTAAGAAATTTTTTCAGACTGTTTAAAATTATTAGAACATTACATCAAAATAAATTTTTATAAGTATTGTTAATTCTTACAGCACCTCTTCAACACTTCAACACTGTGACCAATGTAACAAAGCACCAAAAGGGATAAGTGATTTGACTGACTTAAGTCACATGCAAAATGAAAACAAAAACAAAATCATCAGTGTAGTTAAGATTCAAAAGAAAAACATCCCAATTTGCCTTTTGGCTTTTATTATAAAAATCAAACCTTTCTGCCTAATTTTACATTCTTGTCTCCCTTTTTGGTTCTGTTCCTCTGCTTTATTTTCTTTTTAAAATTTTTAATTTAATTTTGTGTTACTATTTTATTTTATTTTTGGTAGCGGGGACTAAACCCAGAGGCATTTAACCACCAAGCCGCACCCCCAGCCCTTTTTATTTTATTATTTTGAGACTGGATCTGGCTAAGATGCTTAGGGCCTCTCTAAATTGCTGAGGCTGGCTTTGAACTTGTCAAGATCCTCCTGTCTCAGCCTCCTGAGTCTCTGGGATTTTAGGCATGTGCCACCATACCCAGCTTATGTTACTTTTTTGCAGTGCTAGGAATCAAACCTAGGGCCCTGCCCCTTTGCTTTAAATCACCTTTGTTTAACATCCTACCAAACATGACAGGAACTTCACACTCAATGTGTATGTGCTTACACATTCTTGAATAAAGAAAAGGGCCACAGGTACTTAAAGTGAATACTAAAGTCTGACTTCTGTGTTGCTTTGGACCATCTCTGAAATCTTGAAATAATTGTATTCTAACAATGAAATATTATCTATAAATTCTAATGGTGTTTTGAGAATTAGAGAATTTCAAATTCTCATGAGGTCATGATAAAATCACATTTTATTTTCCAGTTGAAGACTCTTTTGTTTTCATTTTTTCCTTAAAATGGTCCTGCTAAATTGCTAAGGCTGGCCTCAAACATCAGGATGCTCTTGCCTCTGCCTCCCAAGAAGCTGGAATTAGAGGTATGTTGCTGCCATATCTAGACCAAATGAAGAATCTTTGCACATTGCCTCTCTGATTTTTATATGATATATAGCTTCCCTTGAGGGCAAGTTCTACTAAGAATACACAAAAATTATTACATACCCCAATTAAAGGGATTTCCTGAAGTCTTTTTTTTTTTTTCCTTCCAGTATTGGAGATTGAATCCAAGTGTACTCTCTCACTGAGAGTACATTCCCAGCACATTTTATTTTTTATTTCAACACAGGTCTTCACTAAGTTGTCCAAGTTGACCCCAAACTTGGAATCTTCCTGCCTCAACCTTCCAAGTTGCTGGCATTACAGGACTGCGCCACCATGTCCAACTGGAATCATTCTTTAAAAGAAAGAAAAGTGAGACTTGGGAGGCTGAGTCAGGAGGATCACGAGTTCAAAGCCAGCCTCAGCAACTTAGCGAGGCCCTGAGCAACTCAGTGAGACCCTTTCTCTAAATAAAATACAAAATAGGGCTGGGGATGTGGCTCAGTGGCCAAGTGTCCCTGAGTTCAATCCCTGGTTCCAAAAAAGAAAAAAAGAAAGAAAAGTGGGGGAAAAATAACAAAAAGCATTTTCATAAGCAATTGCTTTGCTATTGTTGTTAACCGTGGCTTAGCCAAAATTTCTGCTAAATCCCAACTGTCTTTCCCATTCCTAGTCAGGCTGCTAAACACATTATAGCATTGGTCACATGTGTTGTACAGCAGCATAAAACAGAGTTAGTGGAAAACACTAACTCCACAGCATTCTAGATCTAATACAAGGTGGCAGGGCCCTTATGTGAAAGAAAGCGAAAAACAAATGACAATTTTGAATCTGTATCACTAAACCTTTACTTTG
This sequence comes from Glaucomys volans, assembly GCA_020662805.1. NCBI lineage: Eukaryota > Metazoa > Chordata > Mammalia > Rodentia > Sciuridae > Glaucomys > Glaucomys volans. The sequence continues at coordinate 293,169 of JAJEJO010001862.1, forward strand.
CATATCCAAATAACAGGCTGAAAATGTACTCTCTGCAGAGTCAAATATTCGACTTAGATTCCAAGCCACAGGGGTAGCTGTGTACCTCTGAGCACAGAACCATAAAGACTGTAGTCCTAACACAAATGAGGGTCTGAGATCCCCACACAGTCAGCAATTAGAATGTGCACACAGGAAATATACTCTTCTTTCAAAGACTGGAGAATAAACTGATAATAGTTAAGATATGTGTCTTATTAAAAAAAATACACACATAATTTTGGATAGGTCACACAAACATAGCACTCAGATGTCAAGTGTAGTCAGATTGTTGTAAAAGTTATCCAAGGGACTGAAGTCAGAGTTTGGGAGATGGTATGCCCTATCTATAATAGGAATTAGTAGCAATTACTGTAAGTGATCTCAAATTTTTTGAAAAATGATACAAATCCAACAGGGCATGATGGCACAAACCTATAATTCCAGCTACCGGAGAGGCTGAAGCAGGAAGATGGCAAGTTCAAAGTCAACCTCAGCAACTTAGCGAGGCCCTAGGCAACTTAGTGAGACCCTATCTCAAAAGAAAAAAATGAAAAGGGCTGGGGATGTGACTCAGTGGTAAAGCACCTCTGGGTTCATTCCCCGGTATCAATAAATAAATAAATAAATAAATAATGCTAAACAAATCCTACACATACATCATTAGGCTGATTATCGGGTCAGTGAAGTGGCTATGTTTGGTGTTGCTCGGGCCAACAGGGTCAACAGTTTCCTTTTCAGGGAGCTGAATGTCCTACTCTTCCTTTGCTCACTCATTAGGATGAAGCTTCGTCCTTCCTGGGTGGGCAACGGTGAGAGAAGGCAAAGTTAAGCATGATCTCTCCATCACTAAGCAAACCTTTTTACAAAAACACATCCTTATTATTATTTCCAGGCCCAGTTCTTGATTAGAAATAAAAGAGCTGTGTATCAGGAGCCAATTCTGAAATGGTGAAAATGCTTAGAGGGAAAGAAGGAAGAAAGATTTAGCAGTTCACCCTTTTATTACTGTTATGATTACTCTTTATTACTTAGCACTTACGTGGCACTTTATTTTTTTCCAAGTGCTTTACAATCCTTAATTACTTAATCTTGAAATATATTTAGAAAGGCACTTGAATTTATTTGACGCTGCTATTCAAAACCTATTTTGCCCCATTTTCGGCCCCCACTTGTGGCAGTACAGTATCTTCCTGCTGGGAATGGAGGTGCAGGAAGGGGAGGCTGATAGAATGAACTCCTGAAGAAAAATGGAAGGGGAGGAAGGAGAGGAGAAACCAGCTTGTGTTAAAATAACAATAATCAGCAGTGACGACTACTCTCTCCTTCTCTTTGGCATTCTTTGCCAATCCAGCGTCTTTCAATTTTTAAAATAATCAGTAATTTATAAAATGCAATAAATATAGATTATGCATACCATATGCACAACAGATTTTTCTAACTGAATTATGTTGCTTGTCATGCAAATAGGTAGTCCTGAACCAATTAAAAGACAAAAATCACATTGTAATGTAGTAATGGAAATTTCTAGAGGCCAGCTCTTAGGTAACAGGGTCCTTACAGACAGAAAAGAAAAAGCAAAAGAAACACAGAGAACAATATCATCATTCTATCGGCAGTTAACTTGAGTCTACTTATGCATGATCAAAGACTACAAATATAGTTTAAGCAGCATGAAATAATCGCTGGGTTTACAATATGAAATGATTTTTAAAAGCAAAACCGACAACAATCCTGGTGCCACTATGTTTGGAGACTAAAGACTAATTTTGTGATGCACAGCCAAGCTGAGGGAGTGGTAGGGAAATTAGGGTTAAAAGGCTAACCTCCCTCCTGCGTTCCCTTTGAAGATTTCTGTATTCTGGGGGAGAGGGTAATGAAAATATTTTACCTCCCCTCTTGCAAGTAGGTCAGTGGGCCAAAGCACAAAGCTGCTCACACCACCGCACACCAATGCAGTTGCAAGACCAAAAGAAGCAGAGGAGACAGGAGCAGCTCCGTCGGCTACACTGGAAGGCCAAGTCCAATGGTGGTGAGAAAGCTTGCTTCAGAGAGGCCATCCTCCAGCTCTGGCATTTGGATCAGGGAGTGAAGCAAGTTTTCCTCTCTTCTTAAGCTTCTCCACCTTAGGAACAACCACACAAATGAGAGGACACTGGAACAAACCATGCCCCCACCCTGGACACAAGGGCCTGTATTCATAAAGATGAAAATGATGGACATTGCAGGCAGATTTCCCTTTGTAAAAAAAGAAAGGAAGGAAGGAAGGAAGGAAGGAAGGAAGGAAGGAAGGAAGAAAGAAAGCAAGCTGGCTAGCTGTAACTGGAAAGATTTATTGTTGCTGGTTTTCTGTTTTCATTTTGGACACAAAGGAGGCAAAGAGTGATACATAGAAAATTTAGAGACCAGGGCAGGGAAGGCAGCACAGTGGTACAGTGCTTGCCTGGCGTGTCTGAGGCCCTGAGTTCGATCCCCAGCATCACATTTAAAAAGAGAGAGAGAGAGAGAGAGAAAATTTAGAAACCAGACACTTAATAAAACAGCTCTAAACATGACAGCATTTATGAAAAAGATTAATTACTAGGAGTAAAGAGGCTTGATGCCAGGAATTTATAGGATTGATACAAATACGATACCCTGCTGGGCTGCTAGGCCCATAAAATGCAGCCCTAATCTTCAGGCCTATTACTGTTTTTGCAGAAACAACAGGCGTCAGCCATGACAACAAAGACTACATAATAGAGTTTCAGTAGGGAAAAAAAAATCACTACAGCCGTGGAAAATAAACATGTTAGAGAATCTGGTTGTGAACACCTAACCCAGCTTTCCCTTAAAGCACCAGGATCTACGACTGAAGGTGCCAGTAGCGGTGTTCACATCTCAGAGCGCTTGAGGAAAGGAGGGGACCAGCCAGTAAGAAGCAATGGAGCCTGGAGTTCTGACTGGCAGTGGACAGTTTATTCTTTATTTGGGAAATAATCCAGCTGCTTTCTTAAACAGGAGAATTGCTCTCGTACACGCAAGAAAACCTTCGCCTACAATCACGACTTGAGCTCCTTGTAAAATTTTTTAAGCCCCCCTCCCCCTACGGCTCTCCTCCACATCTTGCCCATCTCTTATAATTGATGTGTCTGACATTCAGAAACACTTTGTGAAACCACAAATTAGTCATGGCAGGAACAAGAAAAGAAGCTCAACTCAGCAATTGGATTACACTAACCAATCGGGCTGGTGTCTGTCTTTGTTTGGACGTGCCACCTTGATGGTAAAGAGAAAGACAACTTTCATAACTGGTAATTTGAGGTTCTTACTACATTCACATTTAAATTTATATTTATTTTCTGGGGGCCAACTGAAGGAAGAATGGTGTACCATCTAGTCTATGTGTCTGTAACATCTTTGAAAAGTATGAATGGGCATATGTAAAGACACCTACCCTAAGTGCAACTTGTGTTTACATATGAATTATCTTGACATTCTACATCATTCAAAGCATTGTTTATAGCATATGGTGTCTGCTTCACACGCTAACAGTGACTTTTTAATTTAAAGTCAGCCACAATCAGTGGTCCTAAATCCTCACTGTCTCCAGGATTAATTATGGGCACTAGACAGCAATAGCAATCCTCTCTTCTTGATAAGCTTCATAGACAAGTTGGCAAGAGGAGAAAATAGGTCTTTCAAGGTTAGAGAGTAACCAGAGCTGACATTATAGGCCTTTTATGACGCCCATTTGAAATTGGAATATTAGTGATCAAACTGCCTCCATTATCAGAACATCTTAGTAAAACATCATACATATGCGAAATGTCATTTCTAAAAGCTAGCTTGCTTAATTTTTCTTTATGGGACATTTCTTTTTTCCTCTCAGTAGAATTGTGTAAAGAGCCATAAAGTTCTGTCTCTGCAGGGACTCAGCAATTATTATTGTTTATTTGTTTTGGTACTGGGGATAGAACCCAGGGTTGTGCTTCACCACTGAGCTACATACCCAGTCTTTTTTTTTTTTTTTTTTTTTTTTTTTTTAATACAGGGTCTGGTTAAGTTGCTGAGGGTCTTGCTAAATTGCTGAGGCTGGCCTCAAACTTGGAATACTCCTGCCTCAGCCTTGGGAGTTGCTGGGATTTACAGGCATGTGCCACTGCATCTGGCTCTGCTCAGCAATTGTTAACCAACAAATAAACACAACAATGACAATGACAACCCATAATCAGAATAATGGATCAAGCATCAGCTGATGGTCCCACAGGCCTGTGACTTCACAAACTGGAACCTGTGGGAACCCAGAGGGTCCAGGACACTGCTTCATCATGGCCTCAAGGTATCAGCCCACAAATGAAGAAGCACAGGATAACTGACATACACCTTCCTGTGTTCCCTAGAGTTTCTGACCTCAAGCTGGAATTCTTCATCAAAATTTCTCATGTAGACTTGTTCATGTAATAGATGCTCCAACCAACTTAGTGTTTTTGGAATGTATTATTCAATCCGCTCATCACCTGCTTCTAACAACTGGGGAAGGCATCAAATCATTTCTTGAGATCCTTCGCAGTCCTATATTTCAAAATCTTAATATGTTCCATTGAAGCAGCCTGATTGTTCCATCCGTACCTTGTTTGTGTATTTATTTGTAATTTTTTGAGTATCTACAACATGCAGGGCACTGCACTGGGCCTGAAGGCAAAATGGTGTGAAAAAACACTAGGTTTCTACCTTCAGAGGTGCCATATTATTTGGAGAATAGGAGGGAGTTCCCTTGAGGAGATGACTTTGGGGTTGAAATCTTAAGGAAGAGTAGAAACTACCTGTTTGAGCCAGAGAGGGAAAGTGGAAGTCAGTTCTTCCTAGGCAAAGGGCACAGCTCTGGCAAAGTTCCTGAGATGGGTGAGGGCAAATTCTTCTAGGAACTTAAAGAAGGGGGGTTAACTGGAATGCTGGGAGCAAGGTACTAGTTGAGGTGACAGATGGAGTCAAGGGTCCAACTACAGGATCTTGGGTAATCACAAAACCTCAAAGCCTTTTTTTCTTACTAAATCCTTCACTCTTGTTAGAGACTTTTTCTTTTTTGGGATACTAAGGATTGAACCCAAGGACATAACCACTAAGCCACATTCCCAGCCCATTTTTAATTTATATTTTGAGACAGAGTCTCACTAAGTAGCTGAGGATCTCAGTAAGTTGCTAAGGCTGGCTTTGAACTTCCAATCCTCCTGCCTCAGCCTCCCCAACTGCTGGGATTACAGGCATGAGCTACTGTGCCTGGCATTAGAGAGAATTTTCAATCACATTGTAGACAGATAATAGTATAAGATCTCATTTTGAAAACTCTCAAGAATTTAACTAAAAACTCAGTAATAATGTAGAATAGAGAAACCTAGGGTTTGCAGACTGAGTTATTGAGACATCCTCTGTGGTTTTGCAATTTACACCACATTTTACAGGCTTGATCATTTAATACATTTAGAGTTGGCGCCATAATGTCCTCTTCTTCGTGTGTCCAAAAGGTTAGTTTCTCAATCGGCCCTTCCCTAGCCTGCAGATAAAATCCTCTTTAGTTGGCCCATATTCTGTGGAATTTTGGATTTTTTTTGTTTTGTTTTTTGTTTTGTTTTGTTTTTTGCGGTGCTGGGGATTGAACTCAGGGCCTTGTGCTTGTGTGGCAAGCATTCTACCAACTGAGCTATATCCCCAGCCCACCGGAGTTTTGGTGTTTTATGGATAAAACATTGGTTTTATCATAGCCTAGAATTTATTTCCCAGTGTTTTTGCATTAAACTACTGAAGAGATTTTCTTTTTAAGTTCTAAGATAGTCTCCTACTAAAAAACTGGCTAATTCTTGGAAAAGAGACCCCCACCTTCCCGAAATCAGCTAAACCAATAATGCGATTGAATTAGCCCACCAATGTGGACAAGAGCATTGAAGTAGTTGTGAATATAGAATTATGTAAGGAAGAATTTTGTGTCTTTGGAACGCTGACTCCGTGGGAGGCAGAGTGACACCATGCACAGGAATGTGTGGACAGTTTCATCTGACCCACACACCACTGAAGAAAACATCTTTGTTTTTCCTAGTCTAATTAAATATGGACATTACTGACATTCAAGATGGCATCCAGTACTAAACTTTTCCATTTCTCATTGATAAATAGCCTCCAATGCATTGAGTCTGCATGTTTCACACTTCATTCATTCATTCTTCTAGGCCTTTGCTAAGCTCTTCTAGTGCTTTCAGAGTTTAGGGTTCTTGATACATTTCAGTAATGGGTATATTTTCAAGATTTTTAGTGAATGATCTGCTCACTCTGTTCTGTCTCCTTTGACTTCCCTCCTCATTTTTAAGACTTTTTTTTTTTTTTTTTTTTTTTAGCCAAATACTGCCTTTGTGTAAAGATAGTGTTCTTTTTCTTTGTCTATCAGACAAGGACCCCTGTCTCTCTGCAGCAGCAAATCAGTCCTCTAGGCTCTGTTTCATTCTTACAAGTTCATCCATAATTCTTAGCACCTTGCCCTCAAGAGTGGGTTTAGTTTTCAGAAATGGGAACCTCGAACTTCAGGGATGGCATATTTTACTTGCTGAAGAGCAACTATTATGATAATACACACTTGGTTGATCCAGAGGCTTCATTGGCAGCCCGTTGGCTACAGCTCAACTTCAGACCTTTAATGTTTTGGTCATTCCACATTTCGCTGGCATTTAAGCAGAAAAAGAATGAGAAAAATCAGAAGGTTAATATTCCCAAAACACAGCCTTGCTTCCCCCACAGTGTTTGCAGAATCTCATAGTTTTTTTTAATTGAAAAGAGTTTTCGGATTACTCTGCCCATTCCACACATGAAGATACTGAGTCCAGGCCCTCATGGGATTCCCAGGGACATAGTGCTGACATGATGGCAGTGTGCAGACAAGAGCTGGCCTCTGACTCCTGGTCCTGTGTCTCTCTACTTCACCACAGTACTCATCTAAAATAGGAGGCAGGAGTTTGGAATTGAAGTTCCATCTCAGCTTCCTTCTGACTTTGGGGGAATCTCATAACTTTTCTAAGGAAGATAGTACCTGCCATATCTATTTCATGGAGTTGCTATATAGGAAATATTTTTAAAATCTATGAAAAGTATTATTTATTTATTTATTTATGGACAACAGAAGAAAATATATTTGAAATACTATAGTGAAAGATCCCTGGCCCCTCAGAAGATAGTAAACAACTCAGGATAATAGCTTCTGGCATGAAACCACAAACCCTGGAGCTGCCACTGAAGTGGGGGAGGTTGATGGACACAGAACATAAAGCCCCTGGACAGATCTGTATGGGGAAGAGACAGAGGAGAAAGTAGGCAGATCAAGAATTACAGGGGCTGGGGATATAACTTAGTTGGTAGAGTACTTGCCTCCCATGCACAAGGTCCTGGGTTTAATTCCCAGCACCACTGCAATTACAGACAAGCACAGCTGGGGAGGGAGCCCTTTACTGCTGTGCACATTCTTCACCACCACGTCCTGGGGAGCTCTGTTCACAAGCCATCACCTGGGGCGGAAAAACATCAGTGCCAGCCTAGCCCAAGATGGGGGCTATGGATTAAGATCAGAACAGCCTGGAAGCCTAGAACCATGGAGCTAATGTTACCACTTCCAACTATAGGTCTCCTGAAATTATAATCGTACTTTCAGGAAGATGTTTTGAAAACTTATTCTTCCCTGAATATGGGAGAATAAAGATCCATGAATGACTAAGATCTCTGTGAAAAAGAACAGCATAGAAAGACGAGCACAATTCACCTACTGAGATATTCAGGCATGCAATAAACCCTTGATAAAATAATTTTCGATTATGGGCTGGGGATGTAGCTCAGTGGTAGACCCCTTCCCTGGCATAAACAAGGCCCTGGGTTCAATTCCCAGGACTGCAAAAATAACAATAATAATAATTTTAGTTAAAAATAGTTGTGTCACAGGAATATATTGACCAATGGTTCATAATAGGTATCAAAAAGTAAAGAAGTAGAAACCTAAATGTGAAAGATAAAACTAAAAGACTAATATAAGAAAAATATTGGAGAATATTTTTGTAACTTAGAGTCAGGAAGGCTTTAGCTCAAAATTTCTGAAGGCATAAACCATTAGAGGAAAAAATTAATGAGCTTGACCAAAAGAAAAAGTTAGATTGGAAATTTTTATTCAAAAAATTTTATTCAGCAAAAGATATCACAAAGTTAACAACTTGATGACATAGAGGAATCAAATACCTGTGCTGAGTATAATCAATGAGACATAATTTCTTTTTGGGGGTGCGTGGGTATTGGGGATTGGACTCAGGGGCACTCAATCACTGAGCCACATCCCCAGTCCTATTTTGTATTTTATTTAGAGACAGGGTCTCACTGAGTTCTTTATTGCCTCACTTTTGCTGAGCCTGGCTTTGAACTCGCCATCCTCCTGTCTCGGCCTCCCAAACCTCTGGGATTATGGGCGTGCACCACTGCACCCCTCTGAGATATAATTTCTAAGCTATACAAAGAACTCCTACAGAACATGAACCCCAATAGAAAGTCCCTGATATCCAAAGATATAACTATTCAATTGGGAGAAAAGGAAATCTAAGAGCTAACAAATACCTGACAAAATAGGCAACAACACTAGTAACCAGAGCTATGTAAATTAAAACAACAACCAAATAATTTATGTCCATCATATGAGTGAATCACTGAAAAGTCACAGAAAGCCAAGTTTGGGAGGCCATGTGTGAAATTATGAACCCTGTGAATTGCTGGTGAGAGCAGAGACGAGTAGAGTTAAGGTGCAATAAAATCTGACATTATTTATAATACATACCCCAGAGAAATTCTCATATAGATTCCAAAATAATCATATGCAAAGATGTTCCTAGTAGCATTTTCATAATGGTGGAGATTTGTACAAAGGTAGACAGAAATAAGATAGATGCAGTGGGTACAGTGGCACACATCTGTAATTCCAGTGTCTCAGGTGGCTGGGGAAGGAGGTCAAGTTTGAGGTCAGCCTCAGCAACTTAGTGAGACCCTGTCTCAAAATAAAAGAGAAAAAGTATGGGGGATGTTGCTCAGTGGTTAAGCAACTCCAGTACCAAAAAAAAAAGAAAGAAAGAAAAGAAAAGAAATAAGAAATTAGATGCATATGATATTATGTAGTGATCAAAAGCAACATGCCTTAAGTACCTATAGCAACACAAACAGATCATAAAAGAAACATGGAGGGAAAATTTTGAAATAGAATGAGATCTATAGTATAACATCATTTATTTGTATAAAAGCATGTATATACCAAAAACATGACAAAAACAAATACACACTGCTTATTTCCCAAAGATACATTGTGTCCAAGGAAAAACATGATCTGCAGTAGAGAAGATACCTACGGCAGTGGGGAGACAAATGGAAATGAGTTTGGAGGTCATGATGGTGTGATACAAACTGTCTTGCGTGATTAACTCAACTGTTTGCATCTGCAGTTAATAATAAAATTTCTCTCATGGAAAAGTTTAATGGACTTTTAAAAATAAGCTCAGGAAATATGCTAAGCAAAGGCACACTGCAAAAAATTTTTAAAAAGGGTTGCTTTTTACTTGTACCTAGAAATGAATAGTAGCAAGAATAGACAACTCCGGTAGCCTCATAAAGTCAACATCACCCAGAGAATGAACGCAAATGTTAGGTATTTCTTTATAGAGTCTGTCTTGTGGAATTGGTATAATGGAACCTTGTGTCTCCCAAAATATGTGTGTATGTACATATATGTACATATATATAGAACTCAAGGGCACTTAACCACTGAGCCACATCAGCAGCCCTCTTAATTTTTTGAGATAGGGTATCACTGGTTGCTTACAGCCTTGCTAAGTTGCTGAGGCTGGTTTCAAACCTGCGATTCTCCTGTCTCAGCCTCCCAAGCTGCTGGGATTACAGGTGTGAGCCACCATACCTGGCATATGCTAAATATTTTATTTACAATCAAAATAAAAACTTAAATCTGCCTTCAGAGATTCAGAGAATACCACTATGAAAGTAGCTTGGGAACGTGACTAGGCGCCATTCATGATACATGCAGAGAGCACACACCCTGAGATTCAGCATATTTGCGTCAGGAACAATTTTAAAGATCTGAAATATTAGAATGAGAAATAAAGGAACTCATCTCTGTAATCACTTTATTTCTAATTCTGCTATTAGCATACATGCTTAAAGTATCATTTGAAAAGTACTTTCTATTTCACTGGTTTGTAGCTATTATCATAAACCTGCTGGAGTATAAATAGTATTGTTATAACTTCATTTCAAAAGGCCTTCAATTCCACAGGAATTTCACTATACATGAGTGTGGCCCCTGTATCTATAGAAGGGACTGGAAATGAATTACAGGTTATGAGTCTGCCCCTTTTAACTCTGAAGTCATTTGCATGGTGGTGGGTGGTGTTGGGTGATGTTGGTCCCTAAACAGTCTCTCGGCTGCTCCTCTCTTTCCAGCCCTGCATGGACTGTCACCAGTGCATTACTAATTGAACATGATGGGCACTAGGTTGATTAAAGAGAAAATTGCGTTCTACTTATCAAATGCTGATTAGCATAAGTAGCACATGTGCTTGCTTTCTCTCGCCCTATTCAATAAACATTTCATTAGAAAATGAATTCTGTCAGTTGGGACGTAGGGCTCTTACTCATAAAACTTCTTAGTTGGCATGTAATATTCAGGGGAACTAGTCCAGGGATTGTGTTGTCACCATACCTATTTGATAAATTCCCTAAGCAAATCTTGATCAACATTTCCCTTTTTAAATGTATGAAGTCACAAAGACAAATTATGTGAGGTCCTGGCTCCAGACTGAAAAGCAGCTGACTTAGGGCCCCTGGGCAGGAGACCAGAGCTCTCCTGGGCAGAGACCCAGGAACCAAGGCAAACTCCTCTCAGAAGCTATTGGCGTAGGCTGGCTGCAAAGACCTAAGGCAACCTGGTTCCCTGCTACGGTTTTCTGACCACTCAGACTGACCTCTACAGCTGCAGCAAACTTTCAAAGCCCCTGTGACTCCCACACCCTGCTTCCCCTCCCTCTGAGTAAAACTAGAGGAAAAGAAGTGTGCAAGTCATTAAGTGAATCATTGGCTTTTTTCCTTCTGCTGTAGTTGACACCATTGGGGCTGTGTGTGCCCAGGTTGCAATGGTACCCAATTCTGGAAACAGTTCTGCTCTGCCTATCTACAGGGTAATTCATTATCTACCAATATTTTCCTTGAAAGGATGTTAGGGAAAGGGGGCACCAGTCTCAAGCAGGACCAGCTGAATTTCTTCCTCAGATGTTGGAACTGGGTTGGAGAAGAGGTAAGCTAAATTCCACTGGTACTTGGAATCATAGTAGGAATTATGAAGGACTGTGTTCCACCACATAGACTAGAGAGAGAACATGAACAAGAAAGGAATTAAATACAAATACCGGAAGAAAAAAAGATAGAAAGCCCTGAGGCTCTGCACTTCAGCTGAAGGAGTTCCTCCTGCATCCCTGCCTTTGAGTGTAAAGAAAAATGCCTGGACCCTGAAATATCTTTCCCACTTTTGCTTAAAATGGTTTGAGTTGGTTTCTTTTCCATGCCACCAGTGAATCTTGACTAATTAACTCATTTTCCTTCCACACAGCTCTAAGTGACTGAGAGTCCCAGACATCATCAATATCCATGAGACACCAGTGCCAAGATGTCCACAAAACTTTGGAAGATGGAAAGCAGATGGTCAGGCAGTAACTGTCTCAGCAAAGCAAAGAAAATAAAAATGTTAGCACCTGCAGAGAAGAAAGTCCAAGCACGAAATCAAACAAAACAAAAGCAAGTGGATTTGTGCCACAGAACCCAAGAAGAGGTCAGGATTCAGAGGCACCAGATATTACTACAGAGAATGAATATGCATGGGGTTTTTACACTGGAGAATACAATCCTGCATGTGGCTGCACATCCACCTTCCTCACACCACAGAACATGGGAGGGCTACTCTAAGGAAATCAAATCAAGGTCCATGGTGGTGCAGCCATGGAATCAGCAGGCAAAGAGGAGGACCAGGTGCATTAAAAGACAGAAGGGATGATTTTTAGTTTTCATGTAGAACCAGGGTAACTCAGTCACCATTTCCTGCACTGCCAAAAGTGCTGGGAACAGGCCATATTTTCACTACATTAAATATAGCCAGTGTAGGGCTGGAGTTCTGGCTCAGTGGTAGAGCGCTTGCCTGGCCTCAGCACTGCATGTAAATAAATTAATTAAATTTAAAAATAAATAAATAATTGTGGCCAGTATAGATGGGCACTGACCAACGGGAATAGACGGTGGCCTTAGCACCCGACTAGGGTCCTGCAAGATTTAACTTTTTTTTTTTTTTTTTTGGTGCTGGGAATTGAATCCAGGGCCTCATGCTTTCCAGGCAAGTACTCCACCACTAAGCCACATGCCCAGCCCACTTTAATTTCTTTGTTGCTAGATTGTGGTGTGAGCTTAGAAGGGTTAATGTGCCTGAAGTGACCCGCTTGGAGCATAGAACAGTGGTTATATGACAGTAATAACAATTCCAATACTTCAGCAACCAGTATGATTACCCTGCTGTGTTCCAGCTAAATATCACCCCTGTTCATACCCTGAAGGCAGGAAATTGGAGAATTTTCTGGATGAAACTAAATATGCCCGACTGGGGGTGTATGTGGAGGTGGGGGGAGGAAGGGGGGAAATATTGAAAATTGAAGGTCCCTCATTATAAAGGCCAGGTAATGCCCAACCATCCTACAGTGACTCCCCGTAGTCAGTAAGACTCTAGCAATGCACATAGGGCTTCCAATCAGCTATCAGTACCTCAGGTCTAGAGCTAAATGGACACATAAGGATCATTCTGCCTTTGAGAAAGGCCTCTGCCATTAAATATGGAGACTAAACAAGCAAGAAAAATACAGAATTCAGGAAACAGAGGTAAGGTGGAAAATAGAAAGAAAGAAAGAAAGAAAGAAAGAAAGAAAGAAAGAAAGAAAGAAAGAAAGGAAGGAAGAAAGAAAGACTTCTAAGAAACCTAACATCTTCTGAGGGCCAAGTAGAGAAATTACAACTATAGAACAAAAATAACTAAAAAAGTACATTCATTTACAAACTGCTGAGCCCATTTCAGACACTCTTCAAGTGATTTGGCCCTTTTTTTTTTTTTTTTTTTTCAGTACTAGGGATTGAACCCACTGGCGCTCTACCACGGAGCTATACCTCTAGCCTTTTTAATTTCATTTTGAGACAGGGTCTCACTAAGTTGCCCAGGCTAGCCTGGACCTTGTGATCCTCCTGCCTCAGCCTTAGCTGAGATTACAGGTGGGTGCTATCATCCAGCTCAAATCCTATTTTCTACATTGTGACTGTCTCTAATTAGGTGGCTGCCAGCCTACCACCCGTAACCATAGCTCTAGAGGAACCCTCACTGACTCTCAGCTGAATATGGGCAGCTGAATGCTAGTGCATCTTCCTGTCGCCAGCCTTGCTCTCTTATAAAATACCATCTACACTTAGTAGGTGAATTCCCAGGATCTATGGGATCCCTGTTGACTGGAAAAAAGAGCACAGAAGTAGCTCCACATGCACAACCTCTATGTCTCTGGCCCCTGTCACTGCTCCAGTTCACCAACTCCTCTTCCCAACTCAACAATACCAAAGAACTTGAAGTTGCCTTAACTCCATGCTTTTGAGGTCCTTTTGTCTGAAATTACCTTTCCCACCTCATCCATCCTTCAAGTCTCACTGTGAGAAACACTTCCTCTTCTCTCACCCTAATACTAGGCAGCATGGAACACTCCCTCCTAACTGCCTTGGTACCATCAATCTGATGATCTTCCCCTTACATGGGATTGTTGGTTTACATGTTTATTGCCCTGTCTAAACAGTGCTCCTTGAGACAAGGGTCTTGTCTCATTGCATCCTCATGAGGGCAGATGAATTAATTTAGGAACTGTCTAAGTATTACTGGATGAGTAGAATCTGGACTGATGAAAAGAGAAGAGGAAGGCATAATAGGGACAATGTAACAAGTCCAGAGACTGAATCAGCACAGTGAAAACAGGACCCTTCCTAGAACCCAGAAGGGTCTAGGGAGTCTCTGGAAGAAGGAGTATGGTTTAGATATGGCAGGGGATAGGAAGTCATTTTTAAAATGAGGGTTTATGGGTCTTCAAGTAATTAAAGCTGTAGTCAGATCAATGAGTCTGTCATGAAATTCAGTGTGGATCCAAAAATGTGAAGTGTGACAGGTGGAAAGAGCAACGTATCAGCCCCTACTGTGTGCATAGTATCTCAGATAAGATCTGTTCACTCTGATGAGGTAGGAAGCATTATTCCCTGTCCAGAAATGAAGGAACTGAAACAGAGAAGCAACTTGCTCAAGACCACAGTAAATAACAGTAAATTCAAATAGCTCTAACTGACCAATCTATCTTGCCACGAAGATCATGTTTTTGTTGTACAATGATTGGCATTAAAAGCATACATTATTTCCCCTGATCAAAAATATGGGAAATCCTCTGAAATAAGCACCATTTAAATTAATTTCAGATCTATTTTATTAATAAGTAAGCAAGAAAATGCATGCTTACTTCCTTGACCTAAGTCTACTTAATAAACAAATGGACTAATAATGATTATCTCATAAAGTTGTCATGTGGATTAACGAGTTAGTAAATTTATAGAACTTAGCTAGCATGTGATATACATGAATCCTGATTAATACTAGCTATGGTTGTATTTCTTTTCCTAAACTGACAGAATCATTCAGGTGATAGTTTTAACTAGTCACTAAAATGTTATCCTCTGGTCACAAAATTGCTTCCAAGTTTGCAGTAGGTATAAGAAATATTTAGCAATTTAACATTTTACAATAAATTATAGTCAATATCCAATTGAATCTTCTTTATATCCTGACTGTGGCTCTACTACAGTCACAGATATTAAAATTATTTACTAGAAATCAGAGCAGCCATTTCTCACAGTGATTTCCTAAGATATTGCATGAATTATAAAATCAGATACATAATGATGCACTGCTTTTGAACTTCTTATAAGCCCAAAAGGTACCACAACGTGTTTACTTGACAGCTCAGCCGTTAATTTCAAAGACCAAAATGAATAACCACCCAGGTTATAGTTGCCTTGCAGGAATCCCTTTGCTATAATCTCATAGTTTTTTCACCTAATTAATTTCCCCTTTCCTTGTACCAGAGTTTCATGAGTGTATCTTGTTTGGAGGAGATTAAGAGTCACACGCTTCATTAGCAAGGTGTAAATTATCAGCGAGGCCCTCTCCATCCACCTGCTTAATCGGGTTAATGAAGCACCTCTGCAGGGCCTTCCTCAGGCCGCCCTCACTGAGCTCTCTGCAGGTTTGAGCTCTCTGCAGGTTTTACCTCCCTCCGCTGCTTGAAAAACAGGGAAGTGTTTAAAGGTGCTATTGGCCTGCTCTGTTTCCAACAAGGGAACCCTTGTCTCTATCTTAAGTCGAGCCTAGCTTTGGTCTTTTGAAAGACAAAAATGTTGTTTGGGGAAAATTACCATCAGGCATTTTTACTTCTTCCCTTTCTGTCCCCTGCTCTTTTGAAGCCGCAGGTGGGGCTTGAGTCAACTCTTGAGACCAGAGTTGTGACAGCCTAGAATAGTCTTAGTCTTCTTCTAAGCCTCTTGTATTTCAGTGCAAATGTCAGGTAGTCTTCAGCAATTTTTCTTCTGGTCACATCCGTATTTTAAATTGTCTGGGTAGCTTTTCTTTTTCATTACTTTGACGTTTCTTGTTGACTTAAAATTTTTGCAGAAGAATTTTTAAAGTTGTGATACTTCATGGTTAGCTACAATTTTGCTAAATTGTCCTTGTTTGTAAAGAAATTGTCTTAGTCCATTTTCTGCTGCTATAACAAAATATCTGAGACTGGGAAATTTATAATGAATAGAAATGTATTTGGCTATGGTTCTGGAGGGTGGAGATCCTAAGAGCATAGTGCTAGCATGTGGTTCTGGAGGGTGGAGATCCAAAGAGTATAGTGCTAGCATCTGGCAAGGGCTTTCTTGTAGCCTCATTCCATGGCAGAAGGTGGAAGGGTTAGAGAGGGTGTGAGCAAGACAAAAGACTAAACTTACAAAGTTTTTTATGATCAGCATTGAACCATTCATGAGAGTGGAGGCCTCATGACCCAAACATTTCCATTAGGCCCCACCTCCCAACATTGTTACACTGGAGATTGTTTTGGGGGTCCACATTCAAATCATAGAAGAAAGTCATGGTGGTTCTTTCAGGAAATCTATAAACTCACTTGGGTCATGCTTGTCTTAGACCAGTAAAGAAAAATTTAAAAATTGAGAGACTACAAGAAGCTACTATAAACATTTCCTGGAGAACCTTTTTTTTTTTTTTCAGTGCTAGGGACCAAACCCAGGGCATCATGTATGTTAGGCAAGCACTTTTCCACTGACCTAAATCCCCAGCCATGGAAGACTCTCAAATAGGCTTCTGGTGTGCCTCCATTGCAGCATTTCCTGGCAATTAGAGCTGGCAGTTTCAGTTTCTTGAGGTCCACACACAGGCTATAGGGCAAATGTGGTTGGCCTGAACCCTTGGGATCTCTCTTTAGTGTCCCCTCAGACCACATTTTCAATGAACTTAAAATTAATTAGAAGTCAAATTTGTATATTAGTAACTCCTGGAGGAATTACCAGATAAAGAAGCCCAATGTACTTCTCGACCCTTGGCCTTCTGAATTAAATCTCTCCAGAGAAATCTCTATTATCAACTCATTGAATTACCCAGCCCAGATGACCCAGAAGAAATGCTTCTGCCTTCTGAAACTCCTTCAAGTTCAAGAAAACAGGCAAGGAGGACAAATCTTACACTAGATAGAGTTCTCCCTTTCACCATCTCTATACAGTTTGATTGGAAGTGAATCAGGTAGAGGGTGAATGTGAAGGAGATCCATAAATATGTTCAACATGTGTGCCTGTTCTGGCTACTCAGGTGGAAACCACTAAGCACAAGCATGCTAAAGGCTTTAGTTTCTACTGTAGTGTTTATGCTCATCCTTTTATCTAACCTCTAGCACATTGAAATCTGAGCTTTTAAGACCATGTGCCATTTGGTTCACAGCATCTCTCAGACATTAACATACACATACAGACTACATGCACACACACTCACACGTGCACACACAAGTACATGGATCACACATACATGCATGAACCCACATATACAGTGCTGTGCTTCACAGAAATCCTCTCATCAGTCTCTTACAATAGGGCAATTTAAGGTGAATTACATCTATAATGTCAACAATGATAATGCAATTACAGTAAAAGATTCTAAACATATAAGTTTTTTATATTAACGGAAAATTAACCAACTGACAGCTGACTCAGTGTCCATTCAGCCTTGTGAAAGTGTGTTAATATTAATGTTAGGATCTGTTTATCCTATTCTTGGTCATGGTTACAGTTATTATGCTGCTAAGAAATCTTTACATTTGCAGTAGGTACCTCATTCTTCCTTCATAATCACTCCCATTACAGTCATGACTATCCACTTCTGATGGAGCAATTCTCTGTGCAGCTGTGTAATCTCTAGAACAACATTCATTAACATGCACCACACTGACCTGAGTGTGCATGAAGCACCTAGAAGCATCCAGGGTTGCTCAGCGGTCAGGGAGAGAACAGAGAGCTCTGCTCTGCCACTCAAAATACACTGGGAAGCAATGCATTGCCTTCTCTTCCATAAGGAAGACTTCTGCCTTTCTTCTATGAAGAAAAAGAAGTTTAACCTTGGCTCCAGCATAAATCTAAGGAGAGAATCTATCCTTGAATTCCATATTTGAATAAAGGCTGTTCATAGGACATGTTCTCATGATTAGCAGTATTTTTAGGTAATGTTTCTGAAGGCAAACTAGCCTCTTCATTCAAATTAGATTCCTGAACCTGCAAGCGTCAGCCATGTTTGGACCATTCTCCACCCAGTGAACCACGTATGTCAGTCCTGTGGCAATGTCAGCAAATCTGTGTCAACATAGACGGACAACGAAGGGCACTGTAATCAGTGTACAAATAATATCAATAGGTGAGAAATTGGATCTTTGGGGAGAACCACCTGCAATGTTAGATGATTCCTAAGAATGTGAGTGTGATCACATGATGCTCAACTGCTTAAAGCTATGTAAGGTGACTCCATAGTGGTCTTTTCGGTATGTACCCAGTTATGCTTCTAGCTATTGAACTTTTAATAGCCACTGGTGTTTTATGCATTTAAATTTACGTTAATTAAATAAAAAGCAAACGCAACTTTGAAGTCTCTTGATATTTCTGCTACCCTGAAAGCACGTTCTGACTTTTCAGATAAGATGATTTCATTCAATTATGATCAAACTCCTTCATATTTCTGATAAGTGAGTCTGCACTAGAGAAGAGGGGAAAAAAGCATATGATTTATGAGAGTAGGACTTTCCCACTGAAGGTAGGTTTGCAAAATAAAACTTTTCAGCTTTAGCTCCCTTTATCAAAATTTTATAGCAGTTGAACCCAAATCGCTTCCAACTATTTATTCAATATTCAATATACATTTACTGAATGCTAATGCTCTGTGCTGGATGCTGCACTAGATAATAGAAATAAAGATAAAAGATAATCCCTGCCCTCAAAGAGATGGCAGTCTAATGAAGAAGAGAGAGAAGTTATTGCCACAATGTTTATCAGTTGACAGGGGTACCCCCAGTGTGCTTCATGAGCACAGAGAAGTGGAACCCTCTGACCAGGGCAGGAAGGCAGTAAGAAAGGTTTCTTGGAGAATAGAAGCTGAGGATTTTAAAGTAGGAAGATGTTTAAGATTAAACATCTTTAATTCAACCTTCCACCTATAGATCAAGAAAATTCCTTCTAGGAATCACGTAATGAAAATTTCTTCTTCCACCTATAGATCACGAAAATTCCATCTACCAATCACATAACCAAAGTTTCATTCTGTTTTTCTGCTTGACTAGTTCATAGATGAAAAACTCACAGTTCTGCAAGTTAGCTCATCACACTATTTGGAGGCTCTTATTGTTAAGCAATTGTTTCTCAGGCTGTCAAAATATTTTTTCCTTGTAATCTCCATCTACTATCAAACTACCACCTTTCATTCCAGAAAATATTTAACTCCCTCTTTCCTTTTCCTGTTGTACATAGTTGGATTTAGTGATAATATCCTCCCTGATTTTTTTCCGTTCAGTTTTAAACGTTCTCAAGTTTCCTTCAATGTTCCCCAAATGAGAGAATTTGAAAGTTACCATATTTGCCAAATTCCTTCCTAAAGTGTGAACCCAAACCTGGCTGCAATTTTTCAGCTATGATCAGGACAATATTTTTCTACTAATTCAGACTACCACTACATTTAATGTTTGTTCCTGGTTGGGAAGCTGTCCCTTTTCCCTGTGTCCCAACAGCTTTTAGACCCAGAATTCTTGAAAACAAGGATAAACTGGGAGTGGACAAATAATTTTGATAGGTCCCCTTGCCAATCATATAAAATGAAATGAGAAAAGGGAGATACACACCTACAAGAAAAAAAGGATCAGCTCTTGGTGTACTTGACCACCAGACAGAGATATGTGATGCCATCAGAATGACCAATTTCCAATTTAGATTCTTGAAAATACTGGCTGCGCCTCCAAATTTTGGATTGCCTCTCTCTGCAAAGTCAATACAGATGTACACTAGGTTTGGACTTAGATTGTGTCATTTCCCCGACCCATCTGAATCACAGGAAGAGCTTAGCTCCAATTCTGCCAAGTTTTTCCTCCTCTTCCTCCTTCACTACATACCTCTTTGCTATTGACCTCATGGCATTTCTGTGAAGGTGACAATTTTTTTGCCTAACTGGCTTCTATGCAGGAGCACTCCAACTTCTCCAAAAAGCAGACAAATTCCTTTTTCCTAGAACATGGGGTTTTAAACTGCAGTTTACCTTCCATACATATCCAGTGTATTCACATACAATTATGAGCATCAGTGAACTTGGAAGAAAAAAAAATAACATCTATAATTACATTAACCTCTTACGGAAATTTAGCATTCTCTTTCTATGTGAATATAGGTGACAAACTACAATATCTTAAACAATACCTACAATTTTGTTTTGAATAGAGATTACAGATATTTTTTATCATATTTCAGTTGTTCCATGTATCTCAAATTGCTATTTAGACTCATCAACACTTCAAAATTATAGTTAATCGATCTATTACTAGGGCTTGGTATTTAAACCATTAATTTAAAAAGGAACATATTATTATATAACAACTTTGTTTTTATATGTTGATATATTTTGATAATTATATTTCAATACAGTTGGTCTTCTTTCTCAAGTGTATGCATGCATACACATGCACACACACACACACACACACACACACACAGTGCATTTGAGATCATATCTGAAGAGTCTATAAGTACCACAAGACTGCCAAAGGCAGGAATTGGGGCCCCAGAAGCTTTGAGAGTGCATATAATCGGTGACTATCATTGGCAGGAAGACACACTAGTACACCCCCAGAATAAGGGCCATTCTTCCAGCATAAAATAAATAAATAAGTTAAAAAACTCAGCCAAACATCATGGCATACACCTGTAATCCTAGCTACTCCAGAGGCTGAGATAAGAGGATCACAGGTTCAAGGCCAACCTGGACAATTTAGCAAGACCCTGTCTCAAAGATTTAAAAAAGGGCTGGGGATATAGCTTAATGGGTTCAATCCCCAGTACCAAAACAAACAAACAAAAAAGCTAAGAACATGGGCTGAACCTGAGAATCAAGTTCAAATCTCAATTCTATCATTTCCAAGGACTGTAACATTGAACTTAGTAAACTCTATGTCTGTGCCCTATCTAAAAAGGTTATTGAACAAATAAACTTTTGTTATCTGATTAGTACAATGCCTGTTACATGGTAAAATTCAATAGATACATAATACATATTATTAATGATAACTATAATTAGTTATCATAATTCATAATATCATGGATTAAATAGCCCTATCCAAAATGCTGAAAACTAGAAGTACTTCAGAGTTTAGATTTTTTCAGATTTAGGGATATTTGTATACACATGAGTATCTTTGGATGGGACCCACATCTATACACAAAAAGCATTTAGGTTCATATACACCTTCTATACATCACTTAAAAATTTTTCTTTTTTTCTTTTCTTTTTGCAGTGCTGGGGATTGAACCCAGGGCCTTGAGCTTTCAAGTCAAGCATTCTATGAACTGAGCTATATCCCCAGCCCACTTAAAGATAATTTTATGCAATATTTTAAATAATTTTTTTTTTTTTTATGAGCCAGGGTCATTGTCACAGATCTGTAATCCCAGCAATTAAGGAGGTTAAGACAGAAGGACAGGTTCAAGGTCAGCCTCAGTTACTTGATGAGAACCCATCTCAAAATTAAAAATAAAAAAGGGTAGGAATGCAGCTCAGTGATGAAGTGTTGCTTGGTTGAATCCCGAGTACGAAAAAATGGTGATTGTGATGATGATGATGATGAGGAGGAGGAGGAGGAGGAGGAGGATAATGCATGAAGCAAAGTTTCAAGGTATGGAATTTTCTACTTGTGACATCATTTTGGTGCTGAAAACATTTTCAAATTCTGAAGTGTCATCTCTATCAAGATATGTTTTTAAAAAAAAAAAAAAACTTTCAGTAGGCTCTCCCTCTCTCTCTCTCTCTCCCTCTCTCTCTCTCCCTCTCTCTCTTTAGAGCAGTTTTAGGTTCAAGGCAAAACTGAACAGAAGGCACAAATACTTCTTCCAAGATACATTTTTGTCTAAAAACATGTCATTAAAATTTTTGCTACTTGGAAGGCTGAAGCAAGAGGACTGCAAGTTCAAGGCCAAGATACTGTCTCAAAATAAAAATAAAAAGGAATGGGGATATAGATCAGTGGTAGAGCAACTTGCTTAGCATATATGAGGCCCTGGGTTCAAGCACCAGTACCAAGAAAAAAAGTGTTCTGCAAAAGAGTGATAATGAGAAATTCAGCTTAATTCAATTCAGCCAATACTGATTAGGAACCATTGCGTGCTGGGCTACCTACTGGGTACTGAGATTTTAAGATGGATAAGGCCTGGCCCCCTGCCCTGAGTAGCTCATGGTCTGGCTAGAAAGACAATCCTATAAACAAACAATTATGATAACTTGTAATAAGTGCTAAACATCAGTACTCACAAAGTGCTGTGAGAACTTGGTAGACAGAAGGATTAGTTGGCCAAAGAGGGGGGTGGCTGGGCAGGAAGACTTCACAGAGATGGTGATACCTGAGCTGTCTGGAAAGATGAGTAATGGTTTAGCAGGCAGAAAGAGTATAATGTGAATCAAAGCACATGCAGGGAATTGCCAGAGAATGCCAAGAACAAGTTTTACTAGAATATAGGGCGTGTGTGGTGGTGCTGGGGGGGTGGGGGGGACAGATATGAAGCTAAAAATGCATTTAACATCTTGGCCAGGCCAAGTGTTATAGAAAATTACTACTCAAAGTGTAGTCCTAGGACCAGAAGCATCTATATCACCTTGGAGGTTGTTAAAAATGCTAAATCTGCCAGGTGCATTGGCACACTCCATTAGTACTAGTTACTCCAGAGGCTCAGGCAGGAGGATTGCAAGTTCAAGGCCAGCTTCAGCAACTTAGTGAGACCCTTCCTCAAAATTAAAAAATCCACATAATAAAAAGGACCAGGGAGGACGTAGGAAAGATGGTGGGACGAGACAGACATCATTACCCTATGTATATGTATGATTACACAAATGGTGTGACTCTACATCATGTACAACCAGAGAAATGAAAAGTTGTATTCCATTTGTGTACAATGAATCAAAATGCATTCTGCTGTCATGTATAACTGAATAGAACAATTAAAAAAAAAAAGGCTTGGGGTTACTGAGGTTGTCACTCAGTGGTAGAGAGCTTGTTTAGTATGTGTGAGGCACTGGGTTTGATTCTCAGCACTGCATATAAATATATGAATGAAATAAGGTCTATCAACATCTAAGAAAATATTTTAAAATAAAAAAGGGACTGGAGATGTAGCCCAGTATGCCTGGGTTCAATCCTCAACACCAAAATAAAAATGCATAATCTCTTTTTCCCCACTTTTTTTATTGGTGCATTATAGTTGTACATATTGATGGAATTTGCTGTTACATACCTGTACATGCACACAATACAAAATATCACAATATAATTTGACCAATAACACTCTCCAGCACTTTCCCCTTCCCTTTCCACCTCCTCCCCTTGATTCCTTCCTCTATGGATCTCTCTTTGATTTTCATGAGATCCACCCCATCTTTCTTTTCCTTTTTCCTCTCTAGCTTCCACATATGAGAGAAAACATTCAAACCTTAACCTTTCTGAGTTTGACTTACTTCTTTTAATGTAACAATTTTCAGTTCATCCGTTTCCTGCAAATTGAAATGACATAATTTCATTTTTCTTTATGGCTGAATGAAACTCCATTGTGTATATACCACATTTTCTTTATCTATTCACCCACTGATGGACACTTAGGCTGGTTGCACAGTTTGGCTATTGTGAATTCTGCTGCTGTAAACATGGGTATGCATGTATCACTGTAGTATGATGACTTGAATTCTTCAAATAAATGTGAGGAGTGGTATAGCTGGATCATATGGTAGTTCCATGCCTAGTCTTTTGAGGCACCTCCATGATGATTTCCACAATGGTTGTACTAATTTATAATCCCACCAACAGTGTAAAAGTATTCCTTTTTCTCCACACCCTTTTCAGCATTTATTATTTATTTTTCTTGTTTTGCTTTTTGGTTTTGGGAGGTCTTTGGGGGGTACTGGGGATTGAACTCATGAGTGCTTAACCACTGAGCCAGGATCTCATTGAGTTGCTTGGCCTGGCTAAGTTGCTGAGGTTGCTTTGAATTTGCAATCCTCCTGCCTCAGCCTCCTGAGCTGCTAGGGTTTCGGGTGTGAGCCACCATGGCTGCCACTTAATATTTGTATTCTTGATGACTGCCATTCTGACTAGTGTGAAATTAAATCTCAGCATAGTTTTGGTTTGCATTTTCCTAATTGCTAATGATGTTGAACATTTTTTCATGAATTTGTTGGCCAAAAACATGCATAATCCTGGACTCCACCCCCAGATCTACTGATTCAGAGTCTTGATAGGTGAAATTTCTGGGTAATTTGTTTGCACACTGAAATTTGAAAGGCACTGTTGTAAACTGTTAAGTGCCAGGCTAAATATGTAGCCCTCATGGGTTATGGAAAATAGAAAGCAGGGGACTAGATAAAAGAGTATTTTCCACTACATAATAAAAATGGTTACTGGTCATCTTCCCCTGGTGAAACTGGCAGCTCATCCTGGTTTTAAAGCTAAGCTCTTCTAATCAGAAGAGGTTGGAATGGATATTCGACTTGTTCCTAGAACATCAGTCATCATATTAGCCATTAACTTGAGGAGTGGTTTTTCCTTGAGACTTTGAGATGACAGCAATTACTTAACCTATGCCCAGAATGTGTAAACTAGATTATATTTTGTATCCAACAGTGCTATTTGGGGTGGGGGGGTTCTTTCTTTATTTTTTCGTTGGTACTGGGATTGAACACAGGGGTGTTCTACAACTGAGTTACAGTCACAGCCCTTTTTTATTTTGAGACAGGGTCTTACTAAGTTGCTGAGGCTGGCTTCTAACTTGGAATCCTCCTATTTCAGCCTCCTGAGTGGCTGGAATTATAGCAGTGCACCAACACACCTGGCTGCAATGCCCTTTTTATAATAAAGAAAATAAGAGCTTCCTCAACACACTTTCTTCTCTCTCCATTAATACTAGAATTAGTTTGTTAGATGTTTCCCTGTAAATTTTAATGGCCTAATGAATTAGTAGCATTTAATACTATCTCATAAACACTTATTCCAATAGGCAGCAGTTTCTAAAATGAAAGAGTATTATCTGCAAGAAAATTCCTCTTCTGGATCAATATTGCATGCTACTGTACTCCTGTAGTTCTTTCTTTGCTTTGGTATAAGCAGCAGAGTGATGACTTGGAAGTGTCCACAAGTCCACATTTTATAGCAGAAAAATATCATGAAGAACCACGTAGCAGTTCAGCCTATGGATACAGGAGTCCACTCTTTCTACCTGACAGTAGAAGAATATGAAAATAGAGAGAGGAGTAGAAAGTGGAGAAGAGGAGCTTAGCTACTATACTAACAAATTCAAGCATACCACCACCTCTCTCACACATGTATTTCCTTTCTTTTTGTTCTAAATTCATGTTAGACAGGTAATGGGCCCACTTGCATAACAAGGTTTAGAGGGAGGCACATCTCACAGAACAGCATGAACATGCCATCATCATGCTTATGAACTGAAAATGATCTACATGCTTACTTTTATTTTTACAGAATGCATTTTGATTCATTGTACACAAATGGGGTATAACTTTTCATTTCTATGGTTGTACATGCTGTAGATTCACACTCTTCATGTAAATCATATATGTACATAGGGTAATGACATTTGTCTCATTCCATTCTTCCCTTATCCCCTGCCCCCACATTATGTATCAGCATTCACTTATCAGAGAAAACATTCAGCCTTTTGTTTTTTGGGATTGACTTATTTCACTTAGCATGATATTCTCCAATTCTATCATTTACCTGAAATGCCATAATTTTATTCTTCTTTATGGTTGAATAATATTTCATTGTGTATATATACCACAGTTTCTTTATCCATTCATCTACTGAAGGGCATCTAGGTTGGTTCCACAATCTAGCTATTGTGAAGTGAGCTACTATAAAAATTGACGTAGCTATACATGCTTCCTTTCTTTAGGAACTTCTTCACTGGAGTCAACTGTGAACAAGGCCAGCTCCACAGCAGATGCAGAACAAACAAGGTTTTGCACACTAAATTAAGGAAAGTGACAAAAATATAAACCCATTTTATTATGAATTAATTAACTTTCATACCAGGAATTAAACCAGGATTGTTTAACCACTGAGTCACATTCCAGCCCTTTTTGTTTATTCATTTATTTTTTATTTTTTTTGTTTTGAGACAGGGTCTCACTAAGTTGCTTAGGACTTTGATATATTGCTCAGGCTGGCTTTGAATTCGTGATCTTCCTGTCAGCCTCCCAAGTTGCTGGGATTACAGGCATTACAGACCCTGGTAATCCCATTTTATTCATAAAGAATATTGGAGCCAGGTGCAGTGGCACACACCTGTAATTCCAGCACTTGGGAGGCTGCGGCAGGAGGATCACGAGTTCAAAGCCAGCCTCAGCAACTTAGTGAGGCCCTAAGCAACTCAGTGAGACCCTGTCTCTAAATAAAATACAAAATAGGGCTGGGGATGTGGCTCAGAGGCTGAGTGCCCCAGGGGTCAATCCCCAGTACCAAAAAAAAAAAAAAAGAAGAAGAAGATTGGAACATGTGGCGGGCACAGTGGTTCATGCCTGTAATCCTACCTCCTGGGGAGGCTGAGGCAGGAAGATCACAAGTTCAAGGCCAGGCTGGACAACTTAAGGAGACTGTGTCTCAAAATAAAAGATAAAAAGGACGGGGGATGTACTCCCATGGTAGAATGCTTGTTCAGCATATCAGCATGTATGGGCTCCTGGGTTCAATCCCCAGTACCACCACCACCAAGAAAAAAAAAAAAAAAAAGGAATTTCTAGTAGAATCATTATTAACAGAAATTGCTAGAATTACTACTAGGCCATGAAAAATAAAAACAGAAATACTCTATTTTTCTCAAAATCAAATGCTTTCTAAGTTCAACTATCAAGCCCAGATGAACTTTGGCATTTAT
>JAJEJO010001862.1:320472-419112 GCA_020662805.1 Glaucomys volans
AGTACCAAAAAAAAAAAAAAAGAAGAAGAAGATTGGAACATGTGGCGGGCACAGTGGTTCATGCCTGTAATCCTACCTCCTGGGGAGGCTGAGGCAGGAAGATCACAAGTTCAAGGCCAGGCTGGACAACTTAAGGAGACTGTGTCTCAAAATAAAAGATAAAAAGGACGGGGGATGTACTCCCATGGTAGAATGCTTGTTCAGCATATCAGCATGTATGGGCTCCTGGGTTCAATCCCCAGTACCACCACCACCAAGAAAAAAAAAAAAAAAAAGGAATTTCTAGTAGAATCATTATTAACAGAAATTGCTAGAATTACTACTAGGCCATGAAAAATAAAAACAGAAATACTCTATTCTTCTCAAAATCAACTGCTTTCTAAGTTCAACTATCAAGCCCAGATGAACTTTGGCATTTATCTGTAATATAACCCACTACTTAAAGCATCGTGTTTTCTTCTAGTTTAAAAACTCAAAAAGTTGGGCAGAGTAGCCCATGCCTGTAATCCCAGAGACCTGGGAGGCTGAGGTAGAAGAATCCCAAGTTCAAGGCCATCCTTATCAACCTAGTGAGGACCTAAGCAGCCAACTCTGAGTATTT
This sequence comes from Glaucomys volans, assembly GCA_020662805.1. NCBI lineage: Eukaryota > Metazoa > Chordata > Mammalia > Rodentia > Sciuridae > Glaucomys > Glaucomys volans. Next base: position 321,074 of record JAJEJO010001862.1, read on the forward strand.
TCCTAAACCTGTTCACTTCCAATCAATCTAGAGCTTGACAGTGATGGCTGAGGCTTAAACTGAGACCTAATAAGAGTACTTTTTCCAATTTAACTTTTTCTAAATAGAATAAAGCTGCTCACCATTCTGTCCCTGTCCCTATCTCCTCTGCCTTGGTGGACACAGAAAGGAAATGCTGGCCATCTTTCGGTCCTGACAAAGATGGAAAAAGAGAAAGGTGGTAAGCTATGGATGGACTGCCAAGTTCGTGCCAGCTGTGAAAAGGGAAATATTAAAGCCACAGCAGCCTTTTTGAGAAACCATTGATGCCAGGCACCACAAGAAGGAAATCTGCATTGGCAGGTTTTGTTATTTTTTAACTTGACCCTGACGATACCTGCTGGGCTACCTGTGCTTTCTGCCAAAGAAGTGTCAGATGAGGGAGGAAGTTTGCACACCTGGTAAATTCAACCTCACAATGCCATTTGGAGGCAGGAAAGAGAGAGAAAGGCAAGTACAGAAAAGAACAGAGCCAAGAAATAGAAACTGGGGAGGAGGAGGAAGAGTAAAGAAACAAACACTTGGGAGGAATTCTTTTATGACATTTTCAAAGATTGTATTACACCACAGGGACAGTAATAATTAAATAGTATATTGGCCCCAGAGTGTGAGAATATACCACTCTAGATTTGAATTTTTGTACCTAGAGCTCAAAAGTAAACTCAGCCTCAACCACTACATCTATCTTAGATTTTGATGACCTATTTGGCTAGGCTGCTATTCCTGGGAGTTTTGAATTGCATGTAATTAAACATTAAGTAGTTTTTTTAATGGACTGTCTTTTCCACAAGGGCCTTTCTTTAATTTATTTATAGTCATTATGTCTGTCAAAAATACTATGTAATGCCAGGCATGGTGGTGCATGCCTGTAATCCCAGCACTTGGGAGGCTGAGACAGGAGGATCACAAGTTCAAAGCCAGCCTCAGCAACTTAGCAAGGCCCTAAGCAACTCAGTGAGACTCTGTCTCTAAATAAAATACAAAATAGGGCTGGGGATGTGTGGTGGAGTGCTCCTGGGTTCAATCCCCAGTACCAAAAAAAAAAAAAAGAAAAATACTATGGAATTGCTTTTGCCCATTCTGGTGACTTTGGTCATTCCTTTAACAACCCTCTTTTGCAGGGTGTTTGTTTGTTTTGTTTTTGTTTAAGGAGTGTTTGATTGAGGCAACTGGAAGGATGAAGGAGGGTACGAAAGGTTCAAAGACATTCAAGTCAAAGCCAAGTTTGTTAGCAGCGACTGTCACACAGCACATAACAGGACCAGGACCAGGACACAAGACACCATATGGAACTTCAGCAGACCCTAAGACCCTTGAACACATCTTGTATGCTCTGACTTCCCTTCACACCCAGGATACTGGGAGAAGAACCCAGAGACTTGGATAAAGAGTATTGCAAACTGCTTCTACTCATTTGAATGCCAAGTTCTATTCAAATGTGTTTTGGTGGGGGAAAGTGTTTTCATTCATTGGAGTGCTGACAAACATTAAACTTCTGTGTCATTCCCATCTCCACATACCTTTAAACCCATGGGTGTTTTCCTTTTGACTCAGCATTGGATTCTCCCTTCAGCATAAACATGAGCTGCCAGAAGATGAAACCTGTGTGTTTCAGATCCAGAATGGTGCCTGGAACAGAGGAGACCCTCAAATACATGCTGAATGGATTGATATGTCTTTAATGACAGCCTAACTTTTCTATATCCTAAAGAAATTTTAACTGGAAACTTAATTTTGAAAAAGTCTGACACCCAAAAATGTTTTCCTATAGCCATTCTAACATACATTTTATTGCTCTAAGGCCAGAAAAACATTATGGTTTTATTACCCATCTAATTGTTAGTAATATAGTTGATGTCCATTGTTTGGAGAAATTTACAACGCATGTGAAGTTGCCAATGCGCTTGGTTATTCTTTCAATCTCCTGGGGGCGGGGGTCAAAACTGAAGTGTCTTCAAGACAAATACCTATTCTTACTAAGTAAATACATTTCCTAACAAATGCAAATCCACATGAACCTACAGAAATCCCTTTGACAATAACATCATTAGTGACATATAACTGCCAAGAGAACTGAAAAGTAAGAGGGGAGTTTAATAAGCACACAGTTGTGCTGTGGATATAGCTCAGTTGGTAGAGTGCTTGCCTTGCAAGCACAAGGCCCTGGGTTCAATCCCCAGCACCGCCCCCCACCCCCCAAAATAAGGACAGTTATACAAATTCTAGGTGGAAACTCACACCTAACAGGTCATTTAGTAGTAAGTCCATCCTTTCCCCACATGGGACCTTTCCTCAAGGTGCAAGTGTTCTTCCTTCCCTAGCTTTATATACTCTAAGCTGGAGTTTCTGCCACTTCTCTTGAGGGACTTCCATCGCTTGTGAGAGCTCATCATTTAGAGATTTCTTGATTTCATTTCTTTACTCTAAATTAGCCCCCTGCACAACTTGACTGGGAACAAACCTTCCTGACTGGTGGGTAAAGCTTCTTTAGACACTTGTAGGTAGTTGTCAGGTCCTCCCTGCTCCATCCAGACATCACAAAGGACATGTCACTTCCCTGCCTGTGTCCTGAGACAGTTTGCTTTTCTAATCTTAAACAAATTGCTTGCTTTCACAAGCTTGTGTGATGAAGAATTGCCAAAGTTGATGACTAAAGGAAGCTTCACTCTATGTAAATGATGTCCACTTGCCGACTGAGACTTTCTTGGAATATCAGGCTCTCTAACCACTTACTCATTTTCTCCAAAACTCCTTAGAGAGCTGAATTGCTATCTTCAGTACATTCATTTGAACAAATTCATCACCCTGTTCTCTTCTTCTACCACCATCCATACTAGTTGATTTGCATAAAGTCTTTTTTTAGTCCCAATTATTTTCTTACTTCTTTTTTAAACCAAGAGCATAATTTATAAGATCTTCATTACTTTATCACTAAACTACTTTACCTCATTTTTCTTATTAAATGCTAATGTTTAGGGGGAAAGTGTAAAATGTATTGGCAGTTCTTTTTGAGCTACAGTAAAAAGGGTATTATAACCTATGTTTTGACAGTGTTTTTAGAAATGAATTAACTTACCATAATACTTATGGTAATAATTACTATATATAATAATATATATATTATAATTACTTATAATATTACCATATTATATGGTAATAAATCAGCAGTACCACTCTCAACTACAGTGAGAGTAGGTTAGTATAGAGAATGCTTGGAACTGGGAAAGAAGCACTTGCAGTGATGGAGAAGTATTTTAAATCTTCAGTGGAGAGGACTAAAACATATTTTTAAAACGTAGGGTAAGCGAGGTACAGTGGTACACTCCTGTAATCCCAGTGACTTAGTAGGTTGAGGCAGGAGGATCCCAAGTTCAAGGCCAGCCTGGGCAATTTAGTGAGACCCTGTTTCAAAACAAAAATGTTTTAACATGAAAGGACAGGCATGTTGCTCAGTCACAGAGTGCCCCTGGGTTCAATCACCAGTACCACAAAAAATAAATAAAAATAAAAATGAAAACAAAAAAACAAAAAACAAAAACCCAAAACAAGCCTCCCAAACAGAAAACAAAAAAAAACCAAAACAAAACAGTAGGGTGGCTTGTTTTGTTACAACTTGATCCCCTTGTCAAATCTATCTTTGCTCTTACTTCCTTCTTTTCAGGTTTATCTGTGGATTTTTAAATCCTCATGGTTTTTGTGATTGTTAAACAAAAATACAGACTATTTGTGACAAAGGCAAACATAATACAAAGTGAATTTAATCATGCACTGATGTTTAATCATGCACTGAAGATGTTATGTTACATCTGTAGTTTGACATATACTTTACATAATATGTAACCTTTCCTCTTAAATTTTTCCTACTACATCTGTTTCCACCCTTTCAGTGTAAGGAATATAGTGCAGAATCAGTCCATCATGGCTACTGACTCTAACTCAGTTGTTTTTCAAATTTTTTTGTGGTACTAGGGATTGATCCCAGAGGTGCCCTTCCAATAAATCACATCCCTAGCCCTTTTTATTTTGAGACAGGGTCTCACTAAGTTGCAAAGGCTAGCTTTGAACTTGCAATTCTCCTGCCTCAGCCTTCCTGAGTCACAGCTGTGTGCCACAATACCTGGCATGACTCTGACTCAGTTTTGCTGGTCAAGAGCTAACTACAGTGACAATGGCAATAATCAGGATAACACTACGGAGAACACAGACTGAGCTCTTACTACCTGCCAAGCACTTTAAATGCATTAAATGCTTTAATCCTCACAGCAATCTGAGAAGGAGAAAGTGATGTTATTCCTATTTTATGGATGGGGACGTGAAAAAGCAGAGGTCTTAAATAATCTTCATAAGGAAAATATCTACCATGTTATAGAGAAACTTAGATTTAAACCAAGGCAATCTATCTCTTGAGGTCAATGCTTAAAAACTATTCTGAAGTAACTCCCTTATAAAATTAGAGGCCAGTTGTTTTTTAATAATGAAAAATAAGTATTTATTTACATTTTCTAAGGCACCTAGAAGTGCCTCCTTATTAAATAAGGAGGTTGTGTAATGGTTTCCACAATGTTGGGAGAGCTAGAGACGGGGTAAAAATCCAACTTGTTTATGAGATTGGGTAAAATGAATCAAAACTCAAAATCTTCGGGAAAGACAAGCAAGATAGAGTCCGCACTTCCATAAGAGAAGGCAGAGACTTCTCTTGGCACCAAATCTACTTAGGTTACCAATGAAATGCACAAATGTAAAAGTTAGAGACAAATGAAAACTGATGACTGGAAAATAGTTAATTTGCCAGTTTGGACAGATCTTTAAAAGACTGAGTAAATCACCTAATGCAATGCTCTTCTTATTTGTTTAAAACATGCAAATTATTTCAATATAGAGATCAATCCTGTCACCATCATCATCACCATCATCACCATCATCATGAAGATGTTGCAGCACCAGGCCAAAAAAACAGAGGCCTGATTTCCTCCTGTTCTAGATTCTGGACTCTACCCAGACTACTTCTCACAGAGCACACAGATACAGTACTAAGAAATAGTTCTGAAATTTTAATCCCTTGAAAATACTCTAACTGTGATGGTTTACCTCTTATCTGTCCAAGCAAATGCTGTGACTCTCTTTATGCTGTCTGAAGCTTGTATTAGTGAGACACTGAAGCCAAGGCAAATTTTAAACAGTAACAATACCTTCAATGTTTATATCACAGCTATTTCCCCACAATCTGTAGACAATCACAGTGTTACCAAATTCACCACTTTATCAGTGACTTTTTATCATAATAGGTGTCTCTTTAGCAATTGTATACAATACACCCATCCTATGGCTACTCTGTTTCCCTATTATTAATTATAGCCTGTGTTTTTGTAGTGTATCATTTTGGGAAGAAGATACCAAACAATGGAATAGGGTGTGCAAATATCAGCTAATTAAAAAGGTAGAGCAGCAAACAAAGGATGTAGGAATGAAGGTCAGGGGACAATGCAATGGGATGTCCCTGATGCTGTTTGTAAAGGACTAAAATTCTGCATATGTCAAGTTGTTCTTTGATTCTGTTCAAAGAAGGTTATTGCTAAAAATGCCTAAAATAATTTTTTACTTTCACCATCGATAACTCATTTCCAACATATGGATCTTAAAAACATATTTTTAAAACAGCTGCAGTATTGTGCTCTTCAACTTTCTTATCTGTCAATCCTCTCTAGAGTATCTAGCAAAACCAAACAGAACTATTTAATTAGGATACTGGGGTAACAGGGGCAGAATAATTCCACCAAGCAGTAGGAGCTTGTTTCTATGACTCCAGAATAGACCTCAGTACCCTGGGATATGAAGCTAAACCTATTTCTTCTAAACATATGAAAAGTTCAAATGGCATTGGTTCCCCCGCAAGCCACTTTGTCTCGTCCCTCTTGGGGCACCAACACACAGGACAGCTCTTGTTCACCCGGATACTCCTTTCCTTTATTCTCTCCTGTCTTCTGCCTTATTTTCAACTGTCCCTTTGGCTGTGAACTGATGCCAAATTAGTATATGGTAATCAGTACTGACCTGACAGATTGCAAATATAAGTCATTTCAAAAAAATAAAACCAATTCTGGGGCTTTGCTTTTTACAGCTTTTTATTTATTTAAGGTGCATTTTCCCTGTGCTGTTTAGCAAAAACATCCATTTCCAGAGGCTTTTTCTAGTCCCAGTCACAGTGATGTTGTTCAAAGTTTATTGGACAGGGAACACACATAGTTACCTTTCCAACCTTTCTAATTTGTATTGGATTCTAAGCTCCCACATCTTGGCCCTCGGGCATTTCCCTTGATAAAGCCCTCCTACCTTCAGTCCAACAAAGACCAAAGACTTTGGATATGAAATTTTTAAAGTAACCATTGGAGAAGAGGCTTCAATTGTACTGGCCCAACTGGCAATCTGTGGAAGGCCACATGAATTGCTCAGAGATAACGCCCTTGCCTTTCACCTTGCGGTCACCAGTTTGAATCAAGCAGAGATTAACAGTGTCCAAGGGTTGTTATCATCTGGTGATGGCTTGGAAGCTGATATGAAATAAATTGCTAGTACCTTGCGTCTACTTGCCTGAGGTCGCCCAGTTCAGACTATTTTAGGACCAGATCCAAATCTTGACTGCAATGGTTACTCTAAATGGAAGCCTCTGCACAAGGATCAAATGCTAAATAAACCCATAGATTATACTTCATCTTGCACTATGGAAGATATCCTCTCAGACAAGGTTGGAAGTAAGGTGGGGAGTTATGGGTGGGGGAAATGGGCCAGGTCTGGATATTGTGAATGACAGACCTCTATTTAATTCTGCTGTGGGTCCCCTATCAACAATTATACCATATTAATCTTGGTTCCCTCATCTGCTTGGTACAGCCCTGCCTCCTTTCTAACTTCGGAGGTCTACCCTATTGTTTCATCTACCTTCAACAAGCTTTAAGAAATAAACTTTTCAACAGAAAAATTGGGGTACCTATCTATGTTGGTAAACATAAAAAAGAACACCAATTTAGGCTAAACTGACTGAAAATTTTAATTAGGACCAAGTAATTGCTTTTCATTGTTGTTATTGTTTTGTTTGAAGAGGATTTTGTTTTGAATCTTAAAATAATTTGCTAAAATTTTCTACTTTATATTTCTTTTATAAATACTACCAAAAATTACTCTTCTTTGATTAATTTATAATTTGTCAGACATAAAAAGTCTCATGGAAAATAATTCATTTAGACCTAACTGGGTAGGATTTAGAAAAAGAAGGAACTTCAGGGAATAATGTTTTTAAAAAAAACTTTCAAAAAAAAGTTAAGTGTAGATTTAAATTTTATTGGGCTACCAGGGCATCCAGTTCTTATTGAGAAAAACAAGTTTCTCTAAGTCCACCCTTCATTAACATGCATCATAAAGACCAGTGGCTCTTAATTCTGGATGATTAGGGATCCTTTTGTGAATCTGATGAAAACAATGGACCTTCTGCCCAGAAAACTACACTGCTTACACAAACAAAAACAAAAACAAATCTTCCATACAACTGAAGAAATTCACTCAGTCTACAAAACCTATCTATGGACAACTACTCCCAAAGGATGCCTAAACCACAGGATAAGAATCTTTGAAAAACATATCAACTTCAGTATCTTTTATTAAAAGTATGTATTACTACTCCACACCCTTTTCTACACATATGAAAGAAAAAAGGAGACAAAGCAAAGCATCCATTTAAAATAAGCAGGAAAAAAATTAGAGGTTTAATTAACTCAAATCATATGTTCTTGAAAGCGGTGAATGCACGTACCAAGCTTTTCACTTCTCCCCATCACCAAATCAGAGGACCCTAGCCAAGGGACAGTTTTAATATCAAATAAAAGCCATGTTTTTAGTAAAAGGTAATTAGCAAATTCTGAGTGCTTGCTAGCCTTCTAAAGATTCAAGTGGTCAACCTGGACTAGCATTTAAAATAGAATCAATTTAATCAGCCAGAATAGCTGTTGAAAGACGGATTTCAATAAGCAACTTGAATTGATTTAAAATAAAAATGTAGATTACTCATTTCAAAATAATTTGATTTTATTTTAAATTTCAATTAAAAATATATATTTATATCTTATTTTTGTCCAAACATCTGCCTTCTATATATAAAAAGTATATTTCCCAGCATTAGGCACTAGCAATAAGGTTGGTTTGTAATCTCGAACCCAACATCAAGCGAAGGTCATCAAACTCACTAGGATTAGGAGCCAAGAAGGACTGGGGCGAGCAGGCCTACACAGGCACCTATTAATGTTCAAAAGCTCTAACTCGAAACTCATCTTAGGTCAACTCGTTAAACCAGCGGTCTAAACGGGCCCTGGCACAGAGCACCTGACCGCTCCACGCGCCAGCTGGTGAGGCCTCGAGTTGGAACCGGAAGCCGCCGCCCCCGCTGCCTAGGCCCAGGATGCCCGGGTGGGCGCACTTCCGCAGGGATTGGGTGCAGCACTGCCTGGGTCTGCTGGCCCTGGCACACTCGGTTCCGGTTGTAGATCCAGCCCGAGAAGCTGTATTACCCCAGACCCGGAACCTGAAGGCAGACCCGCTTCAGCTCCTGCGTCCTTTCACCAGAAGGAGCGGGAGGGAGGAAGCTGGGACTTCCAAGCGGCCCAGCGTGCGACTGCGGTCCGGCGTCCGGAGGAAAGCGTGCCCATATCGGCTTAGTGAAAGGACGTGCTGATTCCCCGCGTGGTTGCATCCACACCCTCCACACTCTGATCTTCCCCTTTCCCATGCTTCCCGGGCCACCCCTGGAGCGCGGCAGCTCGGGTGTCTGAGGCCCCAGCCTTCGCTTCCGCTGGGCGGCGCGACCCACAGTCTCCCGCTCCACAGGGGACTTGGCGGTCAGGCCACGTGCCGCCTCCAGCGGGGCTCCGGACACCGTAGTTTCGAGGCCCGCTTCCGGGGGTGGTGCCCCTGGGAGGTGCTGGCTGGGGGATGGTGAACCTGACGTCCCACGCAGCTGGCCTGAAAGCTGCCCCTTAGGCACTAGAGTGACTCCCTGCCTCCTTGGGTATTTTCTCCGGTTTCTCCAAGTGACATTAGTTTGGGGGCGTCTCACGCGAAAAGGGGAAGGCCCCCAGGACGATGCAAGTGTGCCCTTTGCAGCCAGAGAAGATCCAGCTTTCCAGGACTTTAGCTTCATTTATTTGTTGGGTGAAAGGTGCAAATAGAAAATGAGAATGGTGCTTTTGCCAAGTACTCAGAGAAACTCCAGAACCCGCTCCTTTTCCTGGAGCCAAGGTTGCTGTCTGCAGGACCTTAGTGCTGTGGGCGGTCCGCAACCCGGTCCAAAAGCATCCCCGCTCCGGGAGTTTTCCCGCAATTGAAGGGCTGTGAAGGGACGAGTAGCCTCTTTGGGGTTGCGTCCTGAGATGGCCCGAGGCTGAGAGATTCAGGAGTCCAACGGGACATCCCCAGCAAGGGCCTTGATCTGCCGGAGCCATCGCCTTTAGAGCATGGCTCTATTAAGACCTGGAAAGGGAAGGACAGTGACTTGCATCCCGCCCCCTTACGTCTGGAGGTGACCCTACGCCTACGGGCAGGTTTTTCTCTCCCCTTTCCTGGACCCTATGCAGTTGTTAAGTAGGTTAAAGAAAGAACACAGAAGTCTCAGGCTTTGTGGGGAAGAACGCCTTATCGTGGTAAGAGCATCGCAGCTAAAAAGTGGTTTGGTTGTAAGCTGATAATCAGGTAGTGGTGGTCAGACACCCATTCTAGAACCTTGCTAGCTACTCAAAGACCATGTTATCACATAACGTCCATTAGGCCTCAGTAATCCCCCATCAACGCATTTTAGAGCCATTTGACTGTTAAGGAGATTTTTATTAATGGACCATGATCCTAAAATGTGTCTATTGGTTCTAGGAACAGATTTTAACAACTCAAGGCTGCGACAGTGATTTTCTGGTTTCACTGTAATACAAGTCCTCTGGAGAGTCTGGTTGGGAGATTGAGGGCAGGGCCTAAAAGAGAACATTCACCCTACCCAGGACCTGGTTTCTAAGGGAAGCTTTCCCGTCTTTACCCCAGGACCTGGTACTGAGGACTAGCAAATTCTCTGGGTACCATAACTATTGTTTCTGTAGCTCCCAAAGGGAGCATATGCTGATCCCTTCATGAGCAGTCCAGGAAGGACAAAAAGCAATCAGCAGTCCTATGGCTGCTCGAAACTGACATTTTCATAAAAACCCATGACTGGAAATGTCTTCTAGTCATGGGAAGTAGATTAAGAAATCTTTAATCAAAGGCCCCTTCCCCACCCCTGCTGTAGGCATATGAAAGCCAGGGCACTGGATAGGGCAGCAGAGGATTCCATCTGATGTAGTTTTGAAACAGATATTAATTCAAACTTTGCCAAATTACCATTAAATTTTCTGTGGGATTCCATTTTGCTATCTTTTTTGGTTATTTGCCCCTGCCCCCAATACCATGTTTCCACTAAGAATTGAAGGTAAAGGGTGGAGGAGATAAAGAAATAAAAGTGAGTCATAGAACTCATGCTGTCTGATTTTCCCTCCAGGAGAAAAAAACAAAATTTGAAGCCACCTTTCCCCCACGGTGTTCTGGTTGCCCCAGCACCTACACTTATCTTTGACGAATGGGTTGGACTTGTAGGGCTCCTTTATTTGAATTTGCTTATTGTTTGTTTGCAGTCAATAGCAGGTTGAATTTTAAACATAAAACACACTGCTTGCTAGAGAGGAAGTCTGGCTGATGCTCTTTAGCATTGGGGGGTCCTCCCTTGGTTGTGAAGACTGCTGCATGGTGGAGGCCTTTCAAATGCATACCTGTTTCCTCCTCTCCAGCTACTTCTGCATACAGAAGCTTCCTCCAGTTCCTGATTTGATTCAGTTTCCTTCTAACTGCTTCCATTAGAAAAACTAACAGTGGTGAGATTTCATCTTAACCAAGTAAAATAATTTTAAAAGAACATCATTCAAAGTCTTATGTTGCTATTAACAGGCAGTTTGGAAGAGATCCTCCAAGAAATCCTACACAACGTGTCTCAATATACCGATGCACTACAGTTTCACATGTAATGTTAATTCTGTCCGAGACAAATCCTGTAATCTGCAGTTTCAGAGCCGAATACCAAAAAACATCAGGGTGGGTTTCATTGGGGATTTTGCTCTCTTCGTTCCAGGGAAAAAGTCCCAGGGCTTCAGTCTTTTGTATCCCAGTCACCCAAGGGCAAAAATGGGGCATCTGGTAAAATCAGAGCAACCTGCTCTGACAGGGTGCAGGGAGCTTTAAGGAAGCAAAACAGAGATGCTCAGAGAACTTGGTGGCAGATCTGAGCATGCAGAAGCGTGTTGGGGATTTGGAACCTTTAGTGGCACAAGAGGGAGAGAGATAGGTGACCTTTTTAATGGTTTCCAAGTAAGGAAGCTTGCTTGGAGGTCATAGCTGAATCTGACCTTACATGTTCCCATTTTGATTGTTTTCTACCATGTCTGATTCCATTTGCATAGGATGCACCCGTCTCCTGGCCGACTTCTTTGTGCTCCTCTTTTGTGTGATTAAAAACCCATCTCTGTACGCAATAAGCCACCACCCCACACTGGCAATCCTGGTTTTGGGTTACAGCTTTGCTGGGGTAACAACAGCCAGGTTCTCACCCGGCATAACATGCGGGTTCTAACAAGTGGTGTGCGCGCCTTGGCTGGCCGCCTCTGGTTAAGTAGAGGCGGGCTCTTGTGTGCGGCTTCTGCGCTGCAGGTAACCGGAATAGGTTGCATTGCAAGTTGGCGCTGCCCGGACGCCAAAGAGGTCACTTCCCCATTCCAGAACCCCCCTCAGGCTCTCAGGGCTGCTGCGCCGGGTCCAAAAATAAAAAGAAAGGACGCTCGGAGGAAAACGAAATTTAGGGGAGCAGGAGAAAAGAGATGAGCCAAGGGTAACAATTTCTCAGGCTTCCCCCTGAAAGCCCCAGCTCAGCTCAGCGTCCGAGCTCCCAGCAGAGGGCCGGAATCCTCCAGACCCACTAGCCAAAGCACCTGGCTTTCCTGGGAGGGTCCCCAGTGACCCGAGGCAGGACCAGCTGGGTCCCGTCTGTCCCGGGACATGAGAGGCTGCAGGCGCGGCGGGAGGCCCCGCGGTGCCAGTGGCTGCGGCCTCTCCCTTCACTGCAAGAGAGGTCCCCTTCCCAGCCGTCTGCGGCGCAACACCCCGGGAGTCGTGAAAACTAACCGCCATGGGCCCCTCCAGTCTCGCTTTCGCCTCCCGGCCGACTCTCCTCCAGCCGAGTGGACGAAGCTTGCGGTCCCCTGAAGCCAAGCTTCGGTCTTGGCTTTAGTTCGCTCCTTCGGGCCCCGGGGGCTCGCCTCCTACCAGGGCCACTCCCACCCTCTGAAGCCATCGTGACCCCAGAACTCTGCCACATTTTAAGGCCACCCAGAGACGGGCGCCCAGGCCTGCGGCTGAACCAGGGCCTGACTTCAGGACTCCGGGTGGGATGGGTTGGGGTGGGGCTGAGCTTCCGTCCGCGTGCTGGCCTGGCGGCGCTGCCTCTGGCTTTGCCGAGGCCCACCGAGCTGGGTCTGCGCACCCGAGTTCAGCCCAGTCCACTGGGCCTTGGGGGCGGGCTGCGGCTCCGGAGAGGGTCTGGGTCAGAACAGGGCCGCAGCCAGACAAGAAAGAGCGCAACCCCGCCTGATGAAAGGCTCCACCTAGCCCTGCCGGGTCCCGCAGGGCTGTGCGGGCGGCACCAGGCTGCAGAGCCCACTGGTTCTGCTACCCCAGCTTGGGATCCCCGAGGCAGAGATAGGAGCGCTTTTCCCAGGTAACTCGTTGCCTTTCAAGTTGCGGAAAATGTAGTCCTTAAGAAAGAGCGCCGTGAATCCGACACAGAGCACCTGCGGCCTCCGTGGGCCCCCTGAACCCACACCTCGCACCACGTCTTCTCGCAGTCCCGCCCCCGGCCTCCAACGTCCGCCGCCTTTGGCAACAGCTCTGAGGTGGGGACACTAATAGCAAAAGTGAGATTAGAGGGAACCGTGCGGGAGAGGAGTTGAGAAAACTGACCATTATCTAAAACCAGAGGGTTTCCAAAGCCCGAACTTAATTGACTTGATTGAATTTCTCTTATCTAGGAAGGGAAGAAACACTCTCAAGGTGAAATGCAAAGGGCCAAGAATCTTTGTGGGAAAGATCAAGTTTTGGGGCAACTGATCTTTCTAAAACGATCTACCCCTACCCTCATCTCTGCTCTCCATTATATGCCCTTTTATTATATTGCCGTCTCACTTTTCGTTTAATTGCCAATTTGCAACTGAAGTAGTGTCCAGCCGCTTAGGGAGGACAGAGTCATTTCAGTACCTAGGAACACCGTTATTGGGCTTAACTTCATTAAATCCGGTCTTGACTACAGTGGCGATCAAACTCTCTGGATGTCTTTAAGCCAGTGCTCGCTCCCCGCCCTCTTTCCCTCCCTTGGTTGCCTTTGGTCAGGGGGAATTCATTTCTACTTTCTCCATCAATCCAAAGGGATTTAACTGCGTGGTCTCAGTTAAACGAAGTTGTGCAAAGGTGATGGAAAAAATTAGTTTCAGAGAGTGCTCAGGCCTCCTCTTTCTAACCTCGTTGTAAGTTTCAGTTGAGAAACTGCGTATTTGCTGAGTAGCACGACATTTGCCATCATTATTGCTTTTTAAGAAAGGGTAATCTTTCCCGTCCCTTTGTGAGGCTTCCGGAAAACTCTAAACAGTGTGTGAAATTGGTTACTTGGGATCTGCTTTACTATTGCAAGAGAAAAGCTGGGAGATTAAGACTGAATCTGGGAAAAACTTAAACGCTCGGCCCCAATTTTACTTCCGGTGGAAGGATGAATATTATCAGTAGGAACCGAAAAATCTTGCCAAATTTCATGGTAAGTGTTGTTTGTAAAACTACCTCATTATTGTATTTCCTTTAGCAGGAAAACAATTTACCTATTAGGCAGGATGAAGTGGAGTTCAAGAGAGCATGCGCAGGCAGGGACGGGGAAATGAACTAAACAGAAAACAAAATGGTTGCAACTGCTAACCTTCATTTAAAAAGTTACAATCAGAAGTCACTTAATTTTGGTCAAATTTAAGAACATAAGAAGTTTAAAATGAAATTAAATATTGCTTTTAACCTGAGGAGCACCATGATCATTGGCCCATTTGTCTTTTCTGGTGACTGACTGAACAAAATGCAGGTACAACTGAAAAGGGACTCTTTTTTTCCCCCCTGAACACTTTCTTCCAAAAAAAAAAAAAAAAAAAAAAATGACCAGGGTGCCTTATGTTCAACTACTGAAATTATAGGTTTTAAAAGTTTTCTGAAACTCTTTTGTTCAGAAATCACTTCTGCCTGAATTGCTTTCAGATTCTGATTACACTCCCTCTCATGTTTACCTCAGATTTTTTGGAAGTTTAAAAAAAAAAAAAAAAAAAAAACCCTAATAAGAGAATAGCAACAAGAAATTCTTGTTATTCTGTTTCCTAGAGACACTCCAGTTCTTCTCCTCCCTCTTAAAAAAATTTATCTATTTAAAAACTTACTAATAAAGTGCCTAAGAAATAATTCAGGTTTGTACCAGGGAGGGAAGGTCCTAATGATTGATTGTTAGGCTCTCTAAATTCAATTTCAGCGAAATTCTGATGGAAGCCAAATAGTTTACAAACCATTTTGTCATTCATATCTAGTTCATCCATTAACAACAACAACAAAAAGTTAAAAATCGCTAATTTCCTTGCTGCTCTACAAAAAACATTTTGGGAAGGTGAGGCTGAATGTAGGCTTCTCATTCATAAATAGTGGTGTAAAATTAAACTAGACCCAATGTTGTGCTAGAACCATTTTAATATAATTATACATATCTGCCAAATCCAGGAAGAAAAGGTTTATGCATATATAACTTCCAGTTAACATCTGCAAGCATAAACAACAATGACCTCAGTTTAAAAATTCATCAGGGTCAGAGCAATTGACCAATGTCTCTTTACTGCTAGGCTTACCAACAGTAAAATACAGATGAATTAATGTCCTTTTTTTCTCTTCTCTCACTCTCCTTGTCCAGACATTTTGTTGTAAAGTTTCAGTGCAGCTCACCTCCAGCCAAAGTAATCTTTTCTAAAATCAGTACTCAGTTGCTCTGAATTTTGCTTATAATTATAACCTATTTAATCACGAAGAACTCCTGCAGAGATGGAGTTCAAGGTTGCATACAATAACAGGAGATCACAGTTTTGAAGTCTAGCACAGATTAAAAACCACAGATGTACCATTTATATAAGACACACACTGATTGTCTCTTAAACTACATATTGACTCCTTATGAACATTATTTTTTAAATAAAGTAGTGCATCTAGGACAATCAGTCGCACAATTCACACAGCCCTGAAAAGTTTTTCAGTGCCAACTACCAGTTGGTCATGAAACGTGAATGAGCTTGAGACACTGTTCATTCCTAAGATTCAACCAAGGATTGGCTAAAACATTGGATCACCTCTGCTTATGAAGGTTATGACCTTCCCTCACAACTTAGTTTTGTTTGATTTTTATTTTTTGGTTGTGTTTGGTTGCACATGGCTAGAATGCATTTGATAGATCATTTTGTAAATCAGGAAAACCAATGATCTAAAACTATGAGAGGATCTTAAGCAGATTGGTTTGTCCATTTCAGGTTGCTGGTTGGTAGGCCCTTTTAAGGCCCTTCATTTTTCCTTCTATGCCTCCTGGAACTTTGATCAGAGGAGTCTGAGCATCATCCCATCTAACTCTTTTAACCAATGCCTGGCTAAAACTGGAATGTCCAGCCCAGCATATTTAAAAATCACCCACAAAAAGAGGTTCTACAGGTCTTCACAAAACCTGGAATTTCCATGAGGATGTCTGATCTTTATAATCCAAGCAGTCAGCATTGAAGTTAAGCTTCCAGGAGGCAGTTTGGTCCTTATAATCCAAGCAATCAGTGGTTGAGTTAAAACCCAAGCTTGAAGCTCCATATCCCTGGGTGGAAAGAGAAGCTGGGGACTGATTGAGATGGCTGGTAACTGCATTGGTACCCATGGGACTCAGTGTGGCCCCTGGTCCAGGAAGCTGGTGATGCATAGGGGTTAAATAAGATCCACAGTCCATGCCCCCAAAGTAGGAAGTTGAGCCAGCATATCCTTGACTATAACCTGAAGCCTGAGTATAGGTCATGGGATAGGACCTCTGCATGCAGGAAGAGGAGGTGGACAAGGGATCTGACAGTGGGGAGATGGAAGCTGGGCTCCAGATAGACACTGGAGCACTGCTGCTGGCAATGGTAGGGACTGAGGTGCTAGAGGGGGGAGTGAACTGGCCACTTGTTCCACTTTCTGAACTCACTTCCCGAGCTGGAGATGTCTTCTTTTTGGCAGGTCTCACTTTGTTTTGACCTCCATTCTGTTGTTGCTGCTGCTGTTGGCGGCACTTAGCTCTTCGATTCTTAAACCATACCTTGAAAGGGAAAGAAGCTGCTTTAACATGGATTCAGTAACTCCTCAGGGACAAGAGTGGCTCGTAGATATTAATCTGTCCTACATGGACAGATAAACTAAGCAGATACTCTCTCTGCTACTAGAGTCCTATTATGAGGCACTCTGATGTACATTTGTGGAATTGTGAGAAAGTTGGGGAGGTTCTGTCTAAAAGTGCTTATCCCATCTTATTCCCAACCCAGAACAATAAAATTTAAAATAATCCCAAACCATATGGCTAAAAATTCTCCACCTCACTTTCCTATTTCACCTCTGATAGACATATACACATAGACCAAACTATATTTTGGGATGCAATCATGGAGGAACGTATTTTGGAGGGAGCCACGGGAAAAGAAAGGGCAAACAATGCTGTTGTTACTTGCCAAAACAGCAGCCTAAATTCAAACAGTCTACATTCCCTTTTCCAGGGATCCCACAGCTAATATGATGGAGATTGGTTCCATCACCTTACATTCTGTTACTCCCAAAGACTTGCTTACAAAAGAAAGCTCAGAAGACATGATCCTGTTGAGAAAAGCTGTCTTAAAAGCCACTATTTGCTGCAAGCTTTTTTGTGAATAGAGTGACTTGGATGTTCTCTTCTTTGAGCTCAAGGAGAGAAACTTCTATAGTCTTCAAGGCTCAAATCTGTGCCTTCAGAGGAGTGCCACTTAGTCCATAGATCCCATTTCCTGTACTATGTTCACTGGTCTGTCAACTTAAACCTCTGCCTACAACTTTGAAAATCCTCTACCAGCCCTGCTCAAACTCTGTAATGAAGGAGCTGTGTTTGGTGTGTGAGGGAGCTTATCAGAGAACTATTGGCATTTTCTAGGGTACAAGTCCTTAATTGTCCTCTTGAATGAGCTCTCCTTTTGGGCATTATAACTGTGGCAAAGTGGTGCCCCTAAGGCCACACTCAATGCCACCAACCATTCAGAGCCATTTCTTTTCTTCTAGTGAGGACTTTGATTCAATCCTCACAAGTGCTAAAACTTCTTCCAACCCACTTTGAAAAGGCATTTTCTGCTTTGCAGTTCATGCTGATAGCTGGTACTTTCACAAACTTGCCCTACCTGAAAGAGAGTCCCAGGTGTGAGTGGAATTTAGATGCTAAACACTCTTTTTCCAGAGAACTCTGTATGGGGCTTGCTTTCCAGGCAAGTTGGAGTTGATTTTCCCTCTCCACTTTAGGGTTAAGTTTAGGGGACTAAACCAAGGGAGAGGGGTGTTACTACAGATATTTTAAAGACATTTTATCTGTTAAATGACCTAGAACTGGAAAAATTCTATTCATCCTTAATAAGTCAAAGAAAACACACTTTTATTGTATTAACTTATTTGGTAAAAGCACCATTGTTTCTTTAGCCTGGCTCTGCCACCAAATTTAGGTATGACCTTGAGCAAGTCATTTGCTCTATTTCTTCATCTGTAAATATATTTAAACTGTGGAGGAGCTGAGATTCTTTCACCCCTCAAAGTCCATGAGAATAGGGGAGGATTTCCACACAGGGGAAGGGAACAGCTAAAATACCATGTCACTACCATTGAAACTTGCCCAAGGCTGGGTCTCTGCCCACCAGAGACCCAAGGACTCATCCCAGTAGCTTGACACTCTTGTCTTACAACCTGGACTGAGAGACCCTTGATTATAGGACTAGATGAGAATGGGGAGGCAAAAAGGGGAGAAAGGAGAATAGTTTATTGGTCCCCATATGTTTAGGGTCTGAAGTCTTCCTTTGGTCCTAGCAAAGGTCTGGTGCTCTCCTGGGTCTTCAACATACATTACGCTTGGGGGAGGGGTGGCACGGTCAGGAAAAATTGCTCAGTCTGCCCTACCTGCACCCTGGACTCAGGCAAGTTGATTTTCAGCGCCACTTCTTCCCGCATGAAGATGTCTGGGTACCGGGTCTTGGCAAACAGCGCTTCCAGTACATCTAGCTGCGCTCGGGTGAACGTTGTCCTCTCCCGCCGCTGTTTCCGGGGAGTGGCTGCGGGACAAGAAGCCCAGGGCCCTTTAGGGTGGGGGAGCAGTTTCTCAGTCATAGGGCTTTCTGGGGATTCTCCGACTATCCCGCCTTCCACCCCCTATCTCCCCTCCTCCTCTCAATGATCTCCTCTCTGCTTCCTGGGCTTCCAGGGCTTACCGGTCGCCGGACATAAACTGCCCTTTCCAGAATAGCCCCCAATTCTACCTGACTTCGGAGATCACCCAGCCGGAGCATTACTTTGAAAGGTAACAATACAAACGGGGGTGGGGGGAGCCCCAATCCTCCAAACTCCACCTCAAACCACAACACAACGAAAAAGCCACTCAGTTAAATCAAAGCATCTCCGAGGATGGGAAGCTCGGATTGATCCTGCGAATCTCGATCCTGTTCCCACGGCTCTTAGCACTCCAAATGCCTTTATTCCTCCATCTTTGAAATGGGGACATAGTTCATACTTTTATGAGGTTGGGGGAAAAAAACAGATCTGATCGGTAAAAAAAAAAAAAAAAAGACAAACCAAAACAAAACAAAAAAAGGACCCGCACTTGGGGGAGTCACAACCTCTCTGGATTAAAGGCGAAGGGACTGGAGGTCAGAGGGGAAGCTCCGGGCGAGGTGGGGTTTGTTGCAAAAGTCGCACTGAGGGAAAACTCCGCTTCTCCTTCTCCAAGAGGGCCCTTCCGAGGACCTGCCCCCAAGTGACAAGAGCAGTCACCTTTCTCACTCTACCCCAATGCGTGTCCCCCAGCCACTCGAATTAAGAATCAAGTGGCTGATTTTCTGCAACTGTTGCAGACCCACCTACTCGTTTCTTCCCAGCCCCTGTTCTCTCCTCAATCAGTAAATGCGTGGTGACTCTTGCTGCTTCTTTGCAAGAAAAACCCAGCAGGGACCTCACCAGGAGCTGGGGTGGGGGCGGCATGACCTCCGACCCCCGGACTGGGGGGAACAGGGTGTCACAACCCGCGGTGCGGGCGCGGGGAAGGGCGGGGCAGGAGTGCCGCAGAGCTCACTTACCCGGGTAGCCCACGGAGGGGTGTAGCAGGTCCATACCCGAAGTGGTCAGACTCAGCCCATTGACTGCGTAAGGCGGTTGCTTAAGATAAGACATCATGCTAAGGTTGTTTGGAGGCGCAAAGTCAGCCCAAATGGGGGAGACCCAGCCGGAAGATCTCGATTCGCCTGGGGTGGACAGGTTCAGGGTCCTTGGTGGGTGGGTTTGGAGTGATGGAACTAAGGGCAAAGCAAACAAACAAACAGAGGTGCTGGTTTACTGCTTCGGAGGCAGCAGCTCTCTCACGTTCCACCACTAACTAAAAAGAGCCCGGGCTAGGCAAGGCAGGGGCTTTTAAAGGACTTGCAGACAACCCCACCCCACCCCCCCACCCCCAGCTGCTCTGGAACTAGAGGGGATGGAGGGAGACCAGATAAACCTGTCTTCCCCACCCCCACCCTAAACTTAAAAAAAAAAAAAAGGACCCTAAGAAAGCAATTACAATCTGCCTTCCCCAAGAACAAAACCCCACGCCTTCAAATGCACACATTGCATTCCTATCCCAACATTTGCATAGGACTCATTGGCTGGCACTAGCTAATTGTCTCAAACAAAACTTGATTGGGGCCATTTGCAGAGACAAAGAACTCTTTGGCTAAATAAATAATGCTGATAACAAAGCCCATTGGTGAGAAACAAAGAAACAATTCAAGAAATCTACCTCTCCCCAGACTGTTGCCTTTCCATGGCAGAGATTTTAATTATCTTAGCTTTTTACCACTTTCAACTGCTGCGGACCTAAAATGTCAGTGCATTTAACATCTAAAATACTTGCTAAACAACAAACTTGAGAAAACTGCCCAACCATTATTATTCCACATTTAAAGTCATTTCCAGTAATCATTTTCACCTAATTAGTAGTCTGGATAATTAGATTTCGAGGTAAGTAACAGATTTATTAGGGTTTTGGAGAACCTTGATTATATGTGTCTAAAACAACTAAAGCTAAACAAACAAGTATTTAACTTTTAAGCGACATCCATCAAATATTTAAACATGCAGCAGAAAAGTCTTCAAGATTGGCACAGGGGTTGCCAGAAATTCTGAAGTAAAGTTAGAATCCCACCAATCAGATAATGACAGGCCCCCACATTTGCAAGTAGAAAGGTGCACATTTTTAGTGCAAGTCGCTTCCATGTTGATTTTGATGTGTGGAAGCTGCAGATTGTGAAGGAGGCAAATTTTCGGACAAGTGGATCCTTAGCAGCTGCGGCAGAGTTTCCTGTTAACTTGGCCTGCCTTTTGCACATTCTAGTTTTGGAGAAAACAGATACATAAACACCCAAAGTTGTGAAACTAATACAATTTCTCCCTACCTTTCAAGTTCTTACAATCATATAAGAAAATGAGCTGGGGGTTGGGGGAGAAAGGAAGAAAAAGAAGTTATTTACTTTCTCTAGTTGAATTCTTCCTGCCTCCTCCCAGCACAGAGATTCAAAATAGATGTATACATAAGCTAGTAGTTTGCAGGTCTGGCTTTTATTTTCCTAAAATGTGGCACTCATCCTGCAAGGATCTCTCCTTTGAAACTTTGACACTATGGGAGATTTCCTCAAAATGGCGGATAGAAGATTAGCAGTTCTCTTTTACTTTTCCCAAGGTCTTAATGAGTTTTAAGGACTCTGGGTTTTCATATTTACATTACTTAAGACATCGAGGCACAAAGTTTCACTAATGGAACTCAGTAACTGGGACTTCTTCCTGACTTAAATTCAGAGCACAAGTCATGTTTCTTCACCCTAAGATATAATTTAATGTAATTTTACAAATGTCCTCCTTGGAGGAGTTGGTAGTATTAATTAGTAAAACTAATGTAGTTGCTCCTACAAAGAATTTGTTTTGTATTCCTCTTTTTCCAGGATGCAGTTATTTAGAGGCCATGAAAGTAATATTGCTTTAAAATACAGACATTTATTTGTTTAAATAGCCTCTAATCTGGAGTTCTTTTTTGCTTAATACATTACTACCTTGAAAAGTTCTGAACTGCTATAGGGAAAGCTAGTCATATCAAAGTACACATGAGAAATATGGAAGTGTTCTTACATGTCTAGCTCTCATCCAATTAGAAATGCCTGACACATCATACAATAAAGTAACATTCCAACATAAAAAGCAGTAATAGACAGCAACAGGACCCGCAGCCTTCTTGGAGTCCCTTTGCCCTTGCCATCACAAAACGGCTAAAATTCTCAGGATAGACTATTTTCACTTTTACTGCAGGATCAACCTTTAAAAGAGGAGGAGGAGGAAAAACAAAAACAAAACCACGGGGTACTCTCAACCACCAACCAAGGTATTCCCTACCCAAAGAAGTGGCCGTGGGCAGCTTCCATCTAACTTTCGAATCCCTCTACGGACGCCTGTCTCCCTTCCTCTCGAAGCAGTGCGGAAGAGGAAAAAGAAATACCCTTTCAGTATGACCGCTCACGAGGCGAGGTGGCCTCTGGAGAACTCATGCCTAGGAGGAAGCGGCGGTAGCGCGGCGAGTTCCGGCAGCCGATCGGCGCCCGCACCCCCGGGCGCAAGTGGCTCTGCCCGGCGTTCTTGTCCGGCAGCCCCGCAGCCCCGCAGCCCCGGCGCCCGAGGTCCTGCTCCACTGCCCACGTCGGCCTGCGCAGCCTTTAATCTAACGGTCAATTCGTGCAATCTGTCGCTTTCCCCTCCCCCACCTTGTTTTTTTTTTCCTTCCAAGGAACCCATCTACCAGTTGCTGTGTCCTCGCTCAATAATAATTACCTCGTCCGAGAATTAATTATAATAAATGTTTTCTTGATAAACTAACGAGATAATCCGAGGGGCACACGTCCCTTAATTACAGGCCGCCGTGCTCAGCTCTGCTTCTCGTCCTGGCTGATTAATTTTCTGCATGATGGAAAGGAAACAAAACTACGCAGACTGGTGACTGGCCTGCGGCTGGGAAGACGACGAAGAGGAGGAGGAAAGAAAGAAAAAGGAGATATGTGGGCACCGCGGAAAACAGCAGGCGCTGGCCTCTCCCGGGCGAACTCGAGTGAAAGTTTCTAGCCTCAGGGAATCAAACAACCCTGCCACCCGCGAGGGAGGGAGGAAGAAACGTGCCAAAAGGGTTGGCCTTGACTATTAATTATCGTTAGGAGAAAGCCCGGGTGTTAGCTCTGGAAGAAGCCTGGGTGTCTACCTTACTTTGGGGGAGGAGTTTCCTCTCGACTCCTCTAGTGCTAACAACTTTCGGTGGCTAGAAAAAGTCGCGAGGTGAGCAGGAGAAATCCTGATCCCTGAAACTCCAGGATGGAGGGCAATATTTCAAGGGGCGGCTTCCCCTCCCTGCCCAAATCATCCTCCACTACCGGATAGACGAAGCTCGGCCTTCTCCGCACACCATTTCTGTCTGTTAAGGGGAAATTTTGATGGGGCACTTGGGTTTCAAATAAAAAACAATAACTGTGCCCTGAAATCGAACATTGTTTTCAATAGTCACTTGAATACATCAACAGGACGACTTCGTCGGAGTTGGCGGCGCGACACGTCGCCCAGGCCCAGTGTTGGCAGAGACCCTCGGATGGTTCTCCCTGGGCAGACAGAGCAGAGGCTGTACCTCTGCAAACCCCTCGATCCCGGCCCGGCCCGGCCCCACAACACTTCACTGTCCGCGAGCCTCAGAGGAGAGTGCACGGGCGCGCCGGCGGGCCCCACCGATGCCACCGTCCAAGTACAGCTGAGGGGCCGCGATCCCCAGCGGAAGGATTCCCGTCCCCAGCCCCGCTACGGCCTCGGGCGGAGCAGGGGCCACTCACCACCATTTCTGCACGCCCCAGGTGCGCGCGGAGGGCTACGTGGAGCGTGCACCGAACCATCCCCGGCAAAGTCACGTTGAAAAACCACACTTCCTTGCTGCCGCGGCCTGGTGACCCAGGTCTAGGATCACTACAACCGCGTGTGATAGGGGGAGGGGAGCTGCACTCCCAGAGATCGGAGTGGGGGGTGTGATTAAAAAAAAAAAAATGAGACAGGGAAGCCTTTGGAAGAGGATGAGAATAGACCTGTTCTTGAATTTGGGAGAGGCGAGCAAAAAAGAGCGGTGAACGCCGGGGCGGACAAGACGCCGGCGCTCCCCGCCTCCTCGGTCAACCGCTCGGGTTTCTGTTCACGTTCTTTAGGGGTAGTCTGGGGGTTCGAGCGGCGGCTGCCGGTCCCAGCCGACCCGCAAAAGAGCCGGTCTTCCGGCCCAAGGGCCCAAGGAAACCTCTACGCTATTATTATTTTTTTAACCCACCCACCTAGCTACATCTGCATTTTTTTGTCTCGGACTCTGAAAACGTCCTTGGGATCAATCCAAACGACCCCAATCAAACGTGGGGGCCAGAAGATCGAAGGGGAAAACCCAGAATGGCGTGGACATAAAACCCACAAACAAAACCCCTCCCAAACACCCCAGATTAGATTCGCAGGATTTCGACGACGATTTGCAGTAGTGGCGACCCCCAGGAGCACACTCCCTCCCGCCCTCCCACTCCCGCCCTCCCACCAGATCGTCAATTTTTCTCAATGATCGTTATTACACTTCAAATAAAAGAGAAAAAAAATACATAGGGCTTCAGAAGAACTCCACGTTCGCAGTGGTGCATGGGTCGGTCTATTGGAGGTGCTGGGGTGATGATAGACAGAGGGACACATCGATATGAATATAGACAGACAAGACAAACGGACACTTACCTTACAGCCGCATTGGAGGTTAAAACAAAAAATCAAATTGTCCTTCAAAATCCCAAATAGTCAGCTATCCTAAAAGAAATCAAGAGTATCCAGTTAGAAACCTTGCAGTCTTCACCCTTCCATGAAAAGTCAAACACAACTAAAAAGATGATTTTTTTTTCCCCCAGAGAACAGAAAATGAAGAAAGTGGCCTGAGTTAGAAACGCGTGCGCCCTTCTAGGATACATACAAAGTAGACGTGGTGAGTGAGGGCTGCTGTAGCGATTTTTATTTTTAATAACAGTGGAGGCTGAGTTGGAGCTGAGGTCGGTTCCGCTCTCAGGGAGATTTGCTGAGAAAGCGCCTCTCTGGCAACTTTTTGACGCAAACTCTCCAACCAATGGCAGGGAGAGAATGATTGACACATCTAAGCCAGAGGGAAAATAATAAAAACACACAACAGGGGGAGGAAAACAGGCCGCTGCTGCACGGGGGGACGAGCAGGCAACAAATCCAGGCCTCCGACATTACCAGAATGTTCTTGAAAGACACTGGGCTCTGCTTAAAATATACATTATGGGCCGGAGCATGTGAACTAATTGTATAATTAAAATGATGGACAGGGAGGCCTCCCCTTACCTTCTTTCCCTCGTATTTCTTTATACTCCTTTCTTGTCCCCTTTCCTTTTGGTTTTAATTTTAGGGACTAACACACAAACAATTTAAGCTAAAAGTATTTAAGTCAAGACTGGAGAAGGGTGGGGGTGAGAGAGAACTGGGTTCTCCCATCCAACACCAGCAATAAGTATGGATCAGAGGCAGAAAGCAAGCCATACTGAAACTTAAAAAGAGTATGTCCTCTCAAACAGAGCCAGACCACCTTGAGGGCCACAAAGAGTGAAGGAAGGAGGCCTGGAAGTGAGGTAGGAACATTCAGAAAAGATGGAGATAAATACACAAGTCAAAGAACAAACTATATTTAAAAAAAAAAATCAGCGTCCTCTCTGTTATTTTATAAGTCCTTATAAATATGCCCTGGTCCCCGAGAGCGAGAGATATGGTCTCCGGGTTTCTGTTCAGTGTTTTTGGAATGGAGAAGCCCAGGGCAGGCTGTAAATAGTACGAACCCCGAAACCTAACTCCAAGGCTGGTTGGAACGAAGCAGGAGGGGTCGGGTCAGGCCTCGCGGGTGCGGGTGCGGGTGTGGGCAAGAGCCTCCGCTGGAAACAATTTCTGCATTAGAAGAAACGCCACCAAACTCCCAAGGCTGCGGAGCCTCCTGGAGCTAACTGGGTGGCGCCCCCTGAGCCCAGGTCTGAGAGCTGGGAGGCAGGGAGGTGTCGGTGCTGGGGGAATCCCAGCCGAGAAAGCTAACCTCAGCCCTACTTTTCCGCCTGGCCCAGAGAGCGGGATCCAATAGCTTTCAAACCGATCCGAGTCCCTAGAAAGGCAGAAACAGATTGGGCGGAGTATTGGGGGGTAGGGGGACAAATGCAACTACCGCCTGTGTGTGTACGGGGTGGGGTGGGGGTGGGGCTGGCGGGAGCAGAAGACAGCTCTCCCCTCACAACTACCAGTGCAGGAAAAGAAAAATAAAATCTCTTTCCAAACACCCCCCACCCACCACCACCACCACAACACCACCACCACCACCACCACCACGGCAAGTGGGCCCAAAGAAACAGCTCGCTGCCTTTAATTTGGGGACCTATGTTAATGAAGTTGGTAATTAATTCGTCGCTTTGTTGTCGGTTCTTATACTGTATGTGTAATCAAATGTGGCCGTCCTTGGGATTTACAGCAATTAACGAATTACGGGAGTGCGCACGAGGCAGCAAGCTCTCAGCAGCCGGGCTGGGCTGCGGCTCCGGCTCGGCCTAGGGCTGGGCACTCTGCGGCCGAAGCCCGACTCGCAGGTGTCTCCAGAGGTTTGGGCCCCCGCGGCTCCACGAGCCCCCGAGCGGCCCCGGGCCCGCCCTGTTCTTCTTGGGCCCTCCGCAGCAGCTCCAGTCTGAAGAAACCCGCTGGCTGTCGCGTTCCCAGGAGTCACGACTTTCTGGGGGCCGGGCTGGGGGGGAGGGTGAGTACAGACCTTTTAAAATCACCCCGCCCCCACCGTACTGAAACACCTGGCGACTGCCCCCAAGGCCTTTAATTTGGGAGGGGAGAAGGGGGACAAATGCCCCAGGCAGTCTGTCCTCTGTGGTGCTAGCTGTTGAAGCCCTGTTCGGGTCCTCTTGGTCAGAGTCACCACGCTTTCGATCAAGGAAGGTCAAATCCATGCCGATCACCTGGATCAGAGTACCCTTCCTATCCAAACCCCCTCGGAGAAAAGACAGGGTTTCCCCAATTTGATCATAATGATGTTGAAAGCATCAAAGATGGAAAAAGAAAAATGAACATTGACGATATGGCGCAGGGAGGCCTTGGGGACAGTGGGGGTGGGGTGGGGTGGAGAAATATTAGAACACACGCTTGTGATCTCGAAGTAAATGAAAAAATTTGGATTGGGAGATCTCTCTGCTGTAGGGTCCAGTATCGTGGGAAACCTCTCAAGTCTGAAGTAGAGGTTTGGGACGTCCTCTAAGATGACCCCGGGCAGCTAAGCCTCCCTGATAATTCCGGGGTTCTCTTAGGGATAGGCTTCTGCGCGATGGGGCGTGGGAGGGCTTCCCCCCTTTCCGCTACCCGCAGCAGACAGCTCCCTCTTCTCCTTTGCCCTCTAGTCTTAACTTCGCAGAAATACGGGGCCAATAAACCACGAGTTGGAAATGGACAGTGTTAAATAAACAAGGGTCTCTTTAAAATTCTCATCCACTTCAGATGTCTAAAGTAAGATTGTGATGATTTTGTCACGGTTTGGTAAATTTACCCCTTTAAGAGGCTTTCATAAATCCCAGAACACACCTTCAGCCAGATTTGAATATAGATTTAGGTTTTAAAACCCAGAAGCTGGAAACACCGCTTTATCAAAGAGAATTTCCCTTTAGCTTAGCAATGTGCTGAAGCTCTTAAAAGATTGGATCTGAGAGAGAGAGAGAGACAGAGAGACAGAGAGGAGAAAGAGAACAAGAGACAGAGAGATGCAGACAGGGGAAAAAAAAAAAAAAAAAAGACTTTCTTTTTCTTTCTAGAGGAATTCTGCCAGACTCTGCAGCAGTTGGTAGCAGGCAAGCTTTCTCCTGGGTGTCGCCTGGAAAAGTTGCAAAATTGCTCTTCACCTGTAAGAACATGCTCTTTATCTTCCAGTCTCTTCTTGTCAATTTGGAAATTGCAGACAGCCTGGCTCAGGTACAGTTTCCACAAACCCTACTCTAGGTCAGGACAAAAGCCACTGGCTTTGGGGGTAGGGGGGCTGGGCTGTTTCACTGAAAACCTTAGAGGCTCGGTGGGAGGAAGAGTCCTTGGATGAAAACTTCTAACTCATGATTTTCAGTAAGTTCTTGAACTTCCCATATACTTACTATCTGCTCATTGTATTTCTTTTATATGAGTTTAACTTTTTTTCCCCCCTCTATCTTGTGTCTTCAAATTTTTTTCTATCTGTCTGACTTATGGTAGCATGCTTTGTGTTTTTAAACAATTTTCATTAACATGTGGATGGTTTTTAATTGCCAAGTGTACAATTATCTTGCTAAGCAAATGACATATAAGTATTCGGAAGTGAAATTAAGAAAAACAATACAGAGGGAAGCAAATTATTTGTCAAGCTTGCATGCAGTTTCTAGAATATGGCTGGTATTCATATTTTGAAATCTAAGTTCATTTTTAACATTAACTGGGCTTCCTTTCTTCATTCCACATGCCAGGCCAATTCAAAATACTCCGAACTTTCCTCCAAGTTTATTAACTATGGCGGGGGGAGGGGGGGTATGTTTGGGGGGGGGGGAGAAAAGAGAGAGAGAGAGAGAGAGGTCCCCCAGTTCTTCTAGGCTAATTTTAAAAAGAAGAGCAAAACCTATAGTCCATTAGAACACAGCTTCTCCCGGGAAAGGGGACAGTTAGATACCCTGAACACCCACTTCGGAAATACGAAGATTAATTTCCAATCTTTTCAGCCATTCAATGGACAGGGAGAGACCACATTTTGCCTTAGATCTATCACAGTATTTAGAAGGAAGTCCTTTTTCATTAAGTTTTAAAGACATGACTTTATTACAAACTTTGCCAAAATTAATAATAACTACAATTTAATATTGGCTATGCAAGCAGAATTTGGGGGGAAATGTAAAGGCAACCGATCACTAATGAATTAAGCTTGGGTTGTTCGTTCCCTGCATTACGGTCGCCTCAGAAAAGAGAGTAAAGGAGAAAGAAACAACTTCAAAGATAGGATTGTGCTGTCTTGATAAAAGAGCAGGAGGCAAACTCCAAATGCAAAAAAGAGGAAAAGAGGACCATGTTGTTCCGGAATGAAACGGATTAAGATTGTGTGACAAGTGCGAGATGTGGGGCTGTGAGACATTTATGAGCTGAGTGTGAGCTAGGAGCTCTGCATCTGTCCCTGGGAGTGTGGGGACCAAGGGTGTGTACAGAGAGCAGGGTGAGGGTAAGGGATAGGAAGGACTTCTGTGTGAGAGACTGAGAGAAGTGTGTGTGTGTATGTGTGTGTGTGTGTGTGTGTGTGTGTGTGTGTTGGGAGGGTGTGGATGGGAATGTGGATGGATTGATGAAGGGTGGTAGCTGTCAGTTTACATAATTTTCATCTCCTGGTCTTGAAGTTTCCTTGAAATCAATTCTACTGCAGGCAGCAGCCTTGAGCTTACAGAGGTGATATAAAATAACCATTACAGTCCAATATCTTGCCTGTTTGCAAACTTCATTTAAAACTGGGGGAAAAAAGACCCAGGAATGGTTTTGTAAGAAAGGAAAAAAAGAAGAAAAGAAAACCACAGAGAAGCTTTAAACTAGTTTGGATAAATCTCTAATCTTTTATTTGTAACCTTTTACAAGCTTTATTTCCCGTATATGAAAAGCTTCTTTTATATGGGCACGACAGACTTTTCCTTTGGATTTTTAATTAGAGTCCATCAATTGTAGCCATATTTAAGAATCAATATAAAGTAATCCTTCGAGATGGGATAAGGTTTTAATCGAAAATCTAATTTCCCACTCTTTGCAGATCATTTTAAGGGCTGGTTGATTAAAAAAAAAAAAAGTTCAACATTTAAAAGACATGACACCTAAAACCTGGGAAAGATCATGTCTGCAAGAAACCAACTTATGTTGCCTTACAAAGAAAAAGTCTGCCTGTTGTGGGGAACTTTTTTCTTCTACTTAGAATTTCACTTATTTATTTATTTATTTTTCTAAAATCCTACTCTCTAACGTGGTTCCTCTGAGAGTATGTTCGAATTGAATGGAGAGGCGAAAAGAGAGAAATTGTTCCAAAGACTATTTCATATGTAAAAGACAGTAAACTAAATTTTTTATCAACAAAGAAAACATAGATCTTGACAGATCCTTTTCACTACAATTCCCAAGATTAGAGATTGAATAACACACACTTTTCATTTTTGTCCATAGATACAAACTTTTCACCTTAATATCCAGGAATGAATATTTCTGACCAGTTTCAAAACTTCAATTATAAAATGTAGACATTCTTTACAATGGAGAAGTGGCTTATCACAAAGGCATAGAATTTTATACAGTTCCACCAGAATTCATTGGCTTTCAATTTGTCTACAAATATAAAAGGAGAAGATGAAAAAGAAAAAAAGGAGAAAAATGAAAGGAAGGAAGGAAACAAAAACTAATTGTAGATGCATAGTCTTGGACACTTTTTTCTCCTGAATGAACTCGCTGAGGTATTTGTCAAAGGCTTCACATTACCTAAATATGCATAGTACATTTTCAACATTCTCTGCTTTAGTTTAAGATCTGCAAATCATCTGTAAAGTAGAAGAGACCCCCCCACACACACACACAAAAGTTTACAGAGGTATTTTCAGTCACCGTACTTGTTTTTATTGTTCTATCTGTTAAGTGCATTTGAAAAATGAACTCATCGTGTTTGCTTTTTAAAATCTGAACGAAGTGCGTGTGCACATGTTTGATACCCATGCTTTTATCTGCAGAAATTTCAATTTATTTAAAAGCCTAGCGTTTAATGCACGACATGACCGCATGAATTTTAGAGAAACCCTCTTGTATTTCTCCGTAATCGCGTCTAATGAAAACCTGGGATTTTCCATTATTAAAAAAAAAAAAAAGTGAAAATATAATGCATCTTCATTAGGAAAATTGACTGCTGTGCTCACTACAGTTCTTAATTGAAAAGGCAACCTATTTTAATGGTGTGGTTGAGAAGAAGATTACATACTTTATCCAAACACAAAGACAATTAATAATGAGAAGCAGGCTGCTGCCATTAACTCTAATGCAGTTGCATCAATGTCAGTGAAAAGCGCTCATACCTGAGATACACGGTGCAAACTCCCCGGGCTCCCTCCTTCCCCAATTCACCCACTCCTTATTTTGGGTTTGTTAAGGTGCAAAGCGCCAGAGCTGGCTGTGGTCAGGCGGGCTATTTTCGGGCAAGTGCTGCGCGGGGCCGGTCGCCCCTGCCCGCGGGTCGCTGGGTCCTGGGCTGCGCCGCCCCGCCCGAGGCGCCCGGGTTGCTGGGCTCTCGCGCAAACCTTGCGCCCTCCCGCCTGCGCGCGCGGAGCCGAGTGAGGGCGGCCACGGCCCCAGAGCGCTGGAGGATTTGGATGCTCAGAGCCACCTGGTACATTTTAAGAAGTTTAACGAAGAGACTGGGCTGCCTCGGAGGCTGGGTTCTGCTCTGATTCATTTATGAAAAAGTTATGGGGGGGAAATCTTGTAAAATCGAGAGTATGTTTGGAGAGGACCATTGAGCGCACATGGTCGTCCAGCGAATTAACCAAGTTTTTCAAAGCGCCCCCTCTGCAGCTCTCCGGCCAGGGGAGCAAAGCGTGCGCGCGCGCCGTGTGTGTGTCTGTGTATGTGTGTGTATGCGTGTGTGCACGCGCGTGTCACTTCATCTGCGTGTGTACTCGCTCGCGCGTGTGTTTTGGGGAAGGGGGCATCCCAGTTTTTCTTAGACCCTATCCCGTTGCAACTGTACGCTGGGAGGAGACCGCGGCGGTCTCTGGGCTTTGCCCTGGTGGACTAGACGCAGCCAGTTGAGAACTGCGCGGGCAGCCTCAGACCCATGGCGGCTAGCTCAGATAACCAGCTCTGGAAGGGGAGACCCTGAACGGCGACACTTGGTCCTGGGCCTGGTCCTACGGTCTCCAGCATTCCCAGGCGGGAGGACTTTCGAGGGTGCGAGTTGCCTTCCAAGTGCTCATTTCCCGGGGCGAGTACAGGTTGGGGAAGTGGTAAACTCTCAATTTGGGTCCTTAAAAGATGCTTTGGTGTTCTTGCTTGGCCTCCTATAGCACCCGGAACCAGCTCAGGCTCTCTCCCTTCTATAGTGCGGTCTTCAAGTCAGGGCTCAGGTAGCTGAGGAAGGGAGTGTATTCCCTCCACCCCCCGCGTCAGTATCACCCTCTTCCTGCGTCCCAATCTCCACCCTGACCCGAAGTGGTCCAGGACACTGCTACAGGCTACCCGAGCATCCAAGACCAGACCATCACTTCCCATTACCAGAGATCTGGTGAGGAGAGCACACCTTTGGGAAGTTTCCCATGTTTCTTGTTTTGGGCAGTCATAAACAGCAGCTATTGATAGGGCCTGGGCCTGAGGAAGGTGTCTAGGAAAGAAGAGAGAGAAGCAGGTAGTTAGACTTCTGAGCCTTTCCTAAAGACACCTGCACATATCCAGCCTCATCTTAAAGGAAGATCCCATTCTCTAAGGACCAAATAGACACACTCTAGCTTGAGAGCTAGTCTCACAAGGAAAGCTCCTTCCCCCATATGCATGCTTCCCTCTGCAGCCCTCAGTGTCCCTCTGTCAACTTTACCCCACTTTCCACCTGCTTCTGTCTATTTATTTCGACAGACTTCCTACAGACTTAGCACTTGGGTGCTTCTGTCCATGGGTTGGGTTAGGGAGCCTGGCAAAGGCTCTGAAGACAAGCAGGCCTGGAGTTTTCCCAGAAGGCCAGTCTATTCTCTCTTCCTTAGGGAAGGTGGATTTCTAGAACATTATAACCTCCCTTTGGTGACAGCAGGCTATCAGCTACTTATTGTGGTCTAGGAACCTCATCTACTCTTGCCCCACCTCAATCTATGACCAGCCTCCCTGCAAGATACACGGAGAACTTTTCCTGTTCCTTTCAAATGTATTTTTCAGAGGCAAAAGTTGGAGTATTTATCAGTCAAAGCCTGGTGCCTCCTTTTGGTGAGGCCATGTGGGTCAGATCTCCCAAACTAGTGAAAAGTAGTTCTCTTTTGGTATAGCTTGAACCCTGGGTGTTGCTTCAAAGACAACATAAAAGCAACAACAGACTTACTTGTATTCATGGATCTATTTCTTGGCATTTAACCTATGGGTGCTTGGAGGCATCTGTATTAACATGTGTCTGACTTTGGATAGCCACTCAATAATGACATTCCTAATCATTTATTGAATACCATTTAAGCTAATTCAGCAATGGAAGTAATTCTTAGCTTAAATGGCAATTTCCTGGCAGCTTATTCAACTAATAAAAAAGGATAAAGTGAAAAATATAATTGCTTCTAATACTTATATGATAATTAGAGCCATCACTTAGGGGACATACATATCACACCAATTTGGACAGTATGTTTCGGGTTACTTTTGGAAAAGCAGCTTCCTTTTGGTTCTTCCTTTTTATTTGATGCACAGAATATGTCAGGGAGACAGAAGAAATAGGCATCATCTGTAGATACTGAGCATCAGAAAAATCTGGGCTTGAGTTTATCTCTTTCTACTGTTTCAACAACAAAATAGAAGATGCAAAGGCTTGGGTGAAGACGTTTTCTAACAAAGAGACCACCTATAGACACCAGAAATTCACCAAGGAATAGGTCATCTCAAGTAAGTCTTTTTCTGTAATAAACTAAACAATTCCAAAATCTTTAAGAATTATTTTTAAATACCCTAGTAGTTGACACTGTGTAGATACAACTTAAGTCAATTATAGAATCCTAATACAGATATTCCAACAGAAACAAAAAACGTTTTACATTAGACTGTGTGGTCTTAAGTCTGAATGCAAATTTGGATCAACTTGGGTCTGTTAACCAATTTGTTCACACCTATTGGAATGAATGCATTTATTTTTCCTGTCTGATATTGTCCATCGAATGTCTGAGTTATCTAAAGATGTGTGATTATCAATCCAAGAAGTCTCCAGAGAAAAAAATATTTTTAAAAATGTGGGTTGTAATGTGAATTCACATTCATTCATTTTCCATTCAATCAGCATAGGTGAGGGCCTACGATGTATTAGGCAATTAACAGGAATTGATTATGTCTTAGAGACCAATGTTCAGGACTGGGAACTAAGTTTCTGTTTTTGTTTTTCTCATTTCAAAGCAAATAGTAAAAAAAAATTTTTTGATCTAAAAGTTTATATTATGCACCTTCTTCTGGGCCAAAGTTAACCTTGGGGAGATTTCTCCCTTGCTCAAGACTCCGAGCTCTTATACTGATCATCCACAGCAGTGTTTCTGGGGAGAACTGTAAGAGTTGTTTTCATGAACCAAAGTATGTGACTCTTAATGTTCAAATTTGACTGGTTTCTAAACAATAAAATCAGAAGGCAACTGAGTGTATGATTTATTATGTGTTTAGATAGGTTATGTGTTCTCCAGTAGATGATGCTTTTACAGGAATAAAAACAAACTTTAGATTTAAGTCTACATTATTCTTTTAGTCAATATCTAAAGATATGCATATGCTATCATTATATTCTATTTTTAAGAGAATGCAAAAAGGTATTCAAAATAATTATGAAAATGATTTACTTCTTAAAACCCCCTTTCTGAGCTAGAAACAGTTATTGCACATTTATTTGCTTTGGGCCATGTTAGCTTCAACTACTTGCCAATTTTGGAAACTGATGAGTTTTATTTACCTTCAAATTTAGAATTTCCCATGTAACAACTTTGTTTTGAATACAGTTTATTTAAATCAAGGTTATATTCCTTTTATTATTTGAATCTTATCTACAAAACAAATATTAGCATGAATTTTTCTTTAGGTTGTTGATGAAACTATTGGATGTGGTGATAAAATGACAGATTAGAACGGAGTCTCCATAGAGGTGGCCAGTGTACATAGCCTTCTTTTTTCTGATGAACTCTGGCAGAAGGAATTAAATGCTACCTCTTAAATAAAGCAATCTACCTCATCTGTGTGTCTTTGGACACTTTGACCTGTGTCCTTACCAAGAGTTGTTTTATCTTTTGGGCATGATGTATGGGTCATGGCACAACCTGTGGTCTGTAGAGAGGTCACATTGATTAATGTTCTTCATGCAAATTATTGAGAACGTTGCTGGTGGTGGTTTTTTAAATCCTAAAACCCTCCAAAACTCATTCTTAACTTTCCACATTTGGCCTTGAATTTCCTTCACAGTTAAGAGGATCTGAGAGTCCCTTTGTTTCGAAGCTGCTTATTTTGGTGTTCAAGGTGTGTGCTTGTTCCAGGGACTGCACTTAGGATTTTTAAGTGACATAAATTCTTCAAACTAAGCCTCTATAGTGCTTACACCACCTTACCAGCTTAGATTGGACAACCTTAAGAATTAAAAACAAAGTTTCCATGAGATTAGATAGCTATTTATATTATAAATATGGATTTATTAAATTTAACTGACAAAGTGGTATTGCAAGTAAAGGTGAAAACACAGGCGTAAACTATTCAGGACTGAGAATAGAACATTTAATTTCTGATTCTCTCTGCAGGTGGGGTTTGAAATAGAATGCTAGTGGTACTGATGCCAGGATGCTTGCCTATTTTTATACTTCCATAAGGGAGGTGGGCAGTGGAAAGGGAGACTTACTGAAGTACAGCAGCATTTGTGTAAAGATTGATTAGCTTGAGGAGGGCAGTGTCTGCCTTATGGAAGACAGTGAGTCTCTTGATGCCCAAAAGGTATATGAGAAAGATGGTGAAAGGAAAAGGAGATGTGAATCCAGACACTCCATCAGCAGCCTTACCCTGCGACAGACCCAGAGGCAACTCCAAAGCCACCAGGGCAACTGCCTGTTCAGTTTGCCAAAGAGCCAGATGCTGTTGCTTGGAAGAATCTCTTCCACAGCTTGATGTCTGGGTCCTGTGATTGCCATCCAAAGAACAGTGGTGGGGCATGCTGGGATGAAGGCAATCCCGGCATCCCACGACAGTGTTTTCTTTTTTAAAAAGAGTCATTTTAAATTGAATAAGTTTTAAAACTCACGTTTTATTTTAGAAATTTTAGATGGAAAAATGGAGGGTAAGAGTACAAATCAAGGCTATGTATTTGGAAAAGTGAATCCTCTTAAAACTTAATTGTGCTTATGGGTCATGTTTAGTTATCCCATGAGGATTGGGACATTTAGAAAGAGACAAAAGACCATCCACCATTCACAGTGATGAAATAAATATCACTGTAATCTTGAAGAACGGTGATGTGGAAAGTATTTATTATTTATGTTATTACCTATGGTCATTTATAGCATTTATTCACATGAAATAAAAGTAAGATATTTAGTGTAGTTTTACCGTAGAATTTTAATTGTAGGTGCCACTGAACATGTGTTTAAATTAAAAAAAAAAAGTGATAAGAAAAAACAATTAGGGACATTTAAGGGAAAAATCATGCCTGCCTGAATCTCTGATGAGTCACTGACATCTCTTCTTATATACCACCAGTGGATTCCCATGAAGTGACATCTCTTTTTTTCAAAATGTGTGTTAGTATTTGCTGTGTTATAGCTGGGTGATAAATAGAGGCTGTCTTTGAATCATTCAGACCACTTCAATAAATGAAGGTAATTTGATCCCAATTGTACAATCAAGATCTATACTCTTTTTATGTAATCTTTTTTTGTAATTATAGGACTTTTTTTTCTTAATATTCCCAGACTTTGTCTAATAGCCTGACAGTAAGTGCCAGAGTGTCAGAGCAAATCTGTAATTTCTTTAATCATCATGATCAATGTGAATCATGGCATGATTAATGCAGTTAGGGTACAAGGTAATGGTTAAAGAGATAATCAAAATATTTGGATAGTAATAACTTACTACAGAGCAGTGTTTCCCAACCAGGGGTGATTTTGCCTCCCAGGGGACATTTGGCAATGTCTGGAGACAGTTTGGGTTGCCACAACTGTCATCTACTGGGTAAAGATCAGGAATGCTGCTCCACACCCTGTAATATAGAGGACAGCCCCCAATGACAAAGAGTTATCTGACCCATGTCAATAGTGACAAGGGTGAAAAATCCTGAATGCAGACAACATTGCTGTTGTTTTAAAAAGTTTGGTAACTACCTAAGTATAGATAGCTAAATAGTATCATTAAGAAGAAGAAAAGTAAAATAAACTCATTCAAATACACACACACACACACACACACACACACACACACATTTATTTATTTATTTATTTATTTGGTACTGGGGATTGAACCCAGAGGAGGTACTTTACCACTGAACTAAGTCCCCAGCCTTTTTATTTTTTGATACAGGGTCTCACTAAGTTGCTTAAGGCCTCACTAAGTTTCTAAGGTTGGCCTGGAACTTGCCATCTTCCTGCCTCAGAGTCCTGAGCCCCTGGGATTACAGGCATGTGCCATGGTGCCCAGCTTGTTCAGATATTTGTATATTTGAGATCATATAGACAAGACATGAAGCCATCATATTATTATTGCTTTCTTTCCTTTTTTAAAATTTTGTACTGAGGATTGAATGCAGGGGTGCTTTACCACTGAACTATACCCCTAGTCATTTTTATTTTTTTATTTTGAAATAGTCTTGCCAAGTTGCTGAGGATCTCACTAGGTTCTGAGGCTGGCCTTGAATTTGTGATCCTACTACCTCCACCTCACAAGTCAATGAGATTACAGATGTGTGCCACTGCCACCAGCTATTGCCATTTTCTGTAAAACATATTTCACATCCTTGCTTCAATTATTATTTAAGCACACAGTTATCTACATTGATGAGATTATTATCAATTCTTTTTCTTTTTCTTTTTCTTTTTTTTTTTTTGCTATGCTGGGGATTGAACCCAGGGCCTTGCGCATGTGAGGCAGGCACTGTACCAACTGAGCTATATCCCCAGCCCTGGTATCAACTTTGAGTTGTTATGCCCCTTTTTTGTCAATAAGATACTAATTTCGGGAAAAAATAGAGTTTTTGGTTTCTAAGCTTTTTCTTTCTATTTATCAATGTTCTTTCCAAAAAGAATTGGAAAATACATAAATTTATAAAAAGAAAAATAAAAGGAATCTTTTACCATCTTAACTTTTTAGTTTCTTTAAACTGAACTTGTACATATGAACACTGGCTTCTTAATATGCAAACATACTATTCAACAAAATATTTCAGGATGATTAAGCTTTCATGATATTAACTCCTCTCTTTAGCAGATGAAATATGAAATTTTTACTCATTTTTATAATTACGGTTAGCGCTCCTTTTTTTAGAGTGAATTGTAATACTTTTTAAAAAAATTATGTTCATTTATACAAAACTGAAGCCAACTCCCTTTAGAGAAACTTTCTCATCCTCCCCTGTACATCTTGTAGGGTTAGTGTTCTTCAACTCTATGTATGCAGAATGTAAGCAACTCCTAATATTTTTTTTTTTCTTAGTTCAGGTGTTCATGCTGCAGGGCTTAACTTGTTCAACAAACCTTTGCCTCAGTTAAATCTATGGGTGAAGATACTGCAACTGGGCAAGACGAAGGTGCTGGGGATGGTTACATTGGGCCTCATGGATCTAAGCAGGGAGACACAGGTACAGAGGCCTTGCTGCTAGAGAATGAAACCAATATAAAAGGGTGGGAAGAACTGCCAGAAGGTAAAGCAGTTCAGTTTGAGCAAATTACAGAAGGGGACAAATAGAAGTTAATGGAATAAAGCACAAGGTGGAAATACCAAATGGAGCAGCAATGAGTTTATATTAGCATCTGGGCAATGCTGTGGCCTGAATGTTTTGTGCCCCCTCAAATTCACTTGCTGAAATCTTAACCCCCAAAGTGATGACATTGGGAAGTAAGGCCTTTGGGTAGGTGATCAGGTCATGAGATCACAGTCCTCATGGATGGGATTAGTGACCTTATAAAATATGTAAATAAAAATGGTCAATAAAAAATAAAGGGTGAATCTTGTTTATTCTTTCTACCATATGGTGATACAGCAAAAAGTTGCTGTCTATAAGCCCGAATACCTGAATACGCTGCATCCTGACTTTGCCCTGATCTTGGAATTTCCAGTCTCCAGAATGGTAAAAAATAAATTTCTGTTTTAGTTAAGCTTCTGGGTTTGAGGTATTTTGTTGTAACAACCTGAATGGACTAAGACAGGAAGATGGTACCAGGACAGGGTGCTGCTGTAATGGACACCTGGAATGTGGAGGTGGTTTTAGACTAGGTCATGGGGAGAGGTTGGAGAGGTTTTAAGCTTATGCTAGAGAGAGCCTGTATTGCTTTGAATGGACCTAGAAAAAGCAGTTCTGGTGAGGACTCAGGAGCCCATGAGAGCTATAGAGAAAACTGCAGTCTCCTTAGAGAATGCCTAAGTGATTGTGGACAGAATGCTGGTAGAAAAATGCACAGTAAACCCTATTCTGATGAGGTGTTGGATGGAAATGAGGAACATATTATTGGAAACTGGACGAAAGAGCATTTTTGCTCTAAGTAGCAAAGAACTTGGCTGAATTCTGTTCGTGGCCTAGTATTGCGTGTAAAGTAGAATTTGTGAGTGCAGAAATGGAATATTTGAGGAAATTCTAAACAAACTAGAAGAAGTCTTCTGATTCCTCTTCACTGCTTATAGTAAAATGTAAGGAGGGAGGACATGATTTAAAGGTGGGATTATGAATCAAAAGAGAAGCAGAACTCAAGAATTTGGAAAATTGTCAGCCTCTTCATGTTGAAAAATATCTGCTTAGAAGAGAACAAGGGTATGGCCAAGCAACTTTGGAAAGGAGATTAGTGTGGATGGACCATTTCAAGGGAAACCAGGTACTATTATTCTTGGCTGGGGATGTTAGTCCCCATCCATGGAGATGGTAGAACCATCTAAACAGAAACCAGGGATCATTACCCAAGGCAATGGAAGAACAACCACAGAGACATTTCAGAAATCATGGATTTGCCTCTCCTATCACAAACCCAGAGTACCAAAACTGGGGGTGCAAAGAGATTTTAAAGAAGACTCTCCTGGGAGCTGCCGCTGCCTGACTTCACCTCACATGGCTGACTCTGAACTTCCTGTGTTCCTCAGCCTCTCCAGATGTGGCTCTGGTGATCCCTGGTCTAATGTGCTTTAGCCAGCAAAATCATAAGGATGTGGCTGCTTTCATCTAGATTTCAAAGGATGCCAGGAAAACCACAGAACCCAGGCAGAGAACCTAGGCATGAGCAGGGCCACCACAGAGGAACCCCACTAGGGCAATGTCCAGTGAAGTCTTGGGGAAGGGGCCACTTCCACAACTCTGAATTCATAGAATCACTGGTGTCTGATTCCAGCCTGGGAGAATCACAGGCTCACAACTCCTATTCCTGACAACCATAGCATGGGCTGGGCCCAGCAAAGCCATGTGGACAGGTTAACCAAAGCCATGGGGACACCAAAGCTGAGAAGGCAGAGCAGTGGGTCTGGAAGGCAGTGGACTTGAAGAGCAGAGCTTTGAGCCAAAGTTTATTCTTGAGCCTTAAGATCTCACTGTTTCCCTTGCAGCTTATTTGGGACCTGCCACTGCTTTCTTCTTTCCTAGTTGTGCCTTTTGGAAATGGGAATGTTTATTCTATGCTTGTCCCACCTTTGTCTTTTGGAAGCATATGGCATTGGGTTTCAAACTCACAGGTGGAGGACAGTTTGCCTCAGAACGAACCACAGCTTGAGTCTGACCCATATGTGATTTACACATTTAGAGGAGGCTCTGGAATTTAGAGTTTGTAAATTGAACCTGGAATGAGTTAGGAATTTTGAAATGAAATGAAATGAATTGTGCAATCTAGAAGGACATGAAGTTTGGGAGGACCAAAGGTGGAATGCGATGATCTAAATGTTTGTGCCCCTAAAATTCACATATTGATATCCTTATCCCCAAGATGACAGTATTAGGGCGTGGGGCTTTTGAGAATTGATTAGGTCATGAGGGCACAGTTTTCACAAATGGTGTTTGTGACTTTATAAAGGAAAGCCCGAAAGGACTCGCCCCTTCTACCTTGTGAGAACGTACTGTCAGGTTTGCCTTGATGGAGGGCTTTCCAACCTCCAGAATGATGAGCAATAACTTCCTGTTTTTAAGCTACCCAATTCGTGATATTTTGTTTCAGTGGCCCAACAAGACTAAGGCAAGCAGTTACCTAAGATAAGACTTTTGCTTTATTTAAGCTACTGTTAGTTTCCACCTCACGCCTACATTGCTTCTTATCAGGAAAGCAAAGGAAAGATTGGAGATGGCCTGTAATCTTCAGAGGCCATCTTTCCTAGGATTTGAAAATATGGACAAACTCTCTCAAGTTCTATCTTGCATAGTTGACAAGGACAATTCTATAGGACCCTGCTTGCTAGAAAGCAAACATTTCACTGAACCCCTTTTCTTCACAAAACAGGTGTCCTTGAGTGACTAGTAGGTGGCATAGGTGTCCTTGAGTGACTGGTAGGTGGCTTAGGTGTCCTTGAGTGACTGGTAGGTGGCTTAGGTGTCCTTGAGCGACTAGTGGGTGGTGCACTCAAACAGGGCCAGGTTTGTTTGTTTGTTTTCCTACATATTCTGAGCAAAAGGACACAGAAGAAACCCACCCTCTTGTCTCCAAGTACAGACACATGAAAGGGAACATGAAGCAAGGGTCTTTCAAGATTGCAAAATGACAAGTGGGGGAGAAATGAAGCACCCTGGGAAATGAATAATATGTCAGTCAGTAAAAAAATAATAATAATATAAAGGTGAACCAAAGAGTGTCTCCTTTTCACAATAAGGAATGGATGGATCCTTTTGCCAGTAAGATTACAGAATTATTTGTCCTGGTTCTCTTTGGGTTCTTCTTCCTTATCAACTGATTATGGGTCATTACTGGCCCTCTCTGGGCTCTGTCCTGGCCATATCTAATGGCCCATGCTGGCCTGGCTACTTCTTCAAATCAGGAATGATTTTGGAGGGTAGGTACTGGGGATTAAACCCAGAAGAGCTTACCACTGAGCCACACCCCCAGCCCTTTTGAATTTTTTTTTTTTTTTTTTTTTAAGACAGGGTCTTGCTAAGTTGCTTAGGGTCTCACCAAATTGCTGAGGTTGGCCTCAAACTTGTAATCCTCCTGCCTCAGCCTCCCAAGTGGCTGGGATTATAGGAGTGTGTCACAGCACCTGCTAAGGATGCCTTTTGAATTACAAAGGAATCCTAGTCTCTAGATATTACTTAAAGTTTGAAATTTAGTGTCAAGTGTCTTCAGCAACTTTATTTCTTTATTAATTGCTATTCATGTTCCTATTTATATATGCAGATGTCAGAGATGGGCTGCTTGTTAATTCTGTAGCTGTCTATTAATTTCTATGATGGTCCATTACAAAATCCATTTCATTTTTTTTGTGGTGCTTTGGAGGAAAGGATCTATACATTCACTCCAGTGTTGATAGGAAGGGATGGTAACTGCTCTGACAATCACCCAGAAGAGTGCTCCTTTTCATTCTAGCCATTATACCTCCTTGACTTAAGACAGTTTCTTCTCATAGTCTTACATGCACTTCTATCATTAACTAAAAAACTAAAGAATCATTTGCTTACTTCTCTCTGGAGGTTTTGCACTTTATATGATGCCCATTTGTATGTGGTTTGTATATATAATATCTAATATCTTTCCAAAATGGTTTTAAAAAGATAAAAGAAATTTAAAAAGAGACACGGCATATATGATTCAGGAATAATTCTACTTTCAGGACTGGAGTTCAGTATTAATGAGAATACAGAAAATCTACTTGGTTCACTGTGGGATTTTTTTTTTTTTTTTTTTTTTTTTTAACTAGGGATTGAATCTAGGGGTACCACCGATTTACATCCAGTCCTTTTTTTCTTTTCTTACTTTTCTTTCTTTCTTTTCTTTTTTTTTTTTTTCTTTTTGAGACAAGATCTTGCTTAGTTGCCCAGGCTGATCTTTAACTTGAGATTCTCCTACCCCAGCCTCAGTCATGGAATTACAGGCCTGGGTCAATACACCTGGCAGACTCACAGTTTTTTTAAAATACTAAGGAGGAAAAGAACCCAACCAAAGTGAAGAGGAAAAGCTATTGTGATAGAAATATTTTATGGGAATTTCTTTTCTTTCTTCTCTTCTCGTCTTTCCAACTTTCCTTTTTTTGCAGTACTAGAACTCAAATCCAGAACCTCAGGTATGTTAAACAAGCCCACTGAGCCATATCCCCAGCCCATCTTATGGGCATTTCTATGACCATAGCATAGAGAGAGGCTAAACTTCAAGAAGAGTGGCTTAACTAAAAGAGAGAGGCTAATATCTTGAAAATATCTGTGTTCTCTGAAGGAATTTTGGGTAGTTCTCCATGCCTTGAGAGGTCAAGGATGCTAAAAGAACCTAACATAGGAGCTATTTCAGCTGAACACAGACTCATATTCCCACTTTAACCATCTCAGTAGTAATACACAGGAATATCTTGATTGACAGCCTGGAGGAATCTGTTTGGAGATGTCTGAGATTTGAATGCTCTGGTTAAATAGCTTTATTTACATCTGCCCACAGGCAAATAAACAATTCCTTGTTTCCTCCTAGTTCTTATTCTAAGATGCAAACACATTTAAAAATAACTTTTATTAATAGCTGACTAAATAATTACTCCTAACTAATAAATAGCTAGCATTATAGGCGTGTGCCACAACATTCAGTTTGCAGTCTTTGATAGGCCATCATGAATCAGATCTACCAGCAATGTCAAATCTGCCTGTTTGTACACACAGAACCTGCTAATAATTTGTCATAAGCCAGGTTTGTTTAATAATAAAATAATAATAGTATAGGTAAAATAGACTCTACTTTGAGTTGTTATCTCTATGGATAGATGAAAATATATACCCATAACTTTTAGATAGCTGAATTTAGAAAGTCAAGACTTTGTGCTTCAGTAATCACAGTCAACACACTGAATTGTATTCTGTTAAACATTCCCCTTTCTTTCCATTTCTTCTTCAGAAAGGAAGGTTATTATAAGACAGTAAACATAATAGGGTTAAAAAATACCTGGAAATTTAGTATGTGGTATCAGAGAGGAAACCATAATAGTCAAATGTAATGAGGTTGGATTGTGTGTATTCTTCCACTTTGAGTCATTTGCTTTCAAAGCTATTATTTCACCCTTACTGATAACCACTCTTCAGTTAAAAAAAAAAAAAAATTACCATTAACATTCACTCACTTTTTGCAGGTTTTGAACAATTTTTTAATCCAACAAGCTATTTTACCTTACACAA
Source organism: Glaucomys volans (assembly GCA_020662805.1). Lineage (NCBI taxonomy): Eukaryota > Metazoa > Chordata > Mammalia > Rodentia > Sciuridae > Glaucomys > Glaucomys volans. The sequence goes on from JAJEJO010001862.1 coordinate 364,914, forward strand.
TAGATGTGGTCTTAGCCAATAATCTTCATTGTTAACAACATCCAATGGCTTTTTAACAATTATATGACATCCATTGTGTTCCATTTTCTTTCTAAGGCAGTAATGCTCTCTAAAGCACTCCAACTAGTAAGGTACACAAGGTATCGCTTTCATAGAGCTGCGCTAGCTGTCTCTAATTCAATTATTCAACTCAAAGACTTCCTTCCATGCTGCAAAATTGTCCTGATACTTCCCTATTTCTGACGTTAACCTGAGCTGTTTGTGGTTGCTTGGATTGTAAAATGTTTCTTTATCAATTTGGCTTTTCTTTTAAAACCATTTTACTTGTCATGAAGAAATGGTTTCAGGTTTTTTTTGTTTGTTTGTTTGTTTTTTTAATCCTTAGACATTACCATAGAAGTTAGAGGTAGGTGTCACTTGTGGAAGTATGAACAAGAGCATCTTGGGAGGAAAATCATCCACTTATCCACCTCTGAGGAAAGCCACAACTTAAGGCTCAGAGAGGACCCCTGTGCCACTGCTCCTTTGCTCACTACTGTCTAACCCTTTATTTCTAGGACTAAATCTTATTTAGGTCATTTTATTATTTACTTCTAATCTCGAGGGTGGGTAGGCTAGTGCCATCTGAACTCCACATGCAATAAAGTTCAGAAACTAGAAGGGATTAAACCCTTCCACATTTTATAGTGATTGTTCCATTTACCTTTGGAAAATCCACCTGGCTTTACCCCACAATTTCATCCTGGTGAAAAATAGAAATAATGTTGAATACATTATCAATGAGAGTTAACATGTAGTTCTTTGTCAGTCATCATGAATCATTTCCTCTCTCTCTCTCTCTCTGTACTGGGAATTGAATCCAGGGATGCTCTACCACTGAGCTACATCCCCAGCCCTTTTTATTTTTCATCTTGAGACAGGTTCTTGCTAAGTTGCTGAAGCTGGCCTTGAACTTGTGATCTTCCTGCCTCAGCCTCCCAAGTCACTGTGATTGCAGGCATGCGCCACCAGACAGGGCTCCTCTCTTACAAAAGACAAATTTGGAGTTAGTTCATAATACATTTTTTCCTCCTTTCTCTGAATTTTTTGGTAAGGAAAACAGATGGCCAAATCTCTCAGATAGGTTTAAAACTGCAGTGACTGCAATGACAAATCATTCAGCTAAAATCATTTTGTCTGTTTCTAGTCCTTCAGGTTGTGATTGAACAGTAGGACCTGGCATTCCCACCACAAGCAACCTACTGTTGCTACTCATAACCTAGCATACACGAAGCAGTAGTTCATCAGGGAATAATGGCTATAAATTCACTAATTGCAGCATTATTGGTGAACAATAGTACCAATGCTAAAAGGATGCTAATCAGATAGTCCTGCTGTTCAAGCAAGGGAGGTGCAGGGAACATGGGTTTTCTGGTTATAGGCCACCCCGTTACTCTAAGACAAGGCAGAAAAGCCCAAAGGCTATTTATTGCAGACCACTGAGTAGGGGACACCAGACTGAAGGGCTCTGAACTGACTTGTGAGAGGTACCAGTCTCTGCCACTTAGAAAAAGGACTGCTTAGGAAGTCGTTGAGCCTGTTCTCAAGGTCACCGGTGTATCCATCTTTCTATCTCTATTTCATAGAGTAAATACTTCTTTTCTAATGTCTGTGTGATAGGCACCTTGGACACTCGGTAAAACAGGAAGTAGATAAACAGGTCAAGAAATGAAAATGAGACTTTCTGGGGCTGGAGAGATAGCTCAGTTGGTAGAGTGCTTGCCCCACATGCACAAGGCCCTGGGTTCAATCCCCAGCACTGTCAAAAAAAAAGGAAGAAGAAGAAGAAGAAAGAAATGAGACTTTCTGAAGAGATCTACTGTCTACTCATTATGCAGAATCATATCCAAAGAAAGAACTGGCAGAGGGGACTAGGTCATCAGTAAAGAAGCTTCTGAAAAACAAGTGAAGCCAGGTACAGTGACACATGCCTGTAATCCCAGCTGTTCAGGAGGCTGAGGCAGGAGGATGGAGAGTTCAGTCAGCCTCAGCAACTTAGTGAGGCCCTAAGCAACTTAGCAAGACCCTGTCTCTAAATAAAGTATAAAAACAGCTGGGGATGTGGCTCAGTGGTTAAGTGCTCCTGGGTTCAATTCCTGGTACAACCCTCCTGAACTCCCCCTACCCCCAAAAAAAGGCTGGGAACGTAGCTCACTGGTAGAACACCCCTGGGTTCAATCCGTAGTACTGCAAAAAAAAAAAAAAAAAAAAAAAAGAAGAAAGAAAGAAAGAGAAACCAAAAACCAAGTGAAAAAAGAAGAAAGAAAAGAAGGGAAATTTCAGTTAAGCAAACCCAATTTATCTGAGTCCAACTTATTTTTCTCAGAAGAGTAAGTGGGTTTAAATATATGAACCATTTTAATATAGATTAATTAATGTTACGGGTAACACGCTATGAGAACAAAAGTTGAGTTTTTTGTTTGTTTGTTTTGGTACCAGGGATTGAAACCAGTGGTGCTTACCCACTGAGCCACATCCTCACCCCTTTTTTATTTCATTATTATTTTTTAAAGACAGGGTCTTATTAAGTAGCTGGGGGTCTCCATAAATTGCTAAGGCTGGCCTTGAACTTTCGATCCTCTTACCTCAGCCTCCATAGTCCCTAGGATTACAGATGTGTGCCACCTCACCTGACTGAGAACAAAAGAAATGGTGTGTGCTATAGTGGGTTATGTGTAAGTACTAGATGAAGTTGAATCTTCTGACAAGTTGAGTGTGTAGAGATTTTTTAAACGTTAATTCAAGGACAATAGATCATACTTCGTTTTATTCCCACCTTCAACAAATGTTTACTATGCACCCTGAGTGAGTTAGACACCACGGGGACTGTGGAGAGGTACAGCTCATGGGAATACACAGAGGCAAAATCCATAGTTGCTGCTTCTGTCAGTCAGGGTGCTGGCAGGGAATGGATGGTGCATTCAAGCATGGTAATTAAGGAGGCTTTAATGAAGGGACTATTTACAAATATGTTGGCAGGAGGAATGGAAACTAGGAAGGATGGTAGGGCATAAGAAACCAGCAACACTGGGGAGCCATTACCACCTAGACTTGCCGAGGTAAAGGGAGGGGTGAGACTGGAAGTCTGAGCAAGCTGTGACTCTTCGCGTGGCCATGCTGTGGGAGGGGACCACCTAACCGGAGTGGTGGCCTTCAGGAGCTGAGTGGAGATAACTGCATCCCAGCAGGGGAGTGACTGGGCCAACAAGTGGAATGCCTCTCTCCTCCCACCCTCTGATCTCTTGCCTCTGGCTTTCATTAGTTGAACTCAACCAAGGAGCAGAGAACAAGGGACGCTGTGGCCATAATCCACAAAGGTCGGCATCTCACTATTCAGAGTGGCGGCCAGAAGGGTAGAGGATGGTTCTGGAGCCTCAAACAGCATTCCCAGCACACTGACTTGGAAGTCAGTCCTGGGAAGAAGTTAGCCACAAAATAGGGAAATGGTGAAGATGTTGCCACCCTGTGATAATTTGTAGAATAATAGGTGCAGAGGGGGAGGTAGTATAACTCAGGAAGACTGCTAGGAAGACTTTTTGGTTAAGTCTTTAATGGGTAAGAATATAATGAGCAGGGAGGAATGGATAGGATGGGGAGAACAGGAGGAAGAACAGCAGGAACAAAAGCTTGGAAAGAGGATTAAGAATGGTATGATTAAAACTCCATCCAATCACCGAGACACAAGAAAGGAAGATCTAGCATTGAAGATACCAGGCTCTTCTGGGAGATCAGTAATCTACATTCATTTGTGAAATTTTTTGTTCAGTATTTTGATCGAGTGCCTACTCTATGCTGTACTCTGCAAAGCTTTTAGAGAGAAGAAGATATCAAAGATAATGTTTCTGGCCCCAAGACCCTGTCACTCTCACTTGGGCATTCCATGAAAAAGTCAACTAAGTCAACTGTAGAATAGACAAAATGCCAAAATGAATGGTACATGGGATTCAAAAAAGGAGTGCTTTGGAATGTGTGATTTCTAAAATGCATTCATTTTAAAAATGCATTCAATAAATATTTGGGGTTGGGCAATAGTTAATCCTATAGTTCCAGCTGCTCAGGAGGCTGAGAAAGAATCACTTGAACACTGGTAGTTAAAGGCCAGTCTGAACAACATAGTGAGAATCCATGTCATACAAACAAACAAACAAAACAAAAAATTTTGCAATGTTTACCATGTGCCTAACAATACCCGTTAAAGATACAGTTTCTTGGAGTTGGAGATATAGCTCAGCGGGAGAGCACTTGCCTAGCATGTACAAGGTGCTGGGTTCCATCCCCAGCACCACACACACACACACACACACACACACACACACACACAAATGAAATTCCTTGGGATATTCTACCAACAGGAATGTGATTCAATCTGAAACTCATCTAGCTGAGACAAGAACTAGATAAAGTCTGCACTTCCAAAGAATATCCTAACGAATCCACACAGCAGGCATTCACTAAATATTTCTTGACAAAATGAGCAAGTCATCAAAATGAAGAAGAATTATAAATGTCTATGATGTTTTGGAATTGCACGTAAGATGGTCATTTATACTGATTTCCAAAATCATACCATCCTACAGTCCCACTCTGGAGGCAGGGACCTGGTCTATGCTGTTCACTGGAATATCCCAGATCCTAGCAAATGAGCTTGGCTCCGAGCTGGAGCATAACTTCTATCTGCTGCCTAATGCTAGGATAAATTAATAAGTAAGTGTATGGAGTACTGTTGCAGTAAGGTTGCTTGAGATTGTGACACATCCTATCCTTGGGGACATATAGTTATGGTTAGAGTATGTTAAATAGTTCTTTAGCCCCCTCACCCCCTTTTTTTGGTACTAGGAATTGAACTCAAGGGTGTTTTAACACTGAGCTACATCCCCAGCCCTTTTTATTGTTTATTTTAAGACAAGATCTTGCTAAGATGCTGAGACTGACCTCAAACCTGTGAAACTCATTCCTCAGCTGAAATTATAAGCGTGTGCCACCACTCCTAGCTGTTTCTTAGACTTTTAATGACTACTATTGTGTTTCTTATCTTTTCCTCACTTTAATTTCTTGTGAGTTCCAGATGTGCAGTTGTTTAAAGAACCTAAATACAGAAGTGGGGGAGAAACCATGTCTTGCATCGTCTTTGGAAGGCAGTGCAAGAGAGCCACACATTGCATGTGGGGGTTCCCTCTCCAGCCTCTTCCCAGGCTATGCAGAGGAGCTCAGTGCCTCTTGCTGTGGTGTTGGTAGCTCCTGGGCTCCTTCTACCTCGGTTCCTTCCTTTGAGCATTCTAACATTTTTTCACACTATCATTAAAATCCTGTTAATCATTCTAAGGCATTAACAGCAAAGAAGTACAACCACAGGGACAATTACCTACTAATGTGGAATAGTTCATTATTTTGATTGATAATCAAAGTGACATTCATTTAAAAAAAGAGAATATTGGGGTGTTCACCCTCCCTATATTCTCCATTTATTCAACAAAGAGTATAACACTTTCTCCCCCCTCGAGAAGTAGCTTTAACCCCATTACTTTGTGAATTATGATGCCTGAGGGCAAATTCCTACTTACTATTTTATTTTATTATTGTTTTTGTGGCACTGGGGATTTGTTTTATTAATTTACTTACTATTTCTGCATCACTGTGGATCAAATCTAGGGTCTTGTGCATGCTAGGCAAGTGCTCTGTTACTGAGCTACTTCCTAACCCTCATGTGCTGTTTTTTCTTTTTCTTTGTTCTTTTCTTCCTCCTTCCCTCCCTCCCTCCCTCCCTCCCTCCTTCCCTTCCTTCCTTCCTTTCTTTGTACTGGGGATTGAACGCAAGGGGTGCTTAACCACTTATCCACATACCCAGACCTTTTTCATTTTTTATTCTGAGACAGGATCTCACTAAGTTGTTTGGGTCTTGCTAAATTGCTGAGATTGGCCTCAAACTTATGATCCTCTTGCCTTAGCTTCCCCAGTCGCTGGGACTACAGGTAGGTATCCACCCCCACAGCCTGCTCCTTGTGCATTGGCTTTTAAACTTTGCATGTTTAATTTGCTATTAAACACAAATAAAAATCCAAATTCCAATGATTTTTATGGCTTAGAGAATCAGATCAATGTTAACATTGTCAGATGATGATGGTTATGTGATAATTTTAACTTGTACAGCAAAAGACATCTACACAACCAGATTTCTCATCCCGCCGGCTTTTGGTTTAACAATTCCTCCCTCTGTGCAGAGATCCAAGGCTGTCAGGTGTCTGTAAGATCTGGAAATACCCACTGCAATCCAATTGTCAGTGAGGTGCTCTGTGCGAGAAGTCCTTGTGTTTATATTTAGAAAGAAATAGAAAATGATTGTTAGTGCTGATGGCACCCTGCTGATGTGCAGAGGGAGTGTGTTATGAGGGGGGTTTCAGAATCTTGTGCCTGAGATAGGATGAATTCTTTTCACTTGAACAAAAGATTATTTATGATGAAAATCTTAACCCATGCACTCTAAGACAGACTAAAATATAAAAGAGATAGAAGAAGTCTGAAACACATGGATGGAAAAATGTTTTAAACATATCGGTAGGAATATAATTATGCATATGCTATTTTCAATTGTGAATATTTGTTCCAGTATGTGAAAGTATTTTCTTGTTGTAAAGATGTTTCCTCTGCTAAGTGCATCTAGATATCACCATGTAGAAGTCTCTCCCAACATTTAATTGTGTATGTAATGTTTTAGGCAGGTTTTTTTGTTTGTTTGTTTTTGTTTTTGTCTTAGGGATTGAACCATGACCACTGGGTATCACTCTGTCCTTTTTATTTATTTATTTTAAAATTTTGAACTGGGCACACACCTGTAATCCCAGCGGCTGGAGAGGCTGAGACAGGAGGATCTCAAGTTCAAAGCCAGCCTCAGCAATTTAGCGGGGTGCTAAGCAATTCAGTAAGATCCTGTCTCAAAATAAAATACAAAATAGGGCAGGGATGTGGCTCAGGGGTCCAGTGCCCCTGAGTTCAATCCCTGATACCTCCCCTCTCAAAAAATTTTGAGATAGGGTTTCACTAAAGTTGCTGAGGCTGACTTCAAACCTGTGATTCTCCTGCCTTAGCCTCCAGAGCAACTGGGATTACAATGTGCATCACGGTAATTGGCTCTAAGCAAGTTTTTGCTGTAGATTATAAATGAAACACATTTCATTTTCTCTCCTGTAATGATTGTTCTGGATGCTATATAAAAACAAAAGTGCATGTTTTGAACACAGTACCACTGTAGCTTTCCAATTTGTGAAAAAACTTTTTCTTTTGGAAGTTCGTAAAACATTGGGCTGCACAGGGCTGAAATAAAAGACAATGACTTTCAATTGATAAGCATAATTTGGGATTATTTAAACATTTTAAGAATGTCTTCCGAGCATTAATAAGTTGCAAATATACAAACAAAATAATTAACTAGATTTTCATTACTTCTCATCACATTTATCAATAAGTAAAATACAAGAATGGTCTACTTTTCCACTGTATTTTGGCAAGTTGCAGGCATTTTGCAAATAAGCAAAAATAAAAAAAAAAAACAGGTCATTTGATATGTTGACTTTGGTATTTCAAATTTAATTGATAATATGTAGTAATCTCCAATAAAAATGTAAAATAATTATTTCAAAAATAATCTCTAATTCTGTGCATATTTTAGGGCAGACAATGTTGCAATAATGAATAGACCCAAACAAGTAACGGAGACCCAAACAAGTAACGGCTCAACACAATGGAGGTTTATTTCTAGCTTATGTTGGTAGAAGTTCTTTTCTACATACTCACTCAGGGTTCTGCACTTGGCAAGGTTTTTCCACCTTCTAATAGTCACCAGCCTTCATTAACATCATAGCCAGTTGGGAGGGACTAAGACAGCAGAGTGAGACTGGAAGTACATTATGGTCCAGGCTAGGACATGGCACACAGGAGGACTTTTGTGCCCATTCCACTGGCTGGGACTGAATCACATGACCACATAACTAAAAACGTAGTCTACTCTTCCTAAAAAAAATGGGACACAGGTCAGGTAGGGTGGTGCAGGCCTGTAATCCCAGCCTCCTGAGGCAGGAGGATCACAAGGTCAAAGTCAGCCTGGGCAATTTAGTGAGACTCTGTGTCAAAATATAGAATTAAAAATTACAAAAGGACTGAGGTGTAGCTCAGTGACAGAGCACCCTTGGTTTCAATCCCCAGTACCCCCTTCCCCCCAAATATAGATTTTGGTAAATAGCCAATAGCTTCTGCCACAGCATAGCACCCTCTCAACCCAGCAGAATGCGATGCATAGTATTCTCTTCATTAATATTCATTAATTTTAGTATATGCACATTGCTTCCCAAATGTGTGTGGACTTCTATAAAACAGCAATAAGATAGCTATTTCCCATTCGGCTACTGTGACTTCACAGGGCATTATTTGCTTGTGTAGTTATTTATATCCCAATTTGTTACAAAAAGAATTAAAGACACAACAATGTGGCAAGATAAAATAACTTGCCAGTAACTAAATAAATGTTTGTCTATGGTTCTGAATAGCCTTCATAATTGAAATTCTGCAATTAAATTTATTAAGGCTTATCCTTACAAGTGGATATATTTCTGTTTGCATATATATCACCTGTATCATAACTTAAAAGTTAATATTTTTGTACACACAGATGTTTATTTGGCTGAAGGAAATTTCTGCAATAAATTCCTAGAAGTGAAAATATTGGATCGGAAAGAATAAATGCTTACATGTCTTTTTGTCAGGTATTTACAGTTTTGGCAGAAATGGGTGCATAACTCAAAGAGGCTAGAAACTCATCAACCAGAATGGTATTTGAAACAGGTTTCATTGCCTAAAATGTACTAAACAGTACCGATTATGTTTCTTTTTTCCCAAGCTCTTTTTGTTGCTTCTGTTGTTGTTTTTCCATGCCAGAGATCAAACCCAGGGCCTGCTGCCTGCCAGACAAGTGCTCTGCTGCTGATTACACCCCTGCCCCTCTGGGTGTTCTTCAGAGTCCATGGATATGTTTCAGGTTATCTTGATACTCTCAGAATTGTGGGCAATTTTTTTTCTCTTTCCACATTTTTTTTTTTTTTTTGAGGGGGGAACTGGGGATTGAACTCAGGGGCACTCGGCCACTGAGCCACATCCCCAGCCCTATTTTGTATTTTATTTAGAGACAGAGTCTCACTGAGTTGCTTAGGGCCTCGCTAAGTTGCTGAGGCTGGCTTTGAACTCGCAATTCTCCTGCCTCAGCCTCCTGAGTCGCTGGGATTACAGGTGTGCACCACCGCGCCCAGCTCTTTTCACATTTTTTAAAAAAATATGTCTTTAGTTGTAGATGGACACAATACCTTTATTTATTTATTTTTATGTGGTGCTGAGATTTGAACCCAGTGCCTCATGTGTGCTAGGCAAGTGCTCTACCACTGAGCTCCAGCTCTAGCCCATCTTTCCACATTTTTTTATTGGTGTATTATAGTTGTAGGTAATGATGGAGTTTGTTGTTACATATTTGTACATGCACACTATATAGCAATATAATTTGGCCAGTAGAGCTCCCCAGCACCTCCCCTTCCCCCCCCTACTTCCCCTCCCTAGTTCCCTTCCTCTACTGCTCTGCCTTTGGTTTTCATGAGATCCCTGACTCCCTGCTTTTCTTTTTCCTTTTTCCTCGGAAACTTCCACATATAAGAGAAAACATATGACCCTTGACTTTTTGAGTCTGGCTTATTTCACTTATGGTCTCAAGTTTCATCCATTTTCCTATAAATGACATAATTTCATTTTTGTTTATGGTGCTGATAGAACACCACTGAGTATATGCACTACATTTTCTTTATCTAGTCATCCATTGTTGACTATGGAACACCAAGACTGGGTCCATAGTTGGTTGGCCTGTTGTGAATCGTGCTGCTATGAACATGGGCATGCTTGCATCACTGCAGTATGATGATTTGAATTCTTTAGGATAAATACCAAGGAGTGGTGATTGGGCAATATGTTGTGAGTAGGCAATCCTGTGTCTTTTTCAGGGTGTAAGGTGGTGTGTGTGTGTGTGTGTGTGTGTGTGTGTGTTCTCATACTCTTCTCTTGCTTCTGTTCTACTTCCTCACCATGAGCAGCATTAGAATTTGGGTCTTCGAGAAACTGAAAGCTACATTAACCTCAGGTTTAATTTTGCTCTAGGACTTCAGTTTGAATTAGATGCTAGTGAGATATCAGCAGTGCCTGAGTTCAGGGTTTTAAAAAGCAGAAGTAGCTGGGCGTGGTGGTGCACGCCTGTAATCCAAGCAATTTGGGAGGCTGAGTCAGGAGGATCCCAAGTTCAAAGCCAGCCTCAGCAACTAGCAAGGCCCTTAGCAACTCAGTGAGACCCTGTCTCTAAATAAAATTCAAAATAGGGCTGGGGAGGTGGCTTAGTGGCCAAGTGTCCCTGAGTTCAATCCCTGGTTCCAAAAAAAAGAAAAAAATAAATAAATAAATAAAAATAAAAAGCAGAATTAAGAGCTGATTCATGAAGCTCCTTGATAGTGGTCTTGGCAATGATCTTTTTGGATATGACATCTGAAGCATAGGCAACAAAAGCAAATATAAAGAACTGGGCTGGGTGCGGTGGCACAGCTGGGTGTGGTGGCGTATGCCTATAATCCCAGCACTTGGGATGCTGAGGCAGGAGGATCGCGAGTTCAAAACCAGCCTCAGCAACTTATCAAGGACCTAAGCAACTCAGTGAGACCCTGTCTCTAATGAAAATACAAAATAGGGCTGGGGATGTGGCTCAGTGGTGGAGTGCCCCTGGGTTCAATCCCCAGTACCAAAAAAAAAAAGAACTGGAACTACAGCAGATCGACGTTGGAGCACAGCAAAGGAAACAGCAAAAAGAGAAGGCAACCCTTCAGAATGGGAGGAAATATTGGAAGATCATATATCTGATGCAGAATTAATATCCAAAATGTTTAAGGAAATCACACAACTCAATAAGAAAATAAATCAACTAAAAAATGGACCAAGAATTTGAATAGACCCTTTTTCCAGAGAAGACATACAAAAGAGCATCAGGTATATAACACCATTAATCATCAGAGGAAAGTAAATCAAAATCACAAAAGATATTACCTCACCCCTGCTAGGATGGATATATAAAAAAGGAAAGAGAACCCGGGAGCAGTGGCGCACACCTGTAATCCCAGCGCCTCGGGAGGCTGAGGCAGGAGGATCACGAGTTCAAAGCCAGCCTCAGCAACTTAGCGAGGCCCTAAGCAACTCAGTGAGACCCTGTCTCTAGATAAAATGTTAAAAAGGGCTGGGGATGTGACTCAGTGGTTAAGTGTTCCTGGGTTCAATCCCCAGTACCAAAAAAAAAAAACCCAAAAAATAAAAAAAAATAAAAAATAACCAACAAAACCCACCACCAACAACAAAAACCATTTTAAATGGATTTAAATAAAAACATATGTTGTGCTTGATTGAAAAGGACAATGCCCTAGTTTGTTGGCAGCTCCTCCTTTTAGTTTTGTGCTATTAAGTTATTGTGGCTCAATTAGTCACAGATACTGACCGTATGTGACTAATATTTCTAACTTGTAGAAACTGTGGACAAAATGTTCAATAGCATGTGGTCATTTGTGAAGGCTATTTCAAACATCAGAAGACATAGAACAAAACAGTGTGAAAAACAAAAATACAATAATACCAAGAAGAGAAAGCCCTGGGTTCCCCATAAATAAATTTTATAATCAAATCAAGTTACATTGGAGGCAGAAGTAAGAAAGAGGCAGAAACAGAGAGGGACGTGGGGAAAAGATGAGCAACTTTGGTCCCAAACTTACAGTAAACAAGGAAATGAATGATTACATGGTGGTTTCATCTCTGACTAAGCAGGAATCTTGCCTCATTATTGAGGTATTGCTAGAACTTAGAAGAGTACCCATCAACCAGGCACAGTGGGCATGCCTATAATTCCGGCTACTCGGGAGGCTGAAGCAGGAGGATCCCAAGTTCAAGGCCAGCCTCAGCAACTTATCAAGACCCTATCTCAAATTAAAGAATAAAAATAGCTAGGGATGTATCTTGGTGGTAGAGTGCCTCTAGGTTCAATCCCCAGTACCACACATACCACACATATACACGTGCACACATGCACACACACACAAACAAAACAGCGCCCATTATAGTGGTGGGCATTTAGTGATTATTTATTGAAAAAAATTTAGCAGACCACAAATGTTCCAGTAGGAAAAACATACACTTTGAAATCTTATTGGAAAGGTGGCAAAACAAAAATGGTGAAGGATGGTATAGTGACTACTGATTGACTGATGGATTGAATAAATGTGTTTACAAAACACATTTGCAAACACAAATGGGGTACGGATTATAGAGGGGTACGGAAAATTGTACCCCTCTATAATCTCCAATGTCATTCTCCCCCCAAATAGGTATTCTCTAAAAAGGAAAAAAAATGATGTCTTTATTATTCCAAAATACTTTAATATTAATAAAAGCATCTTTAGAAAACTTTACTTTCTTGTGTATTTTAAGTGTATAATCTAAATACAAAGAAAACACTTAGTATTCCAACAAAGATTCATGATAAGTCCCTTTTATTTTCCTCCTTCTGCCCTGATTGCTCCTTCTGTATAGAATTCTAAAACTGCCATTGTGTAATACAAAGAAAATAATGACACAAATAATTATTATGCAAGGTAGGAAATGTCAGGGACCCTGAGAAATACTTAGGTAAAGTGTTCTGAGAGTTTGGAAATGGGAATGATTACCCTTTCGATCAACCAGCATTTGGGTTTGCAAACAATATAAATTGCCACAGCTCATTTTCCCACGGGTTTCACTGCAAAGGTATGGCATTTCTCCCTTTTTTCCTTCTATGGTGCTGCAGATGGAACCCAGGGCCTTGTGCATGCCAGGCAAGCACTCCACTACTGAGTCACAAACCCACACCTACAGCATTCTTCATAAATTCAAAAGATAGTCAAAGAACCCAACACTGGCAAGGACTGGTGCAAACCAGCTGCAGGGATCCAGGACCAGCAACAATGAATGGGTTCTTCAGGGCATGAATGAGCTCCAGCCATTTTTCGTGCTATCATTACTCAAGAATCAAATTACGACGGGGAAGAGGAGAGCACATTGGTTATGACTGGCCTGGTGAGTGTCACATCTCTATCTACTCACCAGGAAGCCCAGGGCATTTTGAGTTATAGTTCCATCAGATGGCAAGTACCCCTGAGACTGGTGGTATACCCCAAGTAAAATCAATGTATTCTAGAAGAGTCAAAACCATTCTAGAAGAAAGGTGTGCCAAATTGTGTGTCCGCAATGCTTCCTTTGCTTGGGATGAAGGAGTCAAGAGAAATCCTCACGAAGGAGATGCTAATGGAATTTGGCATTAAGCAGGGGCAGTGGAGCACATCTCTAATCCCAGCTTCCACACCAACTGAAGGAGGAGGACCACAAGTTTGAGACCGTTCTAGGCAATTTGCAAGACCCTGTCTCAAAACTCAAAATTAAAACAAAACAAAACAAAACAAAAAACCAGCAATAAAAAAAACAGGAATGAGAATGTGGGGATGTAGCTCAGAGGGAGAGCACCCCTGGGTTCAATCCCTAGTACAAAAATTTAAAAAATTGAAAGAAAAAGAAATTAGGCATTAAAACATAGTGTGACTGGAGGTTTAGCTTAGTGGTAAAGCATTTGCCTAGCATGTGTAAAGCTCTGGGTTCAATCCCCAGAACCACAAAAATAAAACCAAATGAATATTATTTAAATATATAGGGATGGGAGATTTGGAGGGAAGATCATGGTATGAAGAGAGGCAGGGGTAAGACAGAGAATGGGCATACCCTGCAATGGTTCGAGGGAAGGGTGAATAGTTCAGTTTGGATACAATGTGGAGTAGGAACACAAGGTGCAGGATCATGGATCGTATGTCTAAGGAGTTTGGATTTTATTCTGTAATCAATGTATGGATGAAATTTTTGAGATGGCAGAGGTAGCTCTGTAATTAAATATTGGCATTGACTATTTAATTTTTGCTTTTAAAGGCAGCTCCCTTTGGTGATGTGGAATGGGCAGGAGGGGAAGAGACTGGAGGCAGGAAGCTCATGTGGGACCTTATTATGAGTTTGTCTAGAATCATGATGGGACTGATCTGGTGTCATGGCTGTGGGAATGTGGTTGAGAGAGGTACAAGAAATATCATCAAGGCAGCGTCGGCAACAGGATTTGCTACCCCGCATCACATGAAGCAAAGCTAAACATAGTACTGAAAATCTAGTCATCAAAACCTAGGAAATGCCATTCACAGAAACACATTACTAACCATGAGATTTAGCCACTCTTACCTTTCAAGTTGTTTATCAGTGAATCAAGTATTCTTCCTGATTAAAATCAAGCTATTTGAGAAATTCCCTAAATGCATGACTATGATCCTGGAGCTTGAAACTTCAAAGTGAAAGGAATGGATTCCAATAATATGTATTTTCCTTCCACCAAAAGCAACAGGGAAGACAGCATAGGTCAGGGTTGGCAAACTCTTCCTATAACAGAGAGGGAACATTTTAGATTTTGTGGGTTGTACATTCTCTGTTGCAAATATTCAGCTCTGCAGTGAAAGCAGCCATGAATAATATTTAAATGAATGAATGTGGCTGTGTTCCAATTCTGGATGCTGAAATTTAAATTTTATATAATTTTCTGGATGCTGAAATTTAAATTTTATATAATTTTCACATACCATGAAATGGTCTTCTTTTTTTTTTTTTTTTTCCCTAGCATTTAAAAATGTGAAAATCATTCTTACCTTACAGGCAAAAGACAAACAAACAAACAAACAGAAAAACAGGCAATTGACTGGATTTGATTTCCACTCTATTGTCACTGTCTATTAACCACAGCTCTAGAGAACAGGACCAACATATCTTTCATGAGTCAACAACAATATAGAACCTATTCTGAATGGAGTTGTTGAATTAGGAGAGGGAAAATATGAGAATAAATTAATAGTTCAATAATTTATTTTGCTCTACTTATTTTTGTTTCAAATGAATGCAGTTTTCCTTTCAGCTTTCCTTCCTAAGGGAGCATAGTGTTAATGTTTGTGAAAGTACAGGTCAGGCTAAAGCAATGGAAGCATTCTAAAGCACAATTACTTGAACAAGATAGAAATTTATTCTCTCCTAAGGAACAGTTGAGGAGGCATAGGCTGCTTCTCTCTTTTGCTCAAACCGCAGTATTCAACTCATAGTCTAAAATGCCTGCTCCAGCACTTACCATTACATTTGCATCCCAATTAGCAGAAAGGGGAGAAGAGACAAAGGCTACATTCCTTTCCTTTTAGTACATAACCTGGAAGCTGGTTGTACATATTACTTCTGTTTCCAGTGTACATATTACACTGGCCTGAACTTAGTGTTTCACCTACAGCTAGATGTAGGGATATAAGGATAGGTAGTTGTGAACTATAATCTTTACCTGAGAAGCCACGTATCCAACTAAAATTGGGGATTGCATTCCTTTTCATTCTTTCATTTTTTTTTCTGAACTGGAGATTGAGCCCAGGGGTACTCTTCCATTGAACTACATTCACACCCTCTTCATTTTTTAATTTTGAAACAGAGTTTCACTAAGTTGCTGAAGCTGGCCTCAAACTTAGAATTCTCCTGCCATAGTTTCCTGAGTAGCTGGAATTAGGAGTGTGTGCCCCTGCTCCTGGCTTGGGAGTTCTATTCTTATAGGAAGATGGATAGAATAGATATTATAAAAATATTGGAAGACAGCAGGCTGTGTCTACAAAGTGTTGCTTCCATTATGGAACTATGTTTTGTTTTTTTTTTTTGGTGCTGGGGATTGAATCCAGGGCCTTGTGCTTTCGAGGTAAGCACTCTACCAACTGAGCTACATCCCCAGCTATTTTTTAATTATTATTATATATGGAGAACATTTTAATTGCTTCCATTGGGAGAGGAAGACATTCTAAATTTTTTTTTTTTTTTTTTTTTTGGTACTGGGATTGAACCCAGGGACACTCGGCCACTGAGCCACATCCCCAGCCCTATTTTGTATTTTATTTAGAGACAGGGTCTCACTGAGTTGCTTAGGGCCTCACTAAATTGCTGAGGCTGGCTTTGAACTCGGGATCCTCCTGTCTCAGCCTCCCAAGTGCTGGGATTACAGGCATGCGCCAACGCTCCCAGGTTTCTAAATATTTTTAATGATTAATTTAAATCCTAAAAATAGAAACTGATTATTCTGTTGGTAATTTCTTCCCTGGGACTTTTACCTCAGTAGCTTCTGTAGCATCAGAAATCTGTTCAGTAGACATCTTGAGCATGTATTATGGCAGGCATCTGTCTAGACAAACATGTGCCTCTTCCTACTCCACTAGCAATCTTATTTGATTGTGATCTGCTCAAGTCATTACCTTAAACATGTAGTGAAGAATGCAGAGGGGAGGCTTGGGGGAGCCGGGGCTCCAGTACATTCACCCCCAGAAAACTATAGGCTCCAAACAATAGCCCATTTCCCATGCAAAGAGTTTCTCCAGGGAAGGCCTCTATCTCCTGTGCTCACCAGATTGCCACACTTGTACCTGTCCCTTCTGGAAAATTCTAGGTGTGCGGGGACTGGGACTGCCATTTTGATGTGAACTCCTTCTGAACCCTTCCAATGGAAAGATAACAGTGGATGGTGCCTGCATGCGTCAGTGGCTTTCCTGAGTGCATTTTCTAAAAAGAAAGAAAAGCTAGCTGGCAAACGTGAACCCCTCCATTGGCATGACTTCAGAACATCCTGATTAAGATATCCTGTGTATCGTTAGTCAAAGATCTGGGCCTGCCTTGCCCCACATAAACAGAAGCTCTGTTTCTCAGCCTGTGCGCATCCCCTTACGTGTCCTTAGAGTGCTGGAACAGCAGGACTTCTGTGAATAGTTGTTAGACTCTGAGAACATGAAAAGGTAAGGTGAAGGGCTCCAGCAAGCATTCACATTGATGAGTAATAGGTATTGACAGGATGTTTTCCTTTTTCTTGCTAGAAAGTGAAGGCCTTTGTGCATTGTTTTCTATTGTTGACGCAGAGGGTAATTGAGGTGGCAGCAGCATGGCCAGCAGCAGGAGTTGGCTAAAATGAACTAAGGGAGACAGCTGGGATCTCACCATCCTCACCCCTCAGCCATGCCCTTGTACTTAAACTGATTGGGATTCAAGGGGCATGGAGAGGCAGGTAAAAGCAATGCAGCCAGGCAAGGGAGAAAGAACAAGAAGTATTCCTTCATGGTTCAGGTGACTGTCAGGCAGTTGGAGAAGAAGCCACAAGATATCATCATGTATCTCTATGTATTTTGCTGAGACTGGCCTCAGTCTTGTGATCCTCCTGTCTCAGACTCCCTAGCCGTTAGGACTATGGGCCTGTACCACAGTGTCCAGCCTCTGTATATCTTTATGTGTCATTATCTTATGGAATTCTTAAAATAACTCTGTGTGGTAGATGCTCTTATGATTCCCATCCGACAGCTGATAAAACTGAGGCTGGAAGTGGTGAAGGCTTGAAGTAGAGAGCCCAGAATACCATCCTTGGCGATCTGCCTCCAGAGCTGGCATACCACTACTGAACTGTACTGGCCCGCAGAGTCGAAAGCCTGGTTTTCATTTTGTTTTAGATTTCCATCTTCATTTCTGTCCTTGGTGATGGTATAGATTTGTATTTCTGAAAGGAAGAAGGCATGAGGGCAAATCACAAACAAAATGTCTGAAAACTATGATTTAAAAAAAAAGGGGGAGCTGAGGATATAGCTCAGATGGTAGAGTGCTTGCCTCTTGCAAGCACAAGGCCCTGGGTTCAATCCCCAGCACCATGAAAAAAAATAAAAGAAAAAGGGCTGGGGTAGTAGGTCAGTGGTAGAGTGCTTGCCTACCATGTGTGAGGCACTGGGTTCGATTCTCAGCACCACATATAAAAAAAACAAATAAAATAAAAGTCTATCAACATCTAAAAAGATATTTTTTTAAAAACCTGCCAAGAGTTTGCACCCTCCCCCACCCCAACTGCCCACTAGCACATTTTTTTCCGCTGTTCAAAAATGTACAGTATGACCATACTAGATTCTATATAAAGCAATTTGTTATTTTTTGAAAAGTGATAATGGCCTTGTTCTCATCTGAAGAGGTGAGAGCGGCAAGAGACAGATAGCACCCTCAGAAACATGTACTCAGCAAGATTCCTAAATAGTTCTTTCCTCTCCTCTCCTGACCCAGTAACCTCTGGGCCATTCTATTCCCTGGAATCTCCTGTACAGGGTCCTGAAGAGTATGCTGATGCCTGCAACATCCTTTTAGGATTTGAAGACCTATAGACAAATGGCTCCTGGGGACAGGGAACATATCAAAACATAATCCTGACTCATAACAGAATTGAGTTCGGTTTGAACCCAGCAATCAAGGAATGAAAGGTGAGTGCATTAACCTACCATGTTATCTGTATAGGAGTTTTATATCTTAAATGGAACAGACATCCCGGCAAAACAATAATGGACTGAGATTAATGAGTTACAGGTGACCCTCAGACACGGGAAGGTTGACTTTGGATAATCACCCACAAAGGTCAAGTGCTTATCTGAATTAACCACAAGTCTTGGATCTGGGGTAAAAATAAAGGACGAGAAATACCCCAGGGAGAGGCTTTCTGCAACCTGAGTTTTGTGTTCTTTCTAACCTTCTGCTAAATTCTGCATGGGATTGGACCAGTTCTTTTCTTGTGGCTTTTCTGCACACATCTCAGGTCTAAGCTCCATCTCAACATTTGCAGAAATAGCATGAAAACCCGGAGCAATGCTTTTCAGACTTGTAGGGTTTGGGGATACATGTTGTAGATCAAGTTTTTTTTTTTTCTTTTGCTAAGGTAGCTTTGAGTTATTTTGATGAAGGCTTTATAAGAGCTGGATGGAATCTGCACTTTGACCTGATACTTACTGGAGGGTTTGCATTTATCTCACCGTATGGTGAAAATGTATGGTGGCAACACTAATTCTCTGTGTTTATCACTCTCCTTGTTGGACCCAGTTTTAATTGTCCATCAGTACTTATTTACATATTGAAAAGCACACTCGACCTCCTACTTTCATTAATTCTATGGAGTTGTACAGCTACCTATTGTATTTCTCATAGAAAGTATCTGCTGGGTCTATCTCAGGACCCTGCCAGGAAGGCAAATAAATTGGGTCTGTCCCCATGGGGGTAGGAACCGGCCCAGCTCAGACTGAAGAAGTTCAGCATGGAAAGTGGAGTGTTTGCAGGGAAAGGTGAGCAAACACCTCAATACAAAACACCAGGGTGTCTCCACCGGCAGAGAGAATACCGGTCCAGGTGCCTTGTCAATAACAGGAACACAATGAGACAGACCTCCCGCACCCTGCCCCTGCCAGAACTGGAGAGTGAGGGAAACCAGATGCCCACTGAGAGCAAGACTTTAAAAACAACCTAGACTGAAACAGAGCATAGACATGCAAAGTTTTCTTAGGGCCCTGAGAAACCCAATTAAATCCATTAACACATCCAAAGAAAGAATGTGTTCATCGGAAGGGGGCTGGTCCACCCTGGGAGGTTGAGAAAAGGAAGGCTCAGAGGCCAAAGCTGCTCCTGGCTTTACCCCTGGAAGATGGGGCCTGCTCTGGGTCAAGCTACAACTGAATACTCATAAACAAATTGGGGTGGAGCACCTCCAAGTTGAAGTCAGTCTGTGAGAGAGAGCTGAGCAAGAAGGTAGAAGACTGACCTGAGCCAGGTGCAAACTGGAAACACGACCATGAACACGCTGGAGGCTTCAGACCGAGGGCCTGTGAGTTCCCACAAAGACTGGCCTGAAGAAGTGACCCTCAGTCTGAGAGGCCAAGGAAGTGTCAGAGTTAAACAGTGCAAGGAGGTTCGTGTAGGGGAAGTACTCCAAGCAGGCACCATTAATTCAGGGAACCAGGTTGCAAGGATCTTGGTTTGTGGCATATTGGAGGGATGGAGAGAATGCTGCTGGGCTGGCCCTGGAGTGGCTTTAGATAATAATAGATAATGTTTATGGAGTTCTTTGTAGTCGTCAGACACTGTTGAAAGCAGGTGGTTCTCCTAATTTTCATCCTAATCCTATGAGATAAGCACTATCTTTATTCCTTTTTTACTGAAGAGGAAACTGTGGCAAATGCCAGTAAATACATCACCTGAGCTGGGAAGTAGAGGAGTGGGGATTTGAGTCAAGCAAGTGTGGCTTCAGAGCCTGGTCTTATCAGGTTCTGATACCGAAGGCAGAGGCTCAAGGAGTCAAGACACTGCAGGGCTAGTAGGGCTACTTCTGAGCACAATGTACAGGTTTTTATTTTTTTTATTTTTTTTATTTGTTCTAATTAGTGATACATGACAGTAGAATGCATTTTGACACATTGTACACAAATGGAGCACAACTTCTTATTCCTCTGGCTGTACATGGTGACAGTGTACAGTTTTAAAGAAGCAACCTGCCTCGATGTGTGCTAAGAAAAAAGAAAATCTGGTTGCAGTGTGGAGTCACTTAGCTGCCATTTTTCTAAAGTTTGATTATGATTTTGCTTCCTGAATAAGTCAACTGAGAAAGAAGGAATGCACAAATAATATGGACTGCAAGGATTTTGTTCACCAAGATGGTCACTTCTTTTTTTAAAATTATTTTAGTTGTTGATGGACCTTTATTTAATTAATTAACTTATTCATATGTGGTGCTGAGAATTGAACCCAGTGCCTCATGCATGCTAGGCAAGCGCTCTACCACTGAGCCACAATCCTAGCCCAAGACAGTCACTTCTTACTTTAACATACTAGTTTTTGAACATGAGTCACTTCTTACATTAACATACTAGCTTTAGAATGTGGTAGGGAATTTAAAAATTTGACTTAGGGAAAGAAGATATTGCTCATGTGGTTTTGAGAATTTTAGTTCCTGCAACATTTAGTTCTCCATGTATATTAATGAACTGGTAGTGGTAATGAACTTGCTACATCAGATTTACAAGATAGGTTATGCAGTCTGTCCTGGGAAGATTGATTTACTCTCTAAAACAGTGAAGTTTCTGATTTGCAATATGAAGGATCAGACCTTGTCTAGACCATAGTAAACTAACCCAAGGAATGACTTTGTCCCTGGCTGCTCAAGAAGGAGCTTCCTACCTCTCCCCAAGGGTGATGACTGACAACCCACAGCATCCAGTTTCCCTGAGGCTGAACACAGCAGTCCCAACTTTCCTTGTCTTTTCTTTCTAGTCCATCCTCCCACAAGATATTCAGGAGATAAGGCAGGTAGGCAGTATTAAGAATGTGTGACCAGGTGTGGTATAGCATACCTGTGATCCCAGTGAGGCAGGAGGATCCCAAGTTCAAGGTCAGCCTCAGCAATTTAGTGAGGTCTTTCCAAAACAAAATATAAAAAGGAATGGGATTGTGGCTCAGTGGTAAAGTACTCTTAGTTTGAACCCTCAGTACCAAAAGAAAAAAATGTGTGTCGATAGACATTATCAGGTTCAGAGAACTTGAGTGGGAACCAACAAAAACAATGTAGGGTACCAGGCTTCGGGAGATGGTGAAAATAAATAGGGGAAAAAAGAAGGAAAGTCACTTAGCATACCTGGGGAGCCAGAGGGCACCTAGTTTTTGGTTTCACAATAGGGGTCCAGAGTAGGAACCATGTGGATTGAGAATGTCAACCTACACAACAGTGCAGAGATCATATTTAAAGCCACTGTACTCAGAGAAAAGAAAAGACCTGAGCCCTCAGTGGTGGGACGTTCCAACTCCAAGCCCAGGAGACTGACAAGAAAATGGTCTAAGGTGCAGGGAGAAACTCAGTAGAGCATGCCATCCTGGAAGGCAAGCTAAAAAGTACTGAGGAGAGAAGAGAGCTATGTGAAATGTTCAAAGTGCAGGGAAGATGGAGACTGGGAATCAACCAATGGATTTGTCAATGTGAGGTCCTTCGTATCCATAACAGGACAGTTTTCATGGGATGTTTGCAGTGGGGAGTAGGGAGGTGGGGCTGATGGGCTGGATTTAGGAGAGAATGGGAGTAGCAGGGAACCAGGAGGCTGAGACAGGAGGATCACAGGTCTGAGGCTGATCTCAGTAATTAAGTGAGGCTCTAAGCAATTTAGGGAGACCCTGTCTCAGAAAAATAAAACAAAGGACTGGGGATATAACTCAATGGTAAAGCAATTCTGGTTTCAACCCCAGTAAACAACACCACCCCCAAGAAAGAGGGGGAAGGGAGAGAGAATGGGAGGACAGCAATCACCAAAGTATGTAGGCAGAGGAGGAAAGAAATAGAACAGTAGCTGGAAGGAAATGTGGCATCAAAAGACTTTTGCCTCTTCTTTTTTTGTATGTTTCTGGGGATTAAACCCAGGAACCTCCTGCATGCTAGGCAAGCACTCTACCACTGAGCTACATCTCAAGCCCTTGTCCATATGTATAAAAAATTAAATTAAAAAAGAGCTTATTTATCTACTATAGCGATGGCCTGGCAAAAGGAGGGAAATGGATGGTGCAGGAAAGAGCGGAGCAATCTAGTGCACAGGTGGGGGAACTGGCCTTGGCTGGGAATACCAATACCAATAACCTCTCCAGAGCCACAGAAAGAGGAAGTATAAGGCACTGACAGACAGGTGGAAGATGGGGGCAGGACATGTGGATTCTTGGACTGCTTCTATTGTTTTGGTGAAATAGGAAGAAGTGAATGATCGGACGCGAAGGTTGTGCAGGATGGAGGAGGGAAGGGATCAAAGAGTGGTCGGGGAGAGTGTGAGAGGGAATGGTACAGCGAATGGTAACCGGGTGACATGAATGGCCCACGGAAAGTTATAAGACCATGGATTTAACATAAGACCAACCACTGTGGTTGTGTTTCTTTGCGGCACACTTAGATGCAGGGATGTAGGCCTGGCAATTTGGATTTAATCAGAGGTAATAATTTGCCAGTAGGATGCTATGAGAGAGGAATAAGAGTTGAGGGAGCTTGCAAGAAAATAATGATAATGATGGATCACAGAACTTAAGCAGGACAGGAAGGAGGAAAGTGAGATGAGGACAGTGGCAAGGTGGTCAGAGCCCTGGTAGGGACTGTAAGTCCCAGTGCAATAGAAACATACATGCCTAGAATGGCATCTGGGGCCTTTAAACTAATAAATCTCTCAAAATCTTGATGTTCAGATTTCTTTACATTTTATGGAGATAATAACAACACACACACGTGCACACACACACAGGGTATGCATACATTTTTCTTTTTCTTCCTTACCGGGAATTAGGACAGTGCCTCATGCCCAGGTATGTGGGCTTTCAATGATACTTCAAAGGTTTTAAAGAAGAGGATAGGCCCAGAGAGACCAAGAGAAGGTGGAAGTTTGACAAGGAAATGACAGGAAGCTAAGCCTTTTAGGACAAGTTTAACCTGAGAATTTAGTTTGTGAATGATGTCAAGATGTAGTGTGAGCCAGGCATGGTGGTGGGAGGCCAGTGGCTCTGGAGACTGAGGCAAGAAGATTGCAAGTTCAAAGCCAACCTCAGAAATTTAGTGATACCCTGTCCCAAAATTAAAAAGTAAAAAGGACTGGGGATGTGGTTCAGTGCTTAAGCCTGAACTCAATCCTCAGTACAACAACAACAACAAAAAAAAAAAAAAAAAAGAAAAGAAAGAAAGAAATATTTTGGTAAGTTGGATGTAGCAGCACACACCTGTAATCCCAGCTATTCAGTAGGCTGAGGCAGGAAAATTGCAAATTCTGGGTCAGCCTCAGAAGCTTAGTAAGACCCAGTCCCAAAACAAGAAATGAAAAAGGGCTGGGGATGAAGGTCAGTGGTCGAGTGCTTGCTTAGCATACCCAGACCCAGGGTTCAATCCCCAGTATCACACGCGCACACACACACCACATACACAAGAAATATCACTGTGGGAAATGTGTGGTAGAGAGATGATAATCACTTCATTTGGGAATATATCTCTGAAAGGCTGATGGATATTGCTGTATAGTGACCACAAGGTGGAGGGGGGGGTTTACCTGTAGGAATTCTCACATTTATGGGTTGTCATTTTCTGTCCCCATCCTTTGGTCATCAGTCACATGTTACTTTCTGGTATAGACTTTTGCATCACAAACAGACCTTTCAGATTATTCAGATCCATCTTTCTCGTTTATAGATGACAGAATTGGGTTCTAGGGAGTTGGAGTCTGTGTTCCTTTATTCCATGGTGATTCCTCTTTTCTGGAGTCAAATTCTGGCTCTGGCTGTATCAGAGCTGTGCTCTTCTGCACACTTCTGCTGGAGACTTGCTTCCAGTCATGGCTGCTTGTACCCTATACTAAAAATGCTGACTGCCCTCAGATTGAGATGTCCTCCTCATGACCCAGGAAGCAATTCCTAGCACAACCTTGCTACTTCTGGCACCATTATGCCTGAGATGGAATTAGAAGTTTCTGTTTTTCAAATTGGATACAAACTTTATTCATGGGGCCTCAGATGTAGCTCAGTGGCAGAGCTCTTGCTAGCATGTCTGAGGCTCTAGGTTCATCCCCAGCACTGGGAAAATTAAAATAAACTTTATTCATAAGAAAGATCAAGGACTGGGGATGGACAAGGTACAAGGTTTTTATTTCTATCTGGAATAAGTTATATACAAAAGTAATAAAAATACTAAAAGTAAACTACGCTGGAAAGAGCTTGGGTTATGGGGTCCAAAGATTAGTAGTATGTACTGAGTGTTTACTTTCCACTGGGCATTGCCCTCTCTCATGTTCTGGTCTCTTACTACTACAAGTGTGGTCTTTAGCAGGCTACTTAATTTCTTGAACTTTATTTATTTTTAACAAAACACAGGAATACTAATATTTTTTATATGGTTATTAGAAAATATCTGGTATAGAAGAGGTGCTCAATAAATGTTAATTGTTCTTGATGAGTGCAGTTGTGCACACCTTTAATTCCCAGTGACTTGGGAGGTGAGGCAGAAGGATCTCAAGTTCAAGGCCAGTCTCAGCAACTTGGTGAGGCACTAAGCAACTTAGCAAGACCCTTTTTAAAATTAAAAAAATAATAAATTAAAAAGAACTAAGGGTGTAGCTTAGTGGTAAAGTGCCCCTAGGTTTAATCCCCTTCACCAAAATAAAAAAAATAAAATAAAATAAAAAATATGAAAATTAATTGTTCATTTGATCCTTCCCCTGAAGCTTCCTGAGGTTTAAAAATACCTTCCCAGGTTTTGAACTGTCTAAAAATTTCAACAGCAAGGCTAGAATAGTTATGATTATAACCATTTGATATTGTATATTCAATTTTGTAATGTAACCTGATATCAACAGCCAAGGTCTTTGTCCTGAAGGAAATTTCAATTTTTAGCAAAATGGCTGATTTAATAGCCATTAATTCTGAGAGTATGTTCAAATTCAAAGTATGTCTGTTTTAAATGTAAATTGCTCTTTTTCATGTATTTTGTATTGGAATTTAGGAACAAATGCTGTCACTTTTCTTTTTCCTTGCATGGGATTGCAGGCGCCTTTATTATCACAGAGACCTATTATTGTGATACCTCACACAGGAAATGCACACTCTGACATTAGGCACCAAATTGCTGAAATATCCTGTGTTTTCTATTCATTAAAGCCCTAAAGCACTATGTGCAAATTCCCTTACTTTAATTACACACCTCAGGGATGTGCACGCCAAAAAAGAAGCCAGTCAGACAAAAAGCCAGGTCTTTGCCAAAAGCCCCCACCCCCCCAAACTGGTAAACATTTATTTTCAGCTGAGAAATCTGCTATTAATTCATATAGTGACTTTCCCAGCTGAAATAATGAGCCAAGCCCATTGAACCAAATGTTCGCAGTGAGCAAACACGAACAGTGGGGAATCAGCCCATCTCTTATTTACATGTTGGTTCCTTCAGCAGTTAAGGAACATTTGTACATTTGCTTTTTACCTGGGAGCATATCAGTGTTGATGCTTCAAGTGTCCTGCTTTTCAAATAGAGCCTCTGAACTCTGATAGTTCGACAATTTAAGAAATAAGAGGAGAATCACCAAACCAAATTATTTATTAGGACTTCATAGCAAAGTTTCCCCACCAGACTCACTTTCTTGTTTTCTGAAAGCCTGAAAAGAATAAAAATTAAAGAAAAAATGAAATTTTGTAGAAGCTACCATTTCAGAATTTTCTTGGGTGAAAATTAACAAAATTTCTGAACTTTTAAGTAAAAAGTTTATTGTTCCATGAAGCAATACATGAAAAAATGTTGCTTTTTTTTTTTTTTAACTGAGAATCTTTAAAAATTTCCATTTCATTGCAATCTTTGGAATGTGGACAATAAGTGATGAAATTACCACCCACATACACCATAAGCATAAAACAATGTGGGATGTTACTTACACTTCCTTTTTAAGGTCTGATTGCACACAAAATGCATTGCAATTCTACAATAGGAAGATGCCCTATGTGTATTAAAGTTATAATAAAAAGTAGTTTGCATAGAATAGCACCCATAAAGACTTCTGGGAAAGCAAAGAAGGAAGGAGAAACATTTACACATAAAACAGTGAAGAAGAGTCAAAAAGCCAATATATTGATTAATTCCTATGATGATGCAGAGTATCCACTTAGCAGTCAATTAACCATTTAACATATTTCTTGATACAAAGGAAGCTAAAAAGAGTCCCCAAACTCATAAAAGATATAATCAATAATTACTGGTTTAATGCCTCTCTGCATAAGGTTGGATGCAGATTTTTAATCTACTCTCAAAGATAGAATAAAATGCTTTACATTTTAATGAAGGTGTGGTTTTGATTATCACAAACATGAGAAAAAGTAACTTGTAATTCACAGCACTTTAAAATCAAGGGTAACCACCTCAGAACCTTTGTCTCTAAATGAAATTTTTAGCAGATACATGATTTTTTTTTTGCAAAGAATAATGAATAAAATGTATGAGAATTTTTTGTTGTTGTTCTATAGGAAGAAGCAATGCCCTATTAATTTTGACAGACAACTTGGCATTAGCCATTTTAAAATCCAACATGGGATAAAGTTATGCATTACTAGTCTCCCCTACATTTTGTCAAAAGATGAACGTTTTGCCAGATTTTTAATAATATGCCCAGGGCTTTGTCGGTCCGTTTATTTAGCCCCGCGTGGTTATGCCAGTTTTTGTCCACCACCCCACTGGGTGTGACACCGCCGTCACAGCTCACATCACTCCTCCCCAGCAATTACACAAAGTCAACACAGCAATCCCTCCCGCCCTGAGGTACCTGCACTATCAACAGTGCAGATTCCAGGCTCGAGCAAGCTTTGCTCTGTCACTGCCTCCCCACCCCAATTAGGACTTTTTTTCTGCCCAGGCAATTTAGCACCAACACCATGGGTGGACCAGATAACTCTTTTAAAAAGCGCGTCTAAGTCATTCTCTTGCCCATCCCCCCTCCACAGCCCGATCAATTCTTTCTCCATCCCCTTTTCACTACTTCCTCTACCGCCATCCCCTCCCCGCCCGCCTCCCCTGCAGCACCTCCCCACTCCCCCCACCCCCCAAAAAAAGACTCTCAGAAAGAAATAGGAGTCTGCCAGAAGGCAACTTGCAGTCCCTAACTAGTTACCATGCCGACTGGAGCCTGTGCTAAGGAATGTGCTACTGCCACACTGAACTCAATGAAAAGATGAAGAAAATGTGCAGGCAATACTAGTTTGGCTGCGATGCTGGGGAATCTGAGACAGGGCTGTTGGTATGGAAGAATCTCGCTGCATGCAATTTGCAAACATGCCAACTCAATAGCATGTGATAGGCAATGGATGGAATTTAGAGGTCTTGGGGTCTTAAAGAACTGGAAAGGAATAAGAGAACTAAATGGGTGGGTGGAATCTGTTCCATGAGACAACTCTTGCCCCTTAGAAATATGTGATTTATTAATTTTAATAAGAATCTATGCAACCTGCTAGAAAAGAAGACACATTTTATAAGCCTGCCCCTTCTAAGTTCAGTCATTTCATGTTCTTAATATGAATTATCTGCACCTTGTTTGTAACTGACCATTAAAAAAAAAAAAATCTACTTCTGTTCTAAAAGTGAGCAGTAGAATTCAGAGGACACCAGGATTGTGTCATCAGGAGCTCTGATGGAGTTGCAAATCACAAACATTTCCTGCACAAAAGAGAGGGTTGCTTTAATTTTGTGTGGGCCAGGGAGGAGGCAGAAGACAATCCATGAAGAGCAAGATTCAGAATTGAGTTCTAGGACCTTCTCATTCAGATGGAGGCAGATTTGGTTTTATACTAGAGTACTTTCTTGGAGTCTGGTTGATCTGAAGAACTGGGCTACCATGCAATAATTTTTAGTTTAGAAGATCCTTAAGATAATGAAGATAGATTCAGGACCAGCATGGCAGCTATGTCCACTCTAACAAAATTCTTGTCCAAAATTCCTCCTCCTGTTCCACTTCATTTGAACCAGAGACTATCCTGGATTTCCTGGAGTCGGTGGGGAGAATTTCCCAAAGTGAGGATGATCCAGGATAACTACTTCCTCCTCATGCTCAGATCAGTAAAACCTCTTTCTTTTTGGCTTTTTAGTCTTCTACATCAACTGATTCCAAACTGTCCTGCACATCGCTGGCAAACTAGTTTTCTATGCTTGCCAATTCGACCCTGTCTTTTCATGGCCCACAGCCTCCCTATGGCTCCTCATTGCCATGGCAACCACATGTCCTGGATTTTTCAGGACATTTTTTATTTCGAATATTCTGTCATGTGGTCAAACCATGTGTCAGATCATATGCCAAAAGATATGTTCTGATTTGAGTTTTGAAAATGTGGTCACTATACCTATTGCTCCCAAGATACAGCTGTGGCTTGTTCTTCCCTTTTTCTACTGTTAAAATGACATGGCAGGTCACTTTCAATATAGTATCTTTACTTGGATCATACATAATATTTTGCACGGTACTTCCACATAATTACTGCAAAGGATCCTTTCCTGCCTGTGAAAAAGAATGAGATAGGAGATATTGTTTTAATTTTATAGAGGAGAAAATGGGGACAAAAAGTGGTTAATTAACTTTCTATCATTCCCATAGTGGCAAAATGATAGAATCCCAGTCTCTTGACTCTAGTATCTTTTTCCTCCAACATGCTGCTTAGAAAGACAAATGTGATGCTTTATACTCTAGGTTTGTTTGCCACTTAGGTCCCTAAAGACTCTTTCAGGGGACCATTGACCCTAGGGAACCAACTCTTTCTGCATCAAGTGTGGTCAAGGAGAGTTGTGGGGATCCTGCTTAGGTGACTCATGCCTGTGATCCCAGTTACTCAGAAGGCCAGCCTTAGCAATTCAGTGAGATCCTATCTCAAAATAAAAAAAAATAAAAAGGGTCTGGGGATTTAGCCCAGTGGTAGACCACCCCTAAGTTCAATCCCCAGTACTCAAAAAAAAAAAAAAATTGTTCAATATGAAATACCATTTGTAATTCTTTAGATATCATCTGTTGCTCGGAAATGGGTTTTTATATATATTTAAGGTATACAACGTGGTGATTTGCTGTAGGATCTTGATATATACATAAAGAAGTGTTTACTACAGTCAAGGATATTAACATACTCATCATCTCATATAGTTGTGTGTGTGTGTGTGTGATAAGAGCATCTAAAATCTACTCTCTGAGCCGGGCGTGGTGGCGCACGCCTGTAATCCAAGCGACTCGGGAGGCTGAGGCAGGAGGATCTCGAGTTCAAAGCCAGCCTCAGCAACTTAGCGAGGCCCCAAAGCAACTCAGTGAGACCCTGTCTCTAAATAAAAAAAAAATACAAAATAGGGCTCAGTGACCCGAGTGCCCCTGAGTTCAATCCCTGATTCCAAAAAAAATAAAATAAAAATAAAATAAAATCTCCTCTCTGAGCAAATTACCACTGTACAGTACCACTCATATTGTTCATTAGATCTCTAGGTTTATTCATCCCAGGTAACTTCAACTTTCTTATGTTCTGATCTGCATTTTCTAATTCTCCCAATTCCCTGCCTCTGGTAATAACCATTTTACTTTGTTTCTGTGTTTTGGATTTTTTTTTTTTTTTAACCTAGAGGGCATTCTGCTAAACGAAATAAGTCTGCCATAGATAGGAGAATACTGGAATACTGGTTGGGACTAAATTCAAGGAACCATAGAAATTCATAGAAGCCATTGAAAGAGAGATTTTATTTATTTATTTATTTATTTATTTATTTATTTATTTATTGAACCAGGGATTGAACTCAGGGACACTCCACCACTGAGCCACATCCCCAGCCCTATTTTGTATTTTATTTAGAGACAGGGTCTCACTGAGTTGCTTAGGGCCTTGCTAAGTTACTGAGGCTGGCTTTGAACTCGAGATCCTCTTGACTCAGCCTCCCAAGTCGCTTGGATTACAGGCGTGCGCCACCACGCCCGGCTCAGAACATAATTTTGATGCTGGATTTCAAAATGTGGGTGAGCCACCTGGTCATTAGCACCTCTTATCTGCCAGAGACTATGTTGTCTGGACATTTTGACTCAAGATCAGTCAGACTGTCCAGAAAGAAAATATAACTAAGGTTAATTTGAGAGGAGAAGACATGAAAATAGGAATAAGTCAGATTGTTTCTGGCTAGACAGGGATGGAGAGGATTTATTATTAAATGAACAAGGGGTTTAAATCTATTAATTTTATCTTCTGTCTTTAATGTTTTGCCAGAAAATGGACAGGAAGAAGCAGTGGTATGTGACTGGAGCTTCTCTTTCTCTTTTCTTATTTATTTCTTTATTATTTTATTTTTGGTACTAGGGATTGAACCTAAGATCTCTTTATAACTGAACTGCATCCCCAGTTCTTTTTATTTTTTATTTTGAGACAGGATCTTACTAAGTTGCTGAGGACCTCACTAAGTTGCTGAGGCTGGCCTCAAACTTGTGTTCCTCCTGTTTTAGCCTCTGAAGTTGCTGAGATTACAAATGCTGGCCATCACACCCACTCAGCTGGTTGCAGCTTTTTTGTGTAACAGTTTACTATGAATCAACTCACCAGGCTGGATTTTCCCTTTGGCTGTGACTCTAGTAAGAGCAGAACATGTGCGATGTGCATGTCGTTCTACTATGATTTGGGATTATGTCTGTATAGTACAATTTTAGTGAAAAATGAAAATTTGTAGTCAATTATCAGATGCTGTGCAGTGGTCAGACATAAGGCAGTCACTTAAAACCCAAAATATACATAGTTCACTTCACACTACATTTTATTGCTTTCCAAGTCTTTTAATTTTAAAATTAGACTATATTGTATAGTTAATACTAAGAAAAATATTTGAAAATTTAAAAAGAGGCATAGAGATATAAACCTATTTAAGAGTATTTGTTAATGGGTGACTGTTAAGTTTTCTTTCTTTATTCATTAATAAGTAGCTTAAAGCTAGGTGTAGGGGTACATATCTATAATCTCAGCAATTTGGGAGGCAAAGGCAGAAGGATTAAAAACTCAGAGCTGGGCATGGTAGCTCATGTCTGTAATCCCAGCAGTTTGGGAGGCTGAGACAGGAGGATTGTGAGTTCAAAGCCAACCTCAGCAAAAGTGAGGTGCTAAGCAACTCAGTGAGACCCTGTCTCTAAATAAAATACAAATATAGGGCTGGGGATGTAGTTCAGCAGTCGAGTGCCCCTGAGTTCAATCCCCAGTAACCCCACTCCCCCCAAAAAATTCAAGGCCAGCTTGAGCAAAGCTTGGTGAGACCCTGCTTCAAAATAAACAATGAAAAGGGCTGAGGATGTAGTTCTGTTAGGGCGCCCAGGGTTTCATCTCCAGTTTGGCAAAAACAAAAATACCCTTGAGGTGCTGGGTGTGTAGCTCATTGACAGAGTTCTTGCTTAGCATTCATGATGGCTGGGTTCCTTCCAAGCTCCTGAAAGAATAAAAACTTTGAGTGTCCATTGTGTAGCAGGTACAGGACTGGGATCTAAGGGTACAGCAAAGAGAACAACCCAGTTTATTTCTGGAGGAGGTTTGAAGGCTGTAGACACATGGGTTGGGAGGCAAGCCAGGAAGGATGGAAAGCATCTAGGAAAACAGTTCTGGGATATCATCAGCATCCAGTGATTCCAAGCACCAATAGCTAAGCCCGAACCTTCTCATGTCAGTAGTGAGGACGCTCTGCCCTGAAAGACACTTTCCCCAAGTTGTCTCCTTACATGCCTTCACATACTCTACCCCCGAATCAGCAGCCAGCATTAGTCTCTTCTTCCTTTTCCATAGACTGATTTATGTAGGAGAATTTTGTAGTTTCAGTACTTGGGGGCAGAGATGGGTGGCGGTGACAGGGTAGAGAGGTGGAGAGGGACTGAAAGGGCTTTTGGAAAGTGAGCTCTCTCCCTGAGTGCCTTCTCTTTCCCAACTCTGCCTTCCCTGGATCTGGTCTATTTCTGCCGCTTAGTGAAAGCGTCAGGCAAGAGGCTAGCTGCCACTGCAGGGGAACAGTTATGGTGACTCAGAAAATAGCCATATGGCATTCAAGCTTCTTTATTCTGACCAAAGCGAGCTTGTGCTTAGATAAACACCCCTACAGGTGTAGCAGATTTAAAGTTGCAGTTGTTTTCTGTCCCAAATGAATGACAGCGTTTCTTTTAAGAAAATTCTGGACTCTCATTTCGTACGATTACTCTGCCAAATATTTTGCAGACCTTAAGGGAGGGTGTCTGAGTAGGGCTGCCAGCTGAAATGCTGGATGTACAGTTAAATTTCAAAATTATTATTATGATTATTATTTAGCTACTGGAGATTTCACCCGGGGCACTTTACCACTGAGCAACATCCCTGGGGCCGCCTCACCCCGCCTTTTTTTTTTTTTTTTTTTTTTTTTTTGAGATAGGTTCTCATGAAATTTCTGAGACTGGTTTCAAACTTGCAATTCTCCCGCCTCAGATTAGCCAGTTGCTGGGGTTACAGACAAGTGCCACCATGCCCGGCCAGTTAAATTCCAATTTTAGACAATTTTTTAAAGTAAATATAATCCCATCCATTTTTGTACTAAAAAAATGATTTGCGCCATTTAGTATTTTTATTTGCTACCTCTGGCAATTCTACACCCGGGCAATGAGCACCAGGGCATGTTATGGTATGAATAAGCAGATGAGGTGAAACTTTAAGGCACCATTGTCGGCGCTATTGTTGCCATCAGTAGCAGCACCATGAAAACAGCGTATCAAGTACCCGCATGCTCACCGGAACCGAGCTGCTTGCCAAGTTGGTTAAGTGGACACTGTACTTTTGGTCTGGGGAGACAATAAGAATAGGACCATATCAACAGTGAGAAACCAGATAAAAAGAAAGGAAAACATGAAAAACTTGAAAGACATCAAAGGAGTATATACAACAAATAAAGTACTTCCATTATGTGGGACAACTGCTTGTGAGGAACTGACACAAGACCACAAACATTTCCCAGAGGTCACCGGGCAACTGTTGACATCTTCTGTTTGAAAGCAAAACAATGACTCCAGAGTAAAAGAATCTCTACTTCAGTGAACTCCCAGAATCTCCTAAATGCCTCATCTTGCAAGGCCGGTCATAGGATTCAAACAGTGTACGTATGCATAAAAAGGGACACACGCAGAGACATGCACATGACTGTACACACGTGTAAATAGATAAGGGAAAGTGTGACCAGGGATGCAACCAGAACACTCATGTGTTCATGCATAACTGACCTGATCAGTTGGCCGTCGGTAATGAAGGGACACACAACTCCACTCAGATGAAAGGTGCAGATGCTGCACTGATAACTAGGAAGACGCCAATCACCCAGTGGTTGTGCCACCACCTACTCTTGTGTCTATTCACTTGGCAACAGGTTTATTGGACTTTAGAAATTGACTTTAAAAGATTGATTCAGAATGTCCGTGTGTAGGATTGTGGCACATAATCACTTTAGAGAGTTTCAGAGAGAAAAATAAAAGGAGAAAAAAAGCAACCAATATTTTATACCTATGAATTCTTTCTTTGTTTTTTTGCGGTACTGGGGATTGAACCCAGGGCCTTGTGCTTGCAAGGCAGGCACTCTACTAACTGAGTTATATCCCCAGCCCCTGAATTCTTTCTTAAAAGGATTAATAATTCCATATTTCAGACAGCTCTGAAAGATTAGGAGACAACCAAATTTGTATCCACCACCAGGATTAAACATGTATTATTATTTGATTTATATTTTCAGTGTTAAAAGATTTATTTTTAATTTAATTTTATTTTTATCTCTTCAAACATTTTTCATTTCTTTATGGTAAAACTTATTTTATTTTGAGATACTGGGGATTGAACCCAGGAGTGCTCTACCACTTAGCTATATCCCCAGCCCTTTTTAATTTGATTTTGAGAAAGAATCTCCCTAAATTGCTAAGCTGACCTTCAACTTGTCATCCTCCTGCTTCAGCCTCCTGAGTAGCTGGGATTACAGGCATGTACAACCATGCATGGCAATTTTTTTTTTCCTTTTCCTTTAAAAGGAATAAAATGTAGCAGATACTGCTAACAACCCATCTCCATCTCTTCCCTTCCCTTTGTGTCCCAGGGTCAACAACTGCCCTGAATTTGTTGTATGCCATTCTTATAAGTGCTTTTGTAATTTTACAATATTTGTATAAATACATATCTTATTATTTTGTATGTTTTAAAAAGGGGAATACTGGGGCTGGGAATATAGCTCAGTTGGTAGAGTGCTTGCCTTGCAAGCACAAGGCCCTGGGTTCAATCCCCAGCACCACAAAAAAAAGCGGAGGGGATACTGCACATCTCCCTTGGAAATTGCTTTATTAACCTGCATTCTTGTTTTTGAGATTTATTCATGTTAATACAAGTAGCTCTAATTCATTCATTGTGAGGGAGGGTACTGGAAATGGAACCCGGGTGCTCTATCACTGAGCTATATCCCCTCTCTCCCCTTTTCTCCTTTTATGTGAACCAGGTTCTTGCTAAGTTTCAGAGGCTGGTCTCAAACCCTCATTTTAACTGCTGTACAGTATCCCAGTGAATGAATGCATGTGTTCTTATAGGAGGATGGTTGAAATCTTTTCACATTTCTCTCTAACACAGTGCAGCAATGGGTGCCTCCAAGTACACATATGCAAGAATTGTTTTAGAGAGGATACCTAAAGATATCATTTCTTGCAACACATGGAAACCTTCAGCTTTCTCATTTTAAAATTGCTTTTCAGAGTGATAACATCAATTCATACTTCCACTACGAATGTGTAATAGTTAAGCCCCACATCTTTAAAAACTGTATTGTCAGATGTTAATGTTATCAACTTAATGATCATGAAATAATATCTCATTGTTTTAACTTGTATTTCCCTAATTGTTAATGGCAATGAGTGTATTTTCCATATGCTTATTTACCATTCAAGTTTCTTGCTCTGTCAGTTACTTATTCATAAACTTAACATTTTTTTTTTTCTTTTTCTTACTGGTTTTTAGGAATATTTTGATATGACTTGGTTACAGATTCACTGTTACATCATTTAAATTTTTTTCCATTCTGTGACTTGTACGTTATTTTCTTCATAACATCATGTCAAATACTTAGATATAAAGTAGTAAAATGCATCCATATTTTCCATTAAGGCATGTGCTTTTCATGTTTTATGATATCCTTTTGTTTTTTTACCATCCTTTAACATTTAGGCTTTTAGGAATGAATTTTTGTTTGTCATATAATATAGAATTCCTTCTTACCTTTATCTACAAGTCTCCCATTGCTTTAGCATCATCTCTTGACTGATACGTTCTTTTTTCTTTAAAAGGTTTATTTATTTATTTATTTATTTATTTATTTATTTATTTATTGGAACCAGGGATTGAACTCAGGGACACTCGGCCACTAAGCCACATCCCCAGCCCTATTTTGTATTTTATTTAGAGACAGGGTCTCACCGAGTTGCTTAGGGCCTCGTTAAGTTGCTGAGGCTGGCTTTGAACTCGTGATCCTCCTGACTCAGCCTCCCAAGTCACTTGGATTACAGGCGTGTGCCACCGCGTCCGGCTAGGTTTCTTTTTTTATACCTTTATTTTATTTATTCATTTTAAATGTGGTGCTGAGGATCGAACCCAGTGCCTCACACATGCTAGGCAAGTGCTTTACCACTGAGCCACAACCCAGCCCCTGATACCTTCTTAACCCCATAAATTCATAATCCTCCTTTGTCACCTACCACTCAGGTAGATGAAAGTCTGCAGCTTGACTCCTTAGGTGTTTCATGGTCTATTATTGCTTTGATGCTTTTTCTTACCATCTCTCCTTGTTCTCAAAGTTTGTCCACTTTCTCCTTTACTTTCTGTCATTTAGTAGGGGTTACCATATTCTGTGAAAAATCATGTTGAGGTATCCACTGGCATTGCATGGAATTTTTAGATTAATTTGGAGAGATTCGATTTGTATTCCCTTGAGTCTTCACCCACTAACTTGTTATACCTGTTTTAGTTCTTTCATGTTCTTTAATAACGTTTCATACTCTTTCCCTAATATGTTTTTTAATTAAATTTTTTATTTTTTAAAATTTGTTCTAATCGGTTATACATGACAGAATGCATTGTACACAAATGGAGCACAACTTTTCCTCCTCTGGATGAACATGGTGCAGAGTCACACCAAGAGTTAATCATACATGTATATAGGGCAATAATGTCGCTCTCATTCCACCGTCCTTCCTGTCCCTACACTCCCTCCTGTCCCGTCACTCCCCAAATTCCCTTCATTCTCCACCCCCTGCCCCACATTTTCATAATACTTTTTGTCGTTGCATGTTTCCTCTAGCTTCTTTGTATTTCATGTGGCTATTATAAATAGAAAACTTTCAAATGACATTTTCTAGTTGTTTGGCGCTGTTGTAGAGAAATATAATTAATTTGGTATATTGGTTTTATATTTCAGCAACCTTGTAATATAAAAATATTTTTTAAGTTTTTATTTTCTATTTTTATTTTTTGGGGGGTACTGGGGATGGATCCCAGGGGCACTCTCCTGGAGCTACATCCTCAGTCCTTTTTATTTTGAAACAGGGTCTCAAATTTGCGATGCTCTTTCCTCAGCTTGGGATTACAGGTGTGCCACACTGCACCTTGCTCGCCTTCCGGTTCTTTGAACTAATCTTACAGTCTTTGAATAATGACAGCTTCATATCTTTCTTTCCGGTTTTTATAGCTTTCATTTTTTCCTCCTTGACTTATTTGCTAACTGAGCGGTCCATACAAGGTTGAATAGAAATAGTGATGGAGAGGGTCTTTGCTTTATTTCCAATTTAAAGGAAATGCTTTAACATTTCACCACTAAAAATGATATTTATTGTTGTTTCATCAGGTCAGGGAAGTTAGCTAAAATTCTGAGTTTGCTAAGAATTTTTGTTTTGCTTTTAAATGATAGGGGATTGAATTTTACCAAAAAAAATTGTGTATATCTATTGAAATAATCATATGGTCTTTCTCCTTTTATCTATACTTTTCTTGTTACATTATCTTTGGTTTGGGTATCAAAAATGAAGGGAAGAGGGCTGGGGATATAGCTCAGTTGGTAGAGTGCTTGCTTTGCATACACAAGGTCCTTGGGTTCAATTCTCAGCACTTCAAAAATAAATAAATAAATAAAAATGAAGGGAATGGGGTGGCGGCTTGGTGGTAGACCACTTGCCCAACACACACAAGGCCTTAGAGTCAACGCCCAGCCATCAGCAGCAACCAAATCATTGGTAGTTTCTCCTCTTTTACTATTTTTTTGGAATAGCTTATTTAAGATACTGTGTGTGTGTGTGTGTGTGTGTGTGTGTGTGTATGTGTGTGTGTTTCTGGGGATCAAACCCAGAACCTCCTGCAAACTAGGTTCTACTGAGCTTTATCCCCAGCCCAGCTGCAGTTTATATTTGAAGACTTGGTAGAATTTTGGAAGAGTGTCTGAGCCTGGATTTTTTTGTTTGTTTGTTTGTTTTGGGGATAAATATTTCACAACTGACCCAATTTTCAGAAAACATTATGATCTTTGGTTTTGTGTTTCCTCTTGAATCAGAGTTAATAGATTTTGTTTTCCACAAAAGTTTCCATTTTATCTATGTTTCCAAATTTCTTGGCATGAGGCTATTTGCAGTATTGTTTCACAATTTACAAAATCTCTTATCTATCTATATTATGTTTTCTTCCTTATTGAGTTATTGTTTGTTTGTGACTTAGTTTTTCTTAAACAGAGATGATTGTCTTACGCATAAAAACAAAACATAAACAGCTTTTGTTTTGAAGCAGAGCTATTCTCCTTGATTTCTTTATTTTTTTAAAATTTAATTAATTTATTTTTATGTGGTACTAAGGATTGAACCCAGTGCCTCACACGTGCTAGGCAAGCACTCTACCACTGAGCCACATCCCCAGCCCTTTTTGTTTTATTTTTTCATTTTGAGACAGGACCTTGCTAAATAGCTGAGGCTGGCCTTGAACTTGGGATCATTCTACCTCAACCTTCTGATTCGCTGGGATTCCTGGCATGCACTACTGCACTGGGCACTCCTATCTTTATTATTATTATCATCCGTGTATATGTGTGTGTATGTGCGTGTGTGTATGTGTGTGTATCTGTGTATCTGTTTGCAAAACTGGGGATTGAACCTCGGGTCTGGTCATGCAAGGCAAGCATTCTATCACTGAATCACTGAAACACATCTCCTGTTTAACAGCCAGTGTTTGTTTTGATTTTCCCCCACACTTATTAAATTCTTTTTTTCTTTCTTTGCACAATACTGGGGATTGAATTTAGAGGTACTCTACCACTGAGCTACATTCCCAGTCCTTTTTATTTTTGTTTTTTGTTTTGAGACAAAGTTTCACTAAGTTGTGAGGCTGATCTCAAGCTTGTGATCCTCCTGCCTCAGCCTCCCAAGTAGCTGGGATGACAGATGTGTACCACAATGCTCAGTTTCCTTTGTTTCTTCTGGATTGATTTTCCTTTCCTTACAAACTATATCCCTTGAAAGTTCTTTCAATACAAATCTATGAATAATAAACTCTTAGAGCCTTGTTTAAAATGTTTTAATTTTACTTCCATTTCCCAAAGGATAGTTTACCTGGATAAAGAATTCTATGTTGATCGTTTATATCTTGTAACTGAAAGGTATTATTCCATTTTCTTCTGGTCTCTATTGTTGTACTGAATATTCTGCCAGAAGTCTTCCATTTCTTTTTGTAGCTATCTGTCTTTTCTGTGCAAAGGACTTTTTGTCCCTCTGTTCCTCTCCTCTTCTCCCCCTCTCTCTCATTTGGATTTTTGTTCCAGTGTGTCCAGATGGAGATTTATGTATCATACATAGGACTCAATGTGGTTCTTAAATTTGAAGATATGGGTTTTTTCATAATTTGAAAATTCTCAGTCACTACCTTTTCAAATAAACCATCTCCCTCATTCTTTCTTGTATTTCCTTTTGGAACTCCTATCAGAAGTTAAGAAATGTCAAAGTGGCTGAGCACTGTAATCCCTGCAATTTAGGAGGCAGTAGCAGGAGGATTGCAAATGGGAGGTCAGCCTGGGTAACTCTGAGAGACCCTACCTCAAAATAAGAAATTTGGTAGCTCAGAGGTAGCATACCCCATGGGTTCAATCCCCAGCACAAATACAAACAAAAAAGAAAGAAATGTTGAAGTGGGGTGCAGTGATGTACACCTATAATCCCAGCTACTTGGGAATCTGAGGCAGGAGGATCACAAGTTTGAGATCAGCCTGGGTAACGTTGTAAAACTGTCTAAAAAGAAACTTTCTAAAAAGGTCTGTGATGTAGCTCAGTGGTAGAGTGCTTGTCTAGCATGAACAAGGTCCTGGTTTTGATCCTCAGAACTTGAAAAAAAATTAGAAATGTTGAAAGGATAATGAGATGGTCTAACATTCGCTTTTTAATTTTTTTGTTGCTGTTAATGGGCCTTTATTTTATTTATTTGTATGAGGTGCTAAGGATTGAACCCAGTGCCTCACACATGGCAGGCAAGCACTCACCACTGAGCCACAGTCCCAGACCTAACATTCATTTTTTTGAGCTACATTTTGGGAGTTTCCTCAGATTCATTTTTTAGCTAATTGATTCTTACTTTATCTGGATCTAACTTACGGTTAAGCAAATTCATTGATTTTTTTGGTGGGGGAGTAGGGGGTACTGGGAATTGAACTCAGGGCACTTAACCACTGGACCACATCCCTAATCCTTGTTTTGTATTTATTTAGAGACAAGTTCTCCCTGAGTTGCTTAGGGCCTTGCTAAGTTGCTGAGGCTGGCTTTGAACTCACAATCCTCCTGTCTCAGCCTCCTGAGCAGCTGGGATTATAGGCATGCACCACCTTGCCTGGCCCTTGATTTTTTTAATACATAAAAATTTCATTTCTAGAAGGTTTGTCATTTTTTTCAATTCTGCCTAAGATTTTTTTAAAAATTGAACTCTATTTTTTTATTTCAATTCCCTGTTTTAAATATGCTTACATCATTATCACTTCTATTATCTGAATTTCTTGGGAAATTCTGTGAATTTTTAAAACTATACGATTTTCTGACTTGCTTGTATGGAATTGTTTCTGATGTGCTTTGACTATAACTTCATCTCCATGAACCCTTTTGTCTATGGGGTTAAAGTGTTTTGTGCATGGATTAAATTGTATTCCTCCATAGTTGGTGCTTTTGCTAGGTTCTAGAGCACTGAGGGTCACTCCCAAGTTTGGAATCTTTATTATTCTTTAAATTTTGTTTCATTTTGTAGTTTTGAGACTTGAACCCATGCTAAGCATGCTCTCTGTCCCTGAGCTGCTTTCTAGATCTTAGAACAACATTTTATGTTGGTTTCTATATTTATGGGTTCCCTTGGATGTATGAACTCTAGAGATGATTTTTCCATCCAGAACTGTGGAAGATTCAGCTAAATTCCCTTATTACTTCTCAGTGTCATTGGGTAGATCTTGTTTCTAGTCCTTTCTTTCACTGAAGGTCAGAGGTCTGGCTTCATTTCACCAACTCACTTCACACTAGCCCAAGTCTCATCTTCTGTTCCTATTTGGAACAGAAGCTCCTGGGTTATAGAGCCATATTCTTTCTTTCTTTCTTAGATGCTTATCTGTGTATTAAAAATGTGGGCTGGGAGTGGTGGCCCATGCCTATGATCCTAGCTGTGCAGGAGGCTGAGGCAGGAGGATCGAGAGTTCGAAGCCAGCCTCAACAACTTAGGGAGGCCCTAAGCAACTCAGTGAGACCCTGTCTCTAAATAAAATATAAAATAGGGCTGAGGATATGGCTCAGTGGTAAAGCACCCCAGGCTCAATATCTGATACAAAAAAATTAAAAATCAAAACGTGTGTGTTAGCTTTCCTAGATGCACAGGGGAGGGATTGCCAGGTACATCGTTCCCCGTCTCACCAGGACTTGCTTTTGTTCGTGATACTGTATCAAGAAGCAGAAGTCAAGTCATCTGCTGGGTTGTTTGCGCACCTGCCATCCCTCCAGCAGGGCTCAGGAAGACTCCCAGGCAAAGCCTGAAAATGGTAAAATTCATTGTTAGCGCCTTCTCACTCAGAGCTTTCTCTCCTATGTTCCCTGTCCTCTGTCGAATCTCATTTGTCCTTCCTTATTGGGCCCTGACCTTCCAGGATGCTCCGAGGTCCTTCTGGGACTTGTTACTGTGCTTTCCCCTCTGCTTTCTGTGGAAATGTGCTCACCAGCATCTCTGCACTGTCCAAAGTGTCCAGGTGACAATTAGCTAATCTGATAAGCTCATTCATGCTAATGTGCTAATGAAAGAGGACTACAGAAGATGGCTGTCCTTCCCCTACCTCCTAATCAGGGGCTCTTCTTCTCCTGCCAGGTGACATATGTGCATAGCAGCAGTGAGCTTCAAGAGACCGTGACCCGGCTTTAGTGGTCTAACCTGGAGGATTGACGTTAATGGAATGAGATTTTTAAGTCAACTAGGAGGGACAGCTGAGTTGAGGCAGGCAAGACAAGGTCAGCGTCAGGCCAAAAGGACCCTAAGATTATGACATGTGAGTGTCTACTAAGTGGGGGTTGCATTTAACCCTTTTTATACCTAAAATGCAAAGAGGATTTCTCAGAACATCCCTTTGCTGTATGAAAATCATTCATACTGGAAACCCATGAACAAAACAAGAACCAGAATCCAGCAGAGCCAAAACCACGTTGCTACACATCTGATATTTTCATTTTGCTGATTCCAAAGGA
The DNA here is from genome assembly GCA_020662805.1 of Glaucomys volans. NCBI lineage: Eukaryota > Metazoa > Chordata > Mammalia > Rodentia > Sciuridae > Glaucomys > Glaucomys volans. The sequence continues at coordinate 407,246 of JAJEJO010001862.1, forward strand.
TAAATCTACATGCCTTTTAGTGAATGGGCAGGAAGAAGATGAGCCCTTAAATTAAGAACGTGCAGGGTTGGCTTTGGGAAGGATTGAGAAGGTCGGGTAACTGTCTTTTTCATTCCTTCTTGGTCTCATTCTACTGGGTTTCAATTGTAAAGACTAATGGTGTCCAGGGGCAGTGGGGGTGCGGTGCGTGTGGTGGAGATATGAGCCCAAATGGAGCTCCGGTGGGTTTGCTTACACCTTTGAGCCCCAGAGAGTGGGCCAAATCTTGTGAATAAAAGTATCCTGATCCATGCCTATTTAATTTTTGTTTCCTTGGATTTTCACAAAGTAAACATTTTGACCTAGTTATTACTTTGCTGTGGGGTCTAAGGAGAAAGTAGATTTGGGAACTGTGTGTAGTGATGGCTAATGGGGACTGTAACTGCCTTGGGGACACTTCTCATGCATGCCATGGTGGTTGTCTTACATTTGAACCTTCCCCGTCCACCCTGTGTTCTCCTGCCCAGCACCCTCAGGCTCTCTTGGGCTTGGGGTTGGGTTTGGTCAATGGGGAGCCAGGGTAGGAGGCTGGATGGGGGTAGGGGGGTTAGGGATGAGGGTGGGTGTTTATACTAAGCTCCATCCAGCAGCTCCAGGCAGGCCACTCTCCCTCCAGTGAAAGCCTCCCTCCTCTAGGGCTTTCTCTACACTGCCTTCTCTTCTTTGGCCTTTGGTATCTGCTTGTTTCTTCCTAGCCCTAGACACTTCCCTCTCCCTCCTGGTTTCCTTATGCTCTGTACAAACCTTTGAAAAGAGTCCCTTTATCAAATTCTCCTCAAACTGTCCTAATTTGAGTGTGCCATCTGTTTCTTGCTGGAAAACTGACGGATGAAACACCCAAATTCTTTTTTTAAAAATTTTTAATTTTTTTTTTCTTAAAGTAAAAGGTATTTGTTGCATACAATCATGCATGCCTGTGATCCCAGCTGCTCAGGAGGCTGAGGCAGGAGGATCGCAAGTTCGAGGCCAGCCTCAGCAATTTGCAAGACCCTGTCTCAAAATAAAAAACAAAAAGGCTGGGGGATATAGCTCAGTTTTAGCCCCGGTGTTCAATCCCCAGTACCAAAAAAAAAAAAAAAAAAAAGGATTTTTAGATTGTAGTAAAATATATCTTTTAAAACAATTTGGATGTACATTTCAGTAGTATTAATTCCATTCATAGTGTTGTGAAATCACCACTGTCTGTCTTCAGAACTTTTTCATCATCACCCAATTAAAAACTCTATTCCCATCAAACAATAACTTCCTGTTATTTTCTCCCCTCCCCCAACTCCTGGTAACCTTCCTTCTACTTTCTTTTCTTTATGATTTGATCATTCTTAGTTCTCCATGTAGTGGAATCATACAATATTTGTTCTTTTGTGTTTGCCTTATTTTACTTAACATAATGTTTTCAAGATTTACAAAAAGTATAAATGAATTAGATTTAGTAGTTGAATCCACAGGACAATATTGGTGGCTGTCTATAAATCTTGGAGATATTTATGGATAACTTCCCACAGAAGGCTTCTGTGATAGAATCAATGTCTTGAGTCATTGATTCCTTTTTTTTTTTTTTTTTTTTTTTTTTTTTTGCAGTGCTGGGGAGTGAACCCCCCAGGTCCTTGTGCTTTCAAGGCAGGCACTACACCAACTGAGCTATATCCCCAGCCCCTGAGTCATTGATTCCTTAGTGGTCCTAATCCAGTTTCTTCCTAGAGAATTTTGTGGAATAAAACCAATCATTGACTTGCAATGCCTTCAAATGATTTTAGCTGTCCAATTGTTTCAATATTATAGAAAGTAATCTTGATAATCCCCAAAAAGGCCTTTATGAATTCTGTGGAAGAGCTCTTTCTTCCAACCTGCATTCATAAAAACTGGTAAAATTCTGCAGAACAATCTAGAAGCATCTTACACTGGAATCCTGTGAACACACCTTGTTTCCTAAACTACAGTCACATGAATAACAAAGATCATTTTTGTTGTTTTATGTCGGCTATTAAGGCATTGTAGGGATTATATTCCAGTGGATTTTGAATGACATCATGTTTTACAAAATATGTGAGCAGGGCAAGGATGTAACTCCCAACCGTTCAAAGACTGTTCTGTCTTGAACTTGAATTTCCTGTTGTATTTTTTTTTTTTTTCTTTTTAATGCTGTGGTAAAGACACTGAGTCAGAATATTCTGGTTAACTATCATTGCATAACAAACTATCCCACAATTTAATGGCTTGAAACTAATTTTATCATTATACCTCATGGTTCTGTGGATTGCTGGGGTTAGCTGGATGGTTCTAGCCTCTTGTGTGGTTGCAGTGGTGGCTGGGACTGAGGTCATCTGGTGACTTCTTCACCTCTGTATGTGGCATCTAGGCTGGGAGATGGCTGAATAGCTGAGAGCTGCTCAGGCACCAGTCTCTTCATGGGACCTTTCCACTGACTGGATGGGCTTTTTCACAGCATGGCAGCCTCCAGGGTGTCAGGCTTCTTCCAGGCTTCTCCTGGAGCAAGCACCCCAGGGGTTCCTAGGCAGAAGCTATAAAACTTCTTATGATCTCGCTTTATTAGCATCAGAATATTATTTAGTCACATCCAAATGGACAAGTGAGTCACTAAGGTCAGGCCAGATTTAAAGGTAGGAGACTCTACCTATCAAGGGGAGGAGCAGCAGAAACATTTGTGGCCACCTACAACCTGTTCCAGGGAAACGGGTCTTAACCTCAATTTGGCAACTCCCAAACACTGGGAGGCTAAGGCCCTCCTTCTACTCTTGCTAAAAATTAGTTTCTTCATCTATGAAATGCCAAAAATTCAGTGAATGATCTTAAAGCCTCTTTCCCTTCAAATTTACAAGGGTTCTCTGCCTTCAAAGTATAGGTGATACTTATAATAGATTTTTTTAACAATTAATCTGGAGGAGATGTTTTATAGTTTTACTGCCTAGAATCTTTTTTTTTTTTTTCTGGGAATATATAAATATAAAACTTGAGTCAGCTGAAAAATAGCAATACCAGATTTCATTGTGGATTCATTATGCATTTTCCATATTTCTTGGTGCTAGCCAAGTGGTTACAAAATGGTCATGTTGCCCAAGAGGTATATTCCTGAAGTGTAAGGACCATGCTTTTCATAAGCTTTAGATTTCATTTGTAGACTCCAGCTGTCCAAACAGTGGTTGCTGGTGTTGGTGCCTTTCAGAACTCTGCAACTCATGAAAGCTCTTAACTAATGACACATATAATTAAGGTGAACTTTCAGCCTGGTAGAAATGGTCAGAGCACTCTTCTCTTTAGGAGCCTCCATTTTGTGGGGTTGGTTTGCTTAAGGCAGGGTGAAATCCCAGCAACAAGACCGGCTCTCTGGGTAGGGATACCTCTCAGTAGTAGAGGAAGGTGAAGGCCTGGGTTTGATCCCTAGTCCTGGGGGTAGGTGAGGATGGGACTGATTCTCAGTTTCATGGATACTAAAATAGCTCTTTTTTTCCCTTTTTCTTTCTTTTTTCTTCTTCCATTTTCTTCTTCCATTCTTTCTTTTCTCCTTTCTTCCTTCCTTTCTGTGTATTTTTCTCTTATTTTTAAAAAAATATTCTGTATGTTGCCGGGTACGGTGGCGCACGCCTGTAATCCCAGTGACTCGAGAGGCTGAGGCAGGAGGATCGCGAGTTCAAAGCCAGCCTCAGCAACTTAGCGAGGCCCTAATCAACTCAGTGAGACCCTGTCTCTAAGTAAATACAAAATAGGGCTGGGGATGTAGCTCAGTGGCCCAGTGACCCTGGGTTCAATCCCCAGTACCCTCCCCCCCAAAAAAAATTCCGTATGTTTACTTAAAATTGTTTTTTAATATAGAGGGTCTCCTCAGGGGTGTAGGTAAAGTCCTTTGCCAGCTCTGTACCAGTCACACGTGAGAGCTGAGGTTGACCGTCTGTTCCTTTCAGATTTTTTAAAACCAGAATCTCAGATGTGCTGATACTTTAAAAATAAAACAATAAATCAAACATAAAACAAGGAGTTCATAGGCCTACTGAGAATCTTTAGTCCAAATGAGACCATCTTCTGCCCTACCTTTTCCAAAACAAACCATGGTGAAAGATAGTAAGATATAAAAATGTAAGTAGTAAGATATAAAAATGTCAATATTTCTCTCCAGCAGATCTTGATGGTTGCCTACCCAACAGTTTCTTCTCCATCTTCCTTACTTATAAAACCCTGATCTTGCTTTTGAACCTACTCCCACTCCTAATGTAGGGTTCATCCTGATCAGTGGGATCAGTTATGGCACTCCAATTGACCCTCATTTGTTTAGGGGTGGGTATGTGACCCAAATATGGTCAATAAGATGTGATGGGAAGTCTGCTAGGGGCTTCTGCAAATGGTAATTTCCTTCTCAGAATAGCACAAAAGAGGAGACATTCCTCTGTGTCCCCTGAATATTGTGCCAGAACATAATTCCCAGATTGGAGTTACTGCAGCCAGCTTGGACTCATGTAAGTCCTGACCTAAAGGCCAAGCAGCCCATGCAAGATGGTGGAGCAGAAGCATGAAATGAATCTGGGTGGTGGATGATGTTGTTGAGGAGAGAACTGAACCAGCTGCAGCACCACCTACATCTGTATCTTGGATCTTGTGTAATAGTAATTGTCCTCATTGTTCAAGCCAGCTTAGTCAGAGGCCTCTGTTACTTGAAACCTAAAATATTTGAGGGTATCGCTCTCTTACACATGGCAAGGAAATATTGCCAATATTGTGTAATTTATTCACTTCACTTATTTCTGGGTCTGGCCCTGCTATCTCTAGAGACCTGAAAAAATAAAACTATGTGGTAATCTAACTCAGTGGGATAGGATCTGGAGGTTGCAGCATGACTCTGTCCTGATGTAACCCTAAGCCCTGAGGGGAGAATGGTATCCAATGGTAATAATGATGGTTGACACTTTCTAAGTGCTTCTATATGCAGACTGCTTTAAGTGCTTTACATGTGTAAGTCATTTCAACCACAAAGAACCCTATGGGGTAGGTACTGTCAATAGTCTTGAACAGGAAGAAACAGGCACAGAGAAGTAATGTGCCCAAAGCTACAACTCTAACAACTTCTGGAACTAGATTCTGAACTCAGTCCACCTATTAGAGAACCCACAGTCTCAGTCCTTGTGCTCTTTGACCTTTCTGCTCCTGAAGAAGGTCATCCCTTCTCCCCATTGCTTTCAGGAACCCCAGGAGCCCTAAGAGTCCCAGGGGAAGCAGAAACCTTTTTTGCATTTTAAAGGGAGCTTGTGAATACTTATAGCTTGCTTCAAATATCCATTTTGGGGGGTCATTCATTTATTCAGCAAGCGTTTATTTAACATGAACTGTGTTGTAGGCCTTGAGTATTTAAAGATGTTGAAAACTTTGTTTCTAATCTTGAGTAACTTGATCTAGTGAAGGAATAGGTTGATAATCAAATATTTATCAGACAGCACACTTGATGCTTTTGCTGAGATAATAATAGCTAGATTTTGAGTAATGAGGATGTGCTGAAGCTTTTTTTTTTTTTTTTTTTTGGTACTGGGGATTGAACCCAGGGGCACTCCACCACTGAGCCACACCCCAGCCCTATTTTGTATTTTATTTAGAGACAGGGTCTCACTGAGTTGCTTATGGCCTTGCTAAGTTGCTGAGGCTGGCTTTGAATTTGCGATCCTCCTGCCTCAGCCTCCTGAGTCGCTGGGATTATAGGCATGCGCCACCGTGCCCAGCTGTGTTGAAGCATGTTAAGGATATAACATGTATTAACATTTAACCATCACACAATCCCTATTTTTCTGGTATGGTAACTAAAAAGGAGTTCAGCCCAAGGTCCCACAGCTGGTCAGGGACTGAGCTGAATTTGAACCCAATAACCTGCTTGTGCATGATCCCACTTTTCTGGGGTATACGGTATCTCTGTGGGAGCACCCACCTCTGACTGCTCAGGGCAGTAGCAAAGTAGGGATCTGGAATACTCCTAGGTGACACTACTTTTGAACTAGACCTTAAAGGGTGAATATTAGTCAAGGTACCATGACAGGTAAATCAATCAAGAATGTAAAAAAGAAAAAAGGAAAGAAAGAAGAGTATTCTAGCCAGAAAAACAGTAAGTACAAAGATAGGAAGCCAGGCTGGGGATATGGCTCAGTGACAGAGTGCTTGCCTGGCATGTGTGAAGCCTGATCCCCAGCACCACACCCACCAATAAAAAATAAATAGATAAATAAAGATAGGGAGGCTTCAAGAAACTGCAGGATGTTCCCAGAATGGTTTGTTTTTTCACTTCCATGTGGTGTATAGAGGATGGAGTCACAGGAGATGCAGTGGGTAAAGTGTCCTTTGGTTCTCATGGTCCTTGATTCACTAATGAATTTCCCACTAACAAATTTTCAACTCTATGAAGATCCTAAAGTGGCATGCATTCAGTAGACACCATACTTGGAATTTCAGATTTTGATCTTTTCCTGGTTTAGCAATATGTATTATAATATTCTTTTGTGACAGTGGGCGGTGGCAGTGAGCCATGGCTCCCAATGAGTCACAGGATCATGAGGGGAAAGAATGGATAGTCTTCAGTGCACTGTGTTGCTGAGCTGTGATATTTGGTAATTAAGGTGTATCAAATGCATTTTCAACTTAATATTCACAACTTATGATGCATTTACAGTGATGGAAGCTCTGTAAGTTAAGGAACCGTGATGTAATACATTGTCTGCATTTTGTTCTGCAGACAATAGATAGCATGTTGCAAATTTTAAAGGAGACAGGAATATCTTTTAGGGTATTTCAAAGAAAAGTAAAGAACTGAAATTTGGGGGATTTAAAATGCCTAATAGAGATTAATGATTGGGGGAGGTCACTAGGGAAGGATAGGCCAGGAGTGTGCCTCAGAAGTAGGTAGACTCCTGGGGCTATTGCTGTTATCTGGTGGCCAAATCCAGTCTGGAATTTCATGATGCTAAATCAAACCCAGGACACCCATGCATGCTAAGAAGGACTCCACCACTGAGTTACACCTCCAGCCTTCCTGGTTGTTACACTTTTAAAACAAACAGAAGAACAAAGAAAGGAGCTGGAAAGATAGCTCAGTGGTAGAGCACTTACCTAGCATACAGGAGAGCTTGGGTTTGATCTCCAGCACTGCCAAAGAAAAATGTAGTAGCATGTGACATTTTCTTATGTGGCCGTTTGCAGAAAATATTTGCTCTGGGCAACGGTTAGTGGTGTCCTGCCATTGGGGATGGGGAGAAAGGGGATGAAGAAGAGGAGATCCTTTCTTAGGAGGTAGAACTGACAGGAATCTTGGGCAGAAGGAGGTGGAGAATGAGAGAACAGGTGATGTCAAGGATGAGTTGTGGTTTGGACAATTAAGTCTACAGAAGTATTATTACCCAACATATGAAAGCCAGGAAGAAGGATCGAGGTGGGGTAGGAGAACTGAAAGAGTATTTGATTTGGGACCTGTTTCCATAAGTGTCCATGGGACGTCCCAGTGGAAATGAGCAGGTGACACATTACACCAAACAGTGTCTGCTGTCCTGTGAACTAGAACATAAATTCCTTAAGGGCAGAGAATACAACTGCATGGTGTAGGTGCTGGCACGTAATTGGCTCTTACTCAACTATACTGAGCTCACCAGAATGAATGTGACCATTGAATTTAGGAGACTTAGTATAAGATCTAGATGGGAGGAGGAGTCTGAAATCCCTGTTTGCAGGTAGTAACTGAAATTTGGAGGTTGGTGGCATATTAATATACTTTGCCTTTAGTACAATATTAACTTTTTCTTTATGTGCATTGTTTGACTGTCTAATCAAAAGCCCCTCCCATGGTGGCATGCATGGCTTTTGGTTCCTTTCACAGAGAGGCAGGAGAGCATAGCAGTTAGGAGTGGAGTCACTCAACTTCTTTGTGTCTTAGTTACTTGTCTATAATATAGAGGTAATAAAAATACCCCTTTAGGGAGTTGTGAGATTTAATAATACAGATGGCTCCTGACTTACCGACTTTGGATTTTTAATGTTACTTTGTTGCAAAAAGATATTCATTCAGTATAACTGTACTTCAAATTTTGAATTTTTTAAATCTTTCTCTGGGGTAGAAATGTGGGTAGGATTCTCTCTTGCAATGCTGGGCAGGGGCAGCGAGCTATGATCGCAGTCACCATGCAATCATGCAGTGGACCAAACAATATCCCACAGGTACTGCATTGCTAAGCTGTGATGTTTGTAGGTTAGGTGTCTTAAATTAGTTTTCAACTTTCGATATTTTCAACTTACGGTTTTATCAGGGGGTAACCCCATGGGAAGTCAATAGACATTTGTACATATGTGTGTCTACAAACAGCTATGAATCCAAGCATGGTGGTCCATGCCTGTAATCCCAGCAGCTCAGGAGGCTAAAGTAGGAGAATCACAAGTTCAAGGCCAGCCTGAGCAACTTATCAAGACCCCTATTTCAAAATAAAAAATAAAAAGGTCTGGGATGTAGTCCAGTGGTAAAGCACCTCTGGATTCCATCCCCAGTACCAAAAATAAAACAAAACAAAAAAGCTACTATCAGTTCTTAAATCAGCACCCAGAATCATCCTTTTGAAAATTACATTAGATCACATCAGCGGGTTGATGAGAGCCTCCCATGACTCAGGGTAAGCCCAGAGCCCTTACGGTGGCCTGACTTACCTGACTGTTCTCCTCTTCCATCCACAGTGGTTTCCTTGCTGATTCTCAGACTCACCAGGTACACACTTGCCTCCAGACCTCTGTGCTCCCTTTCCTTCTGTCCAGAGCTCTCTCCAGTATATCAGCATGCCTTGCTCCTTCACCAGTCTTCATTCAAATGTCACTACCCTTTTCCCAATAGCACAAAGCCTACTTCCTGGGCTCCCATGCTTTCTATCTCTCCAGAATGGCTCCTGCCTGGTAATATAACATATTAAGCAAATTATCTGCCTCGTCCCACTCAAGTGTGAGCCTCAAGCCGACTGGGACACTGCTATTTTGTTGAGTGGGTGATTGATGCCCACCACATGGAAGCACTCGATCCATGTTAGCCATGGTCATTTCATAAACATTTGTTACTACATTCCATGTGCAGTTGATGATACTCAGTTATCCTTGACTCTACATCTTCCCAGAACTTATGATGGTTTTATCAGGAGGTAGCCCCATGGAAAGTCAATAAACATCTGTACATAATTGTGTTCAGAAAAAGCTATGAATCCAGGCACTATGGCACATCCTTGTAATCCCAGCAACTCAGGAGGCTGAGGCAAGAGGATCTCAAGTTTAAAGCCAGCCTCAGCAACTTAGTGAGACTCTCAGCCACATAGCTCCAGTGAGACTGAGGGGGTAAGAGAGGACATGAACGTCTACTCCTTATCCCCTCCATCCATAAGCATGGTGGACAGTGCTTCCCTTCCACTGGTCTCAGACAGCAACTTGGTATATGCCTACTTTTGGGGAAATATGCAAAATTGTGGAATGAATTCTTCATGAGAATGCAAACCCCATTTGTAATCTTTGGAACTGGTTAAACAAACCAAAGAAGAAATTTTGTGTACACACAGTGATGCTATTCTTTTGATTATTAAATTAGTATTAAAATGGGGCAGAAACTCTTCTTATGTTGGACTCCTAAGGAGATGGACAAGGCAATTTAAGAGAAAAAGCAGCTGTCCTCAGCAGTAGGCTCAGAAATGTCAATTTCAATTAAAATATTTATTTTTTAATACAACTCATGATTCATATATAATGACATGTTTGTACTCTGTGCAAATATTCAAACCGTGGGGCTGAAGACATTGGAGAAAGGCATTTTGATGAAGAATATTGATAGCATGATCAAAACAAAGAAATGCAAAGAAAAGAAAATCCACCTCATGCATCATTTCCCTCTCAGTCCACATGTCAGATTGTTCCTCAGGGACTTGCTTGCATTCTACCAAGGCCTGGGCACCTGGTCAGAAGGATCAGGAAAGAAATCTGGCTGTTGGGGTCACTGTGGGCATTGGTGGGCTATGCTGAATCTCATTGAAGGTCTCTTTTGTGTGTGGATTCCCAGTTACTTCAGTAGAAGAGGATCTCAGTGTTTCTAGATCTTAGCCAGAAGAAAACAACCAAAATGGCCAACTCCTGATTCAAAATTCTCCCAACTCTGTCTCTCCCTGTGTACTATTTTGGGTTTGAGTTATAAAAGCTGCAGAAAGGTGTCCAAAATTTCACAATTACCTTCTGAGCTTGCCTCTCCTCTTGCTCCCTGCCCTGCAGAGCTTCTGCACCTGCCAAACTTCTGTTGACTTCCCAGGGAAACTGGTCATGGCTCCAATGTGGCCAAAAATCATTGAAATAAAAATGTGGCAAATTTAAATAAGCAGCAATTTAAGCTAAGAATCTCTGAAAATTTTCCTCAAATTTCTGTAAAGATTTCTGTGAACACATTGGTATTTACCTGAATTTAGCACTGGAATATTAACAGTCTCCTTTGTGCCATGCAAAAAAATAATTTTCATGAGGTTAAAATCAAAGACAACTAGCAATATTTATTAGTGTGATATGTATCCTTTATCTTATAATCTAGTGAATGCATTTCTGATGAAGGTGTCTCCTAATATTTGAGAAAATTACAACATATAAATACAGTTGCATCGATCGCTGCTCTCAATGTGCTTTTAACCTCTTCAAAGGAGCCATTAACATCACAGTCAGAAACATCGTCAAGTTCAGAGAATGTATGCAGGTACTGCAATTGGTGTATAAACCAGTGCTAAGCACTTTTACAAATTATCAAAAGTTCTAATTTATAAAGAGTTCCATTTCATATTTAATGATGCTAGCCAACTACCCTTTTAAAAAAATTCTGAGCTGATTGTAAAATGCTTTTGAGTTCTTCACTTTGATTTTAAAAGTATGCTAAATGATAATCAATACTTTACTAAACCCAGTTTGTTCCTATCTATCTCTCTCTCTCTCTCTCTCTATATATATATATACACACACACAGAGACATATATATTTATATGAATACACACAGTATTTGATTAAGAGCTCTGATAAAGGAAAGAGACCCTGCCACTCTTTCAGATTGCTGTGGAAGGGCTATTTATTCACCAGGCTATCTGGCAATGACGTACACATAAGCTGGCAAAATGAGCTGAGCAGTATAACAGGGCCACAGAAAAGGAGGTGGATTTTGATGCCCAGCATTGGGGGAAAATTTTTTAAAAAATGACATGGATAAAACTTCAGGAAATCAACACTGGGATACTTAACACCAAGAAAAGAAAACAAGATACTAATCAGTGGTGACCATGCCAAACCAGGTGCTTCTCTGTGAGTTTTTAAACACCAGCTTATCTAACCCTACCAAGCCTGCTTTTCAGATGAGAAAACTGTCATGGAAGGGTTAAGCTGTTCCATGCCCTATAGCTAGTAATAGACTTGAACCTGGTTGGTGGGGCCCCTCAGTCTGTCCTTTTAAAGTCTAATTTAATGAAAACATAGGATGTGCATTCCAGGCCCTATCTTCTCATAGCTGGTATTTAGTTGCTCATAGTAGAGTGGTCAAAAGACAGGCTTTCCAGCCAACAACTGGGTTCAAGTTGTAGCTGCTCCTGCCTCCCCTGTGTGACCTTGAGCAAGTACGTAATCTCTCTGTGCCTCAGTTTTCTGCTTATAAAATGGGTGTAGTGGGCTGGGGATATAGCTCAGTTGGTAGAGTGCCTGCCTTGCAAGCACAAGGCCCTGGGTTCAATCCCCAGCACTGCCAAAATAAATAAAATAAAATAAAATAAAATAAAATAAAATAAAATAAAATAAAATAAAATAAAATAAAATAAAAT
>JAJEJO010001862.1:419122-450332 GCA_020662805.1 Glaucomys volans
ATAAAATAAAATAAAATAAAATAAAATAAAATAAAATAAAATAAAATGGGGGTGGTGTGAGGATTTCTTGAGCTCACAAATAGGAAGCACCCATAGAGGTTAGTTACTGTTGGTATTAATTCTATTACTATATACTTAAGAACAGAGTAGATCAAGAGCATTGGAGTCATAGAGCCCTAACACACCGAGCCAGGGGCAGTGGTGCACACCTATAAACCCAGCTACGTGGAAGATCTCAAGATCAAGGCCAATCTTGGCAACATGGTGAGACCCTGTCCCAAAATTTAAAAAAATAAAAGAGCTGGAATGTAGCTCAGTGCAGAGTACCTTTGTGCTTAATCCACAGTACCAAACAAACAAACAAAAAACCTAACACATTTCCACAGCAATTTTTTTTCAATAATAAAAAAGGCCGGGGTGGGGAGGAAGCTAAATAATGTGGCTGCCCTCCTTTGAAAAGAGGAAAGTCATTTTTTACAGACCCTAATTTTGGAAATCTAGCATGGACTTTGATGCAACCACCACATACTATTAACTTCAGTCTTAAGATCTCAATTTCTCAGCCAGGCATAGTGGTGTGCACCTATAGTCCCAGCTACTGAGAGGCAGAGGATCCTTTGGGTCCAGGAGTTTGAGACCAGCCTGAGCACAGTGAGACCCTGTCTCAACACAAAGAAAGAACATTCTCTGTTTCTTCTTTCTCATTTTTATGTTGGTTCTCTTCCCAACATCTTCTGAAATCCTGTCAGGCTAGGTTCAACAAAACCAGGTGTCACAGAAGTGATGAAGGGTCAGGTTACTAGTACATCCAGATGAAGCAGTGGGTGTATCAAGGAACAATGGCAGAAGCCATGAGCAGTATGAATAACATTGTCCTGGTGAAGTGTCAGACACAGGCCTGTGAAAAGCAAATGTGTTTGGTGCCTATGCCGCTCAGCTAAGCAGAGAAGAGACAAGATCTTCAGAACCAAAGGATATGCAGAGATGAAGAGGGTTTTTGTTGTTGCTGCTGCAATTAAGCATTAAGTGATAAACCATCAGCAGATTGATCATTCCACATGTCAATGGAAGCCTTGTAGAAGGGGCGTTGTATACTGTACATCATTTAACCAAGATGAAGCTATGTAGAAAGGGACATCAAAGGTGAAAGGGATTCAACACGCCAGTCACTGGCTTGTATTAAAAGCAGAAACGTAATGAATTTTTGGTAAGAAGTTGAAAATGGTACGTGTACTTGCTTACAATTTTTGTTTTATTAGTGGAGGATGACTTTGTTTTGTTTTGTTTTCACATTTGATGGATTTAAAGTAACCCTTGTCATTAAGCAATCTTTAAATTAACCTTCAACCATGTATCAGCAGCTGTCCGAAGGAAGCAAATGCATTATGTATTACTGTTTTGGATATTAGTTCTGAAAAACCCAACTATCATTCTCAACATCAAAGAGCGCCTCTTATCAAGGGCTTGGCTGAGAGGATAAAGCTCTGGCTATTTACCTATGACCTTGGACCCCATCCAGATCTTACGGCCAAGTGAAAGCGGTTTGTGATCTCAGCCCCACACAGGTAGACAATAGTCCATATCACCAAGAACACAGATTGGTAAAACTGCAATTTTCCTGCTTGGGAAAGACTAAGGCTGTAAAGTATCCAGAGACCCGGACGTAAAGAAGCCTCCAGCTCATAGGGCCTCCTGGAGATGGCAGTCTTCTCAACCGGACGAGGTGGCTCAGAATAGCGATCTGGGGATGCGCTCCAACCTGGCTTGAAGATAAAGAAATCTGTTTTCAGAGCTTGCAACTCATCCAAGTCTATTTTTCAAGCCAACACCTCCTCTCCAAACTCTCCCCTCACCCACCTTTCTCCTTCCAGAAACGAAGAACAGAAAGTCAAACGGTTTATCTTTTGAAAATCACAACTGAACTGATAAATTTCAGATGCTGCTCCTAAGAACTATGATTAAAAGTAGCTAGATAATGCATTCTCAATATGCTTTTTTAGGTTACAGAATAAACTATTCATTACAATTATGACTGTAGACTGTATTCTCAGGAAGGAGAACACATTCTATCAACTGTAGGATAAAGGACACTGAGTGGAAAACTTTTTTGGCTTCATATGAGTAGTTTTGAATTTTAAAAAATGGGTTTAAAAGATCTAATAAATGGTGACGTAGTTTGTGTTTGACATTTGCATTTACTTGACAATACATATGAATAGATACCCCAAATATGTAATGCCATATTTTAGACAATTTCTCTTTGCTTCTCTACATAGGACCATTTCCTTTTTTCAATCTATAAATTTAATAATTTAGTCATTCCAGTATTTTTTCAGTCATTCCAGTACTGGGATTGGACCCAGGGCCTTGCACATGCTAGGCAAACCTTCTATTACTGAGCTGACCCGCATCCCCTGCCCTGACTTTCTATGTATGGTGCAGCGCATGAAAACATTGGCTCTTCAGCCCAGCACCACTTGCTCCAACGACTCCAATGGTGGGCTGGAAGGAAAGGGCTTGGGGAGGTTGTCCGAAAACTGCACAGAGCTCCAGACATTCCAATACTGTGTCTGGGAAGCAGATCCCTTGATTTTCCATGAGGCTGTTCGTCCTTGGTGCCTAGCATGCCTGTACCATCCATTAGGCTAAATTGGCTTCTCTCTCAGGCACGGAGATGAAAGGATACAAATACAGCAGACTTTTATTGTCAGCAAACAAAAAGGGGCACACATGTGCCAGTTTATAAATTACTGTTTTCATTTCAAAGGAGTTCAAAAATCAGGTCCTATTTATCATTGTTAAAACCTTAAATTTTTTATAGCTGTATGATTTCATTATATGAATTACAGAACAGTAATAGAGTAATATTACTCTTAAGCCAGCTCACTTAAATTTAAGACATTCAAGACCCAATAATGCACTAGGTTCTTTAGCTCAAGTTATGCAAATAATATACATTTTTTATTCGGCTTCCCACCAGGTTATACATGCATTATAAACACAACAAAGGCCTCTTTTTTGTACAATATATTACTCAAAAGCTGGTGAAAAAGAGAAGCCAAAATATTGTGAATTACATTCTTATAATGGTTTGGCTTTGTACTACTGCCTGACATATTCTAAATGCTAAAGAGAAGCTGGGGCTGGAAAAAGAGAAATGTTGACTCACTATTACCTACCACTGCTGCCATTCATACTGATGTTCTTCAATGTCTAAATCAGATTATTATCTTTGTTTTCTTTAGAGTGGAACTAGCAGGTCCAGCTTTGCTACATTTAGAAAATCAGCAGGGGGAATGGTCATCGCAAAAAGACAAAAATAAAAGAAGGGCCTGAAACTTAACATAAATTACCATGGCTGTCCCTGAACTCAGAACTGGAGAGAACCTTGCTATTCTTTTAAACACAAAGCTTATGATCAAAATCAGTATGGATTCTTTCACAAGCACTGTTTTGTAAATATTTGGTAGAGCTGCCTCATTTATTGCATACAGTAAAATACGCTGCCACTGGTATACTAATTCCATTTGGGCATTAAAGGAAAAAAATGTTAAAGTTTAGAAAATGAGAAATACTGAATTCTGCCTATGACAAAAGCAGTATGATAGACAGCCCCCAAATTTCTATGGGAAGTAGTAAGAAAGCTCTGTGTCCTTCCTAAGGTGTCCGTGTTTTTAATGATGCTCAGCCTAGTCAATTGATCGATAGTTGAGCACAATAAAGCCCAAAATACTGAGAGTTTTATAAAAAAAGTGAACAGGAGGGCTAAGGATATAGCTCAGAGGTAGAGCACTTGGCTACCATGTGTGAGGCCCTGGGTTCAATCCCCAGCACTACAACAAAAAAAAGAAAAAAGATAAAAAATGAAAAAAGAAAATTGAACAGGAACCTGCTTATGTGTGTCTCTGAAAGACACAGATTAGACCTATTATAATTTCATACTTAAAAAAAAATTTTTTTTACTAAGGGAGCTTTCCTTGTGTATACTGGGCAAATGGAAAACAAAAATTATAAAAGTGGAAAATAAGAAATTCAGTCCCTTAGCTTCATGACGTAACATGAGCTCTGTGGGAACGAGAGGGCATTCCTTTATACTTGTATGCAATCTGAGCTCATGGCTTTGAAAGCTCTGAAGTCCTCCAACAAAACTCTTTCCTCCTTTTTTTCCCCCCCTTAAAAAACCCCACCTCAACTAATTTCTATAATCTCATCAGCATTTCTAACAGACACTCTCACCTCAAATTCCTTCCCGGGTTAGAGGGAGTGAACCGGCACTGGAGTACTTGGCAAAACGCTCCCAGCCTCTTGTTTAATTCAACAAGTGTCAGCTGTGCTTCTGAAAGCATATAGTTCTTTATATAGGGCCCAAAGAGCCACAGTAGATGGCAGGCAAGCAAGTTTTAAGATGGGGTGTCATCGCATTGGAGGCGCCCCGTTCTCCCCTGGATCCGTGGATGGCTCCTTTCTTTAACAAAATGTAGACACAGGATCAATCACATTTTCTGTTGCAAACATAGACAGTGAGGGTGAGAATGAATTAAAATCGCCCTTCATCGGATTGCTATATAGGAGGGAAAAAAAGGCCGTGAGGTCAGAATTATTTCTTAATTACATTTCACACCTGGTTAAGATAGTATATCCAGCTGCAAGGACATGAAAGGAATGACTGATCCTTGAAAAGAGAATAGGTAGCATAGGCATTGGAAGCCTTGAGAGCAAGGCACACTGGGGTGGAGTGAAAAGCAGAATTTCCTTTTGGTAGAATTAATTTCTTGCCAGCATTTGAAAAAAGAGGAAGGTGGCTCTGGAAGGAGCCCTCCTTCTCCACCGCTGACCGCTCCCCCCACCCCCCCCACCAAAACAGTCACTGGAAACAGCAGATATTTGAGATGCAATTAGACCTCCATGTGCCATGCACAACAGCTGGGAAGAGTTTCCCAAGTTTTCTCTTTTGAATCAGAGTGGAATACGAAAGAAATAAAATATCCTGACAACTTCGAGCGTTGTCTTGTGACTTTAAAAAAAAATCAGTCTGTGAAGTATCACTGCTCTGTTTTAGTCTAATGCTACTTCTATCTTTTATCCTTTTTAATTAGAAGGCAAATTCTCAGACCGCCAGGCCTAATCCCTACACAGTGGAACAAAGCCCAGCAAAGCCTTTGAACACTGTTCAGCCGGGCAGCACAAACCCTGGTAACTGTTGGCAGTAGGGGCGAGACTCTGACCCTCATCTCAGCCATTCTCCTGCAGCTCATGATGCTCCCTGCCCTTCAGAACCCTATCTGTTGTTCTTCTGTTTAGACTGAAAAGACAAAAGAGGAGACAATGTGGGAAACCTAGAGGATTGGCTAGGTAGGATGCGGGGAGCTAGTGATGGATAGGGGCAAGTAAATGGAGTTTCACGGGAATGGACACAGTGGGGAGAATTGGATCACCAGATTAGGTCTTTAGGTTCAAGAAATTTCTTCATCCCTCACTAAATCTTTTCATGGACAATGCCACTTTTTAAACAATTGTTGCATTTCCAATTACTCCAGGAGTGTTCAAACAAATGCCTCAAACCCTCCATGAAAAGTTTGCTCATATTTTAAACTCGCCAGATGAAAATCAATAAAACAAATACCCCCCAAATCAGTGGCAGACACTTACATCGCCAAAGTATTTACACTTGTAATAATATTTGAGTCAAGAGCATAATTTGAGCTCACTCAAGCAAAACATGCAACTAGACAGAAACGTGAATTTTCAAAGCTAATGGGAACAATCATGAATCAAAAAGCCAAATTCCAAGTATGCAAATATGAAAAAGGATTGTTTGCGTTTCCTACTTTGGCTAACTGTGAATTAGTGAACAGTGAAACGGCAGATGCTTGCTACCATGTTGCAAACTCTTCCAAATTGTTCTTAGATTGAGCTACGTGTGTGTGGGAATTACTATCCAATGCCAGGACATTTGAGAGTTGTAATGGGATTTCTGAAAAAGATATGCATTTTCTGGTTTTTGAGATCTCTGGGATAGACATCTCAGGGGAAAAGGGGAAGAAAACAGGAAAATCTTTTATTGGAAACGTTTTTTAGCAGTCTCAGATTCTTAAACCCAGCAGGTTTCATAAAGCTGCTTGTGTCTTTGCTCTTCTTCTTCTACGGAAGCTCTGTTATATGTAGTACAATACTTCACTCAATTATTAGGGCTGTCTTGGTAACCAAGTATGAAGTGTGCTGTTGATCTGGCTCTGGGTGATGAAGAGGTTAATTTAAATCATAGGAAAGGATTCAGTTAAGGGTTTAGATGAGTGACATCCAATAAGCGTATACATTTTATTACATAATCCTAAATTTGAAGTTAGAGTTCAACCACTTTTTAAAAAGCTACTGTTTTTTAGAACTCTCATCAAGCACTCATTCTGAGTTTTCTATTGGAATAAAATACAGTTTGACATTTTTAAAGTGTTAAGAATTTTACTGATTTCTAGCCCATCTATTTTGAGAATACGTGCTTATCCTATTAGAGGGACTGCAATATATGTAATTATGGTCCATTTCTATATAATGTCTGTTATTCAAATGACAGAACCCAATGCTTATTCAACATTCTCTGTCTTTTTGTGCTGCATAAGCAAATCCTTCCTCCAGGTCTAAAGTGATAAAATAGGTGAAATGCACAAAGATAATTAAACACAACCATGGATAATATTTTATAAAGAATGATGCAGTTTATTGACAGTCTTCTCTCAGCCTGCTTTGTGCTTGTTTTTACTTTTGGTCTCATCAAAAAAAAAATGTGTGTATATATGTGTGTGTATATATATATATATGTATATATATATATAATAGCAACATACATTTATGCTCATTAAACACACCACATGTTCATTTGTTTTTCCTTACTTTAAATAAATACTGTCTGAAAAATTAGATACAATAATTATTTCAGGGCTCCCAGTGATAATCAAAATTTGCAAATAAAAACACTTTTAAATTTTTTAAAAAATACGTTTTATAAAGATTGAAGTCATTTAAAGAAATTATCCAAATGTTTGCACGTATTTCACTGTCTAATGCTCCAATGAAAATGATCAATAAACATTTGCATAAAAAAAGCAAATTCATTATGTGTGTGTGTTTTAATAATAATTGAAAATCTTTATCCAGTGGAAAATTATTTCCTGGTGTCTACATGCACAGCCATCTATTGCAGGTGGGTTGTGGAATCCTATACATGATATGTTACAGTGATATTTAGTGCTACGTTTCCTAAAAGAAGGTGCTAAAGACTCAGAGATAGTCTTGGAAATGCACATAAAGCACAGCTAAATGCAGTTCCAATAAATCAAGCCTGGTATCACTTCTACTATTAAGGAATGGCTTTTGTGTTTGTCTGTGTCCCCCATCACTCTTGTCCACCTACTCACCTTAATCATGTATGTGAAATACTTTTATTAGAGTGGAACAGAAAAGAATCTAGCTCAGAGGAATCCAAAGCTTTTGAATTCAGTTTTGTTTTTTTAAAGAAACTAAAACTCACATGGACATTGACAACGTGGAGTACCTGGTTATTAAATGTGCTCAAATATGCTCAATACTGAATGTGAAAATGAAAATAATTGCTATATTTTTAAATTTTCATTTCCTTAGGATTCATGTAAGTTAGGTGTATATGATAGGTTTGAGTGGATAGGGTTGCCAAGGCTAAATTATTTTTTGTGGACATTAGTTTTTGTTATTGTTAGTCCATTTCTTCCACTGAGTTAAGCTTTCTTTACTAAGAATAAAACCTTAGAGAGTTCCTGAAGCTTATAATGTAAATGAACATAAATACCAAGCTCAATCAAAACAAATACTAAAAAAAAAAAAAAAAAGGGCCAGCCCTTAATTCTGTATTCTGATCCATCAGTGACTGTATAACTATATCATTAACGATGTTCTCTAACTGGGGAAGTCCCTACCCTAGAGTGTAAAGGATCAAAGAAAACATTCTTTTCTGTCTGGTACACTTAGTAGTCCTGCCTCCCAACAGTGGGATAAAAGGAACTTGCTAAACTGTTGCCATTTTGCAACATCTGCTATAATTCCCCTAAATCCAGATTTGTCTGACACAGAGAGGCCTGTTCTTACATCATTGCCATGTGACAGTATAACACCAGTCACATCAAGCTTGAGGATTGCAGCTTCGGGCTATGATAATATGAAGAAAACCTTTTTGCCTAGGGCAAAACACTTGTAACAAAGTATTATTCATCTGGCCAATTTAAATCTTCTCTCAAAAAGGTACCCAGAAACATATGCAGTTTGCCTTTGTAAAAGGCTCGAGCAGCTCATAGGCAAATGACCTGAACCAAGAGTACAAAACCTAATGTCCTGATTAATTACTGCTAAGCGGCTCTGATACACAGCAAAGAGAATGCTGGTACTAATCCTTAACCCTGTCCTACATTCTCAAAATAGCCCCAACACTGCTGACAGTTACAAAAACAAACCTGTCTATGGTTTAAAAAAAAAAAAAAAAAAGTTGTACATTATCGCTGGATGCCCTCCACCTTTTAAAACAGGGATGCACTTCATATCAGTAGACAGATTAGGGAGCTTCCAGTCCAGGGGGCTTCTTGGGACAAGGGAACATGCTCACAGAATGAAAACCATCTTGAGGGGAAACCCCCCAATAATATGCAAAAATCAGAAATATTGGGAGTGTTCTGATTTTCAGGGTTCGACTTGCAAGATTGAATTTTTTTGAAAAATATTCCTTAAGAGTTAGATGATCCCAGCACAGGAAAACTTTGCTGATTAACCTCAAGAATAGATATTGCTGTGCTTAGAACTGTGTTAATGGGATGTTTAGATTACTTTTACCTATTTAAAAAAAAATAATAAGGGAATTCTCATATTCCACCATAAATATCAGACATTTTAGAATTTCAGACTATTTGAATTGTGAAACTATATTGGCTTCATCAGTCACTCAAATTACAGATACCTTCATTAATAAAGCAGACATCTGGAGTTTCTTTCACCTTTGCTGAGCAAGAAATCAATAGCTAAAAGAAGAAAAAGTTCTATGTAAGGAAATTTTTTTATGTCAGTTAACCGCCTCAGCCCCCATGGTGGGGGTCAAACACAGGGCCTCACACATGCTAGGCAAGCACTCTACCCCTGAGCTACACTCCCAGCCCTCTCTTATTATTTGAAAAGATTCAAAAGGTCAGTAAAATCAGCTTGTCATACTGTCATGCGTGACACTATCTTATCATAGGTAAATCCCATTGAAATACTTCCCTTGGACTTTCTGTAAGGTACAGTACTTTTATTGCATTAATTCAAAACAAGAAATGAACTTTATCTTAAAGATAGTCTTTAATTTGACATTTATTTTACAAGCACATCCCCAACTCAGTTCTAGGAAGTAGTAAGAAACAGGGAAGCCATAGAAGGCTGAGGTCCTGAAGGGTCAGCCTATCTATCTTAGGGCCCATTTTACCACGGGGCTGCGCCTAATGCAAGAAAGAAGGAAGAGCCTTGCAATACCCTCAGTGTCACGTGTGATTCTGTTTTAGAGCTTCAAGAATATTGCTATCATTTGTAGACACAAACATTTTTGCATGTCACAGAGACCTAGCTGTGCAAGGAATGATTCTGTACCTGTCCAGGTCAAACAAGTTGCTGTCAGCCCAAGAAAATGTGAAATGCCAGTTGAGCTTTGAAGCCTGGGTTTTTATGGTCTGGGCTGTTTTTAACCAGTATCAAGCACTGGTTTTTCTTTGTATAACCTCTTTTTCTCCTCTCTCCTACCTATTTTCCCTGCCACTTCCTGCTCCTTGAGATTGCACTTTGATTTTGTATTATTCCCCATCCACCTCCACTTTTTGAATTAGAGTGACTCACCTTCTCATTAGTGGGGGTGTAACTTTGGAGTCAATTCACTCTGGTTAATACATCTCCATAATTCTGAGCAACATCTGCTCCCAGGCATGACAACTTTTGAAGAAGGCTATCCCCGAGGCTTGAAGCTCAGTCTCTGTACAGAGGCAGAGCAAAGAACCAAATTGCTGTTCTCATGTTTGGGCATCTGACTGGACAGTCTTTTAGAGCTGGAAGAGTTGCTTTAATATCTGCCAAGATGGACCCAATTTAGGGGGAAATTTCGTCTCTTTGGTTTGTTGCAAACATTATTTGCAAATTGAAAAAGAAAATTTAAGACGTTTGAAAGTCACTGTCCTTGCTGGGATTTGAAATGAGTGTTATTGAGGGCTGGTCTTCCTGTTACTAATCAATTTCTTTAAGGCCCAGGAGGTACAGTGGATTAAAGAGTCCCCAGTAGACTCTCACTCCTGAATGAATTACTTGACCTCTCTGAACCTCAGTTTCCTCATCTATAAAATGGGGGCAAATGAGGCCTATTTCAGTGGATTAAATGAGGTGATGAATGTAAAGCAACCTCTTTACCAACCACAGCAATTCTATTAGGCATGATCATCTCCATCTCACAGAGAGACGGCTAGGGCACGTGTCATTATCATAATCCCATAGTAGTTGTTTAATAAATGGTATCTATTATAACCATGAACCCAAGGAATTTGAATCTTCATCTACCTCAAAATAACTCACCATGGAGTTAGAGGGTCTTTGCTCTTAGAGGTGAAACAGCAAGCTTCCCGCTTGACCAGCTCTTTCCTTGGCAGGAAAGCCCAAGGGAAAGAAAGTCCCTACTACACCCCCTTACTTTGTGATAGGCATTTAAAAAATGTCACTCCTTTAATCACTCCAATACTCCTCCCAAGCCTGAGAAATGTTAAAGTACTTGCCAAAGGTCACAAGCATCATGTATTACGGAACTAGGTTTGCAAATCCAGGTCTCTGTGCCCTCTGGACCATGTCTCTTCGGTTCTGCTTTATTGCCCTTGCTCCCTGCCCATCTGCTCAGAAGCATGGTGCAGGTGGTCAGGGCATTGGAGACAGAATGGTTAAGCCTTTGCCAGAGTATCTTTTACAACAGGTGCGGGGAACATCCCTCCAGAAGTTCCTTTGTAAGCTCAGCAAAACCATTAGTTTTCCAAGGAAAAGCCTGGATAGAAACTAATCTTAAGTAAAAAACAGAAATCAGGGTTAAACTGTTAGATCAATAAATGGAAAAGGGCCTGGCATAGTGGAGCACACCTGTAATCCCAGACTTGGGAGGCTAGGGTAGAAGGATCATGAGGTCGAGGCAGACTGGGCAATGGAGTGAGTCACTGTCACAAGATGCAAAATAAAAAGCACTGGGGGTGTAACCCAGTCCTCAAGTGTTCCTGGACTTAATACTAGTACCATTAAAAAATTAAAACTAAAAAAGACTAGAAAGTCTAAGACAGTGGAAGGCATTTCAGGGTGCTTTGGCAAAACAGTAAAACTGAGACTCAGATAAAATTCCAAATTACTTCCAGGAAGAATAGGAATCTAAAAACATTTTCAAAAATTGCATATATGCTGAATTTTTAAGAAGCAGGTTAGTAATCCTGGAGATGTTTCTAATCTGCTGATTCCTACTGTTCTCCAACCCAAATTCTGTATTCTTCCTGATTTACTGGGAATTGTGAAAAGATAGAAAGTGAATTTAAAGAATCCTCAAGGGTACTCTGTGTCTCTGCCTTCTCAAAGATCCTCAGGTGATTAAGGAAATGTGCAGGGCTAGGGTGTAGCTGAGTGGTAATAAGCTTGCCTAGCCTGTGAAGGCCCTAGGCCCTCCCTGCACAGGAAAAGAAAGAAAGAACCAGAAAGAAAGACAGAAAGAAATGTGCATATGAATCACCTGGAGAGCTTGTTAAAATGCAGATTCTGGTTAAATGGTCTGGGGGTGAGTCTTGCCATTCTGCCTTTCTAACAGCAAGCAGAGTTCAGATGACAGAATACAGATTTACCCTGTAAGGATGGACTGACTCGATAGAAATGTCAATGCAGCCCTTAGAATTCAAGGTACTCACATTGAAGCCAGGCTGCAAACTCTCTGAAGTATTGCATTCACAGACCTGAGAGCAATCCCAAGCGGAGATTCTGTGGTTAGGGAAGACTCAGCCTGCCAAGTAGAACAGGCACTCAAAGTCAGAGCAGGCAGACAACAGTCCAATCCATTCCCACCCTTCATCTTTGACAGGGTGGGGAAGGGAGGTGAGAGGATATAATTCATTGGCAGGTCATTTGTCCAGCATATGCAAGGCCTTGGGCTCAATGCCTAGCACTGAAGGGGGTGGGGAGACAGGAAAAGAAGGATTTGTCAATGACCTAACAAACCCTAGTGATAACCCCTGAGTGGGTGCTAGACCCTAATCACATTAAACCAATTTCCTACTTCAATTTAAATTTATAAGGTGAGTTGTTAGTAGAACTTAATGGATAGAAGTCTGGGAGAAGGGGCTGGGTCATCAAAAGGCAAAACTACATTTACCTAGAACCAGGGGTGATTTTTCTGACCTTGGCAAAGTGGGTCAAGTGGGTGAGTTATAGAACTGGCTAAGGTTAAAAGACTAAAGAGGGGGCTGGGGATATAGCTCAGTTGGTAGAGTGCTTGCCTCATAAGCACGAGGCCCTGGGTTCAATCCCCAGCACCACAACAACAACAACAACAAAAAGACTAAAGAGTTCTGCTAGAGGGATCCAGACTAGGAAGATCCAGACTAGGATCCAGAATAGGAAGGAGAAGGCAAGCAGGTGAAGGAGAACGAGGCTTCTCCAGGTGGCGCAGCTAGAAATGCCAACAACTGGGCCCTATATCCATATACTAGATGACTCAGTGGCAGATACAAATTAAGGCTGAGTTGAGAATATGATCAAGAACTCCCAGGATTTGGTTATCATCTCCCACTCCCAGGAAAGACTGAACCCCATTCGATTTAGATCTAAACCTACCTTCCCCGTGTCCCTGCCTTTTCCAGGCAGGAAAGTTACTTAACAAGGTCAAGACTGGTCAGAGAGACCGTGTCCTGTTGGACAATGCAGTGGGAGAATGCCAGTATGGGTCAATTCCTCCTCTCTCAAAAAGATTGCCTCTTGCATACATTTTTTAAAAAGCGCTTTTGACAGGATTGGTGCATGAGGCTACGAGCAAGTACTGTACTCAAGTGTTTTGTTAAATTCTGACAACTAATTGTTTTAACTTCTCCACAAGGAAAATAATCTCCTATTGGCTATTAAAATACATGCTTTCTTAGGAGCCTGGCAGACCTGTTTCCTGTTTTCAGGAGCTGGTCAGAGAGGAGGTAGGAGAATAAGTCATTGTAAAACACCCTGCTCAGGCCAGCTACTAAGGCCCCCTTGAATCTGTTAACACTTTTTTTCTCCTGAAAACTCTCTTGGTGGGTGTGAAGAAAAAAAAAGTAGCGGGGTGATAAAGGCTACTGTCAAATTGATTAAGTGAACGCTCATTAGAGAAAGTAACAAGAGGTAAAATCTGCATATGCATTGCAGAAATGTGTCTGATCTTGCTAAATTGTCAAAGACAAAAAAAAAAAAAAAAAAAAAGGCTGGAAACTTCCCTGGCTGGAAGTACTTGAGGGAGAACTGGGGGGAGGGGGAAGCTCTCTAACAGTAACTGTCCTTCTTTATAAACACTTACCAAAGCTGCCACAGGCTGCACCGCTTCCAAACATATTGAGAACTTTGTTTTCTAGAAACTTGGACCACAATGATCAAAAATGGAACCTGACTATTCCTAGAATACAGGAGCCACTTCCTTCATTGCTTTTAACATGAGTTTTATTTCCATCTTTTCCTTCTATTGACAAGACCCTCCTGTCCAACCCCCACAACTATTCCATGCTACTTGAAAACTGAAAGTGGTTGTTTTTTGTTTTTTGTTTTTTGTTTTTTGTACTGGGGATTGAACTCAGGGGCACTCAACCACTCATCCACATCCCCAGATCCCCAGCCCCTTTTTGTATTTTATTTAGAGATAGGGTCTCACTGAGCCTCACTAAATTGCTGAGGCTGGCTTTGAACTCGTGATCCTCCTGCCTCAGCCTCCCAAACCACTGGGATTACGTGCGTGTGCCACTGTGCTTGGCTAGCAGTTGATTTGTGTGTGACTGGAGCAGAAACTTTTTCGTGTGTGGTACCGAACAATTTTTTTCCTTCTTCCGCTTTAGAAGGTAAATGAAGCTTCAGTCAACCATTTTTTATGTGGTTGTTGGAGATGGTGGGTCAACCCTCACCATCAGTGTCCTAGCCTCAAATAGCCCAAACAAGAAGTCTAGAATGAGGATCCAGATTCTGGATAATCATATTGAGGATCCCTCTGCCCTTCATGGATTGGTCAGCTTGGTAGTAAATTCTAATGGACAGTTAAACTAGCAACTTGTGTAACTCTTTCAATTTGTGTAATTTGCATACTATTTCCAGTTGTCCCCATCTATAAGTGGCCTAATATTGCAGCCCTAGGATAGATAACCCTGATGATATTTTTTGTTTTTATGCATTTTTTTTGTACCCTGGTTTGAACCCAGGGGTGCTTAACCACTGAGCCACATCCCCAGCCCTTTTTGTATGTTATTTAGAGTCTGAATTGCTTAGGACCTTGCTAAATTGCTGAAGCTGGCTTTGAACTTGAGATCCTCCTGCCTCAGCCTCCCGAGGCGCTGGGATTACAGCTGTGTGCCACCGCTCCTGGCTGTTATTATGCATTTTAAAGAACATTTCCTAAATAATGTCAAATGGGAAGATTCTAATGTTCACATACACATTCCTGTGATTAACCTCCAACTTTCCTGAAACCTCTAATTTGTCTCCTCCCATCATGAAAGCTAACCAGAAACTTCTTCACTGAAAGAGATGATGGTGTGATCTTAACCTCCAGAATGTACTTCGGAACAGTCTGAAAAGGTGAGGTAAACAATGACACCAGAGGGGCCTTCATTGGCACAAACCCCTAATTGTAAAAAAACAAAAAATAAGAAAAGAACAAGCTTGACATTTCTTAGGTGTAGAAAGAAGACATCATGCATGCTTGAGGTCTGGACAGAACTGTCTTGAAGACTTGAAAAAAAGTGAATAATAATAATAATATGCTAGAGGATGTCCTTTGAAATATCTGTAGATGGTCACAAAGTGGATCCCATATGTGGGGTTGTCTGGGCGGTTCTGCACCATTATGTGCTTGTAATTACAAATTTAAGTCTTAAATCCTCGGTTCTTCTTTACATTTTTCAACTTCCCCCCACAGGTATGTTTCCTTTTGTTAAGTTTAAACATTTCCACTTACCTCAGAAATGTGATGGTTAAATTCCTGCACTCGTAATGACATTTATTAATTTAGTTCTGGTGAGAAATGTTGAACCTCTTACCTCCCCAAATCATACATTTTAATTCTGAACACACCTCCAAAGCACATTGGCATTGTTTAATTAAAATGAGGGTGCACATTAATAAGAAAGGATATCATTTTGTTATTTATATATAATTTTATTTTGTTAAAAAAAAAATGAACAGACTGGTAAGTTCCATAATTACCCTCCATGGTGAAGAAATAAGTGTAGGGGAGAAGAAAAGCACAGTAAGAGACATATGTTATAAAACACTCCTTAATACTACACAAGCTGGAGAAAATGCTACTTTGCATTTGGTCCTCGACAAGGCTAACTGCAAGCCATTGAGTAAAAAGTGCACCTTTTAAACTAATTCCTTGGTCAGAAGATAGAGCCACATCTAGAAGCTCCTCATTAATATGCTATAATGGTCAAATAGGAGATTAATAGCAAAGTCACCTGCTAAAGCAACCAGGAACCTGTTGATTAACAATAAGCCTCCAAAAATAAGATACCAGATTGCAAAGCAAAATCAAGTCCCAGGGCAACAAGTGCTTCTGTAATTTATTCCTTCTTTATATGAGGGCATAAAGCTCCCTTTATAAACGTGTTTTCCAGGCCCTGCTGTGAGCTGTAGGTGTGAGCTTTTCAGCTGATTTATTAATTTTAGTTTCAATCAACGTGTCACCTGCAGACACAAAAATGTAGGCCTCGCCACAGAAAATACAATTTAAGGGGGGGAAAAAAAAAGAAAGAAAGAAAAAGAAAAAATAGGGCTTTAATTCAAAAAAGTCTGCCAGGATTTTTTTTTTTTTTTTAAGATGAACACTGGAACGCCTGTTCTTTGAGACCTAAAATAATTCCCAGCAACATAATTAAAAAAAAATCAAAATTAAACATTTTTGTCATACTTCGAAAGTCAGCCTTAGACCCAGGGAAGAGTAACATGAGGCTGTGAAAACAATCAGCTCCTCTTGTCCGTAGGGGTACATTCTCCCCAAAGAATCGAATGAACAACAAGTCCCCTGGGCAAAATGTGCAAAAAATTCTCAATTAGTTGTCTTTATTTACTGAGCACTATGGGGTCCTGAACCACACTATAGAATTATGGCAAGAAAGCTGCGCTCTTCTCTAGCTTATTAGCATTCTCAGAGGGTTGGAGTGCTGCTGATAGCAGGCTGTTGCCTCCAAGAGCTGTTGGTGGGACCCCTACACTCCCAGGCTTTGTCCTTTTGTCCTTCCAAGCCAGCAGGAAGTACTGCCCCATGTCCAGGGCATTCTGGGATACCTTCATTCCATTCACAGTTTGCATTACCGACAGGGCCTGAAGTCTTTGTTATTGACTCTGACCATCACTGTTGCAGGTTTAAATGAAAAGCAAAAGCAATCTGTATCAGTCAATTCTAAATGAAGCTTTAGGAAGTAGTGCCCTTCCAAATGAACATCCTTGTAGGACTGGAGTGGCCTTGCGTGGCCAGAGCCCCTAGGAAATCCAGGTTCCGGTTTACAATCTGACTGCTCGTTCTTTTCATCCTCCAACTACAGCATCAGGCAAGGGAATGGAAATGGGAATGGGTTAATGAATATTCTAGACAGATCCTCAGAATACACATTTTTACAGCACTTCTTTGCCTATTGATCTCCTTTCCGCAATTCACCTGCCACCCATCCTCTCCCCAGAAAAAGAAAACAAGGAAGACAAGAAAACAAGAAAAAACTGGCAGCAAGTGTTAGAAATGCCTTTTCTGAAGAAGAGGGTATTTGCTGCTTTAGGGAAAACACTATCATTGACTAAATTAACAAGTTGCCTTATCAACTGCCATAAGCCTTGGAGTCTAATTAATTTAGGACTGATCAATAGTCCTGAATGAGGCATTGATTTCTGCTTGCTTTGACAGGGCTGCAGCTGAAATCACTTTCTCTGTGCGCCACACACACAGGCACCCACAGCTTATGCGTTATCACATTAAGATTTGATTTCGCTCATCCTACATGGGCATGAATTTCATGAACCAACTATAAATGAGAAAATGGCTTGAAGAACAACTTCAGAAATTAGGACAGGTTCTCTAGCGAGTGTAAACAGAGCACGAGCCGTCTATACCAAAGTTCTGCTTTCTTAGAAAATGTCCTTTCAGTAAGATAAGACGTTTGAAAAAAAAAAAGGAAAGAAGAGCGTGGCTTAAAACAGTCAATGCTTTAACTGGTCCAATTAAACAGGAAAGGAAGACTTGGATTATCCAAAGAGTAACATTCTTCTGTCTCTTATTTTTCAAATGCCAATGATACTTTATTTGAAGTATTCTGACACAAAGTAATAAAAGCACTGATGCTATCTGGCCAAGGGCAGAAGCAGATGGTGAGCTTCTGATAAGAGTGAAGACAGGTGAGAGGGCTACCCCACATTTGTCTTTTACTACTGGGATGGGTGAACTGGGTGTAGGGGTGTAGAGTAGGGAGGACTTCCTATCTGCCCCCAAATCAATGACAATAGTATTGGGACAGTGTTGGAATGAAAATAATTTAAGCCTTTGGCTTTTAAACTTTAGTCTGGACTGACAAGATATTTATTCTCTTAATCAGTTTTAAATAACTGTTTTTACTTCCTCCTGTGACACACCCCTGTATTTTCTTCCGGTGGGGCCCTCCCCGTGTTGGTGGCAGTTCATCGTCACTGTGTGCGAACCCTCTGGCCCACACTCCTGCAAATCCTGAGATTTCCCCCTTAGGCCAGCCACTGGGCCACTTTTCCTCCTATTGCTTAACATTACTCAAAATAAGAAGGAGCACAGAACTTTTCAAATATTTTAAAGGCAGAGAGAAGGAAGCTAAGGAGCTTGTTTATCTGTTCAATAAACATCACCTCAAAAAGAAAATGCAGAGAGGGGACTTGAGAACATGAACTGCCCTCTGCCAGGTGGGAGAAACTATCCAAAGTGATCCAAACAGAGGATTCATCTGCTTCCCTGTGCTTATTTCAAATGTCAAATATAAATAAATGTATCTAATCTATATCTATATTTCTATATATATTTAGAATCCCAGAAAAGTCCCGCCCTTAATCTCTTGGGGGCCTTCATGAGTTTCCATAGCACTTTACAAAAGATCTTTATTGAGGAAAGGATTGGAGGAACTTTCCTCATATGTGTGGCCCACACCATTAATTGCCCCATCTCCTTCGGTAAGGCCTTATTCCTATGTAAATACCCTTGCATAATGTACAGGCCATTGTTAGGCCAGCGCCAGTCAGTCGCCACTTATATGCATTTTTACTTCAATCCGCTGCTCAGAGAATGAAAAGATGTCTGGACTTAAGCTGTTTACCAACTGGGCCGAAGCTGCAGAGCGGCAAAACTGAAGAAAGCCCCAAGCAACGGCAGGAACAAGCTTTTACAATGCCGCAGCCATTTTCAGTTGAGTTATTAACCCGCCCTGAAACTCTTCTGAGCTATGCCTTTTTCAAAGAACAAATGTGCTGAATCAAACATGAATGAGCCAGAACTATGAAGAGAGAAATCCTCTAAAGAACTATTGAACACAACATAGGTTTGTAATCATTTTGTCTCAGTTGCCTGCTACCAACATTATCAAGGATGATAATGCTGGCTCAGTTGTGGCAATTGTCTGGTAATTAAACAATAGTGCAGTACTGTAAAAACACCCATGCAAGCGACACGCACTCCGAGTCCGAAAACAGCATGCAAGAGATGAGAAGGCTGAGTTAATAGCTCACCACTAGGACCTGCCGTGAATTTGGTCACTAAAACACAGTGATCTTTAACGAGAACATTGGGAATATGCTCCTCACTCTGCATCCTCTGACGTCCGTCTGACTCTCTGGGCCCTATGTGCTTAAATTGAAAAAAATACAATCGTTTTTACTTTATAGTTGCAAAGATCCCCTGGAATGACACGCCATGAAAATAAAGGTGCAAAATTCTACCAAAGGCTGCTGGTTTTTTCTCTGCAAAATGTGCCACAGGCAAAGATCACTGTATGTATTTAATGGCACCACAATCTGAGCAGTGTGGTATTAGCCTAAAGAAACTCTTGACAATTTGCATGCTTATTAGAATCCAATGAGTGCTTAATAAGTGCATATATAGGACAGAGGAAACATCTCATTGCATAGTTAGTGCTATAAGAAAGGCAAAATGTGCGCGCGCGCGCACACACACACACACACACACACACACACACAGGTTGAGCAAAGCAGTCTGAGTTAATTACCATCACAATGCAATCAAGTACAACAGTCATAGCTGAAAACCATTTCTATTAAAGCAGCTCGACTCAACCTTGCCTCTGCAGGTCAGCTACGGCACTGATAACCTTTCCAGCAGACAAATACATGTAACATTGCCTCATCTAATTAAAAGCTCAGGGAGGTGTAAAAAAATACCAGCACATTGAATCCAAGCAAATGAGGCCAAGGAAGCTACCCTGTGCCGCTGCTGTTTACTCTGGAAGGAAACTGAGTCACTTAACATTTCAATAGGTTAATCAATTGACAATTAAATGGAGAAATTGGTTAACTCTGGAAACAATTAACATGACACTCCATTAAGTACACTTTCTAATTGCTGCAGCTGTGAGTGGAAATTAACGTGCATGTTAAAGCATCTAACTGGGGTGGCACTGTTTTTTTGTGTTTGAGAAAACGGAATTAGCTGAAAACTCGGGTTTTATTTTTATAGATTAGACAGTAGGAATTCTATCATCAACTGCAGTTTTAGCAGAGGGGAGCTATGTGTATTTTTTCATTCTTTTAAGGGCTCACTTCAAGTTGTTGAAATATTTAATTTGCAATAATTAATTAAAATAACCAGAACCCCTCCCACCAAATTATGGGTTGGTGAACAAAATGAGAAATCTCTCCCTTTGCCCATTCTGTGGACAGAATTACTTTGCTGGATCAGGTGTATTTCGAGATCTCTAATTCAACAGTGCAATGCACATGTCTAAAAAGTCAGAATTTTTGCTGAACATTTGGTGAATGTTTTCTGGCTGTTGGTTGTATCCTAAAGCTCAATGTAAATTGGTAACAATATTGGTTGTTAACAGTTGGTTGTTACCAACAACATTCTTGGTAACAGCTTTTGTTAGCTCCCAGGTTTGAATTATTTTCTTCTTTCGAGGTATTGGTGACAGAACCCAGGGCCTTGTGCACAGGCTAGGCAACAGGTCTATCACTAAATTACATCCCCAGCCTCCAACTTTGAGTTTTTGCAGACTAATATGCAAGGCTGCTACAGCCAGTCAGTTAGAGGAAGCTTATTCGTTTTCAAAAGAGATGCTAATTTAAATAATAAATGTTTCTGATAGATATCAAAAGCTAAATATTTTTTAACTTATTATTACTGGTACTGGGATTGAACCCAGGAGTGCTTTACCACTGAGCCACATCCCCAGCCTTTTTATTTTTTTATTTTGAGGCAGGGTCTCCCTAAGTTGCTTAGGACTTTGCTAAGTTGCTGAGGCTGGCCTCAAATTTGAAAACCTCCTGCCTCAGCCTCACCAGTTGCTGGGATTACAGGCATATGCCACTGTGCTCAGCAAATGAATATTTTTAAAAGCTGATTATCAAAATGATCTTACATAATAAGATCTTTCCACTCCTTTTTTGGAAACTTCCTTATCCCTGAATATGCAAAGATGAATAGGATAAATCCTCCTTTGAGAGACGAATAGTCTGGCAGTAAGGAGAATATGACATTAAAGAAGAGGGTAGTGCTGGAGTACGGCTCAGTGGTAGAGCATCGCCCAGCATGCACAAGGCCCTGGGTTCAATCCCCAGCACCACACACACAAAAAGGGTAAGGACTTAATGAGCTGTTGAAGGCATTTGGGGCAGTAGAGAAACAAGCTGATGTCTGAGGATAAGAGACCTTGGACGACACCATTGTGGTCAGAGGGAAGGGCCAGCAGTGGAGGCTGGGGAGAAAAAAAGGTCAAGGAGTGTGCAACCATGGATGTCAAGGGACGAGAGGATGGCTAATACCCAAGGGGTCTGCTGAGATGAGGGCGAGCTGGAAACACTGGTGTCTGGGTGATGGCTTCTGCTTGATGTGATGAAGGCTCCAGTCACCACCACCCTCATGGGAGAGGAGCAGATGGCAGGTGAGGAAGAGTTATGTTGACTGAAGGCTACTTTGAGAAGCTTGGCTCTGAGGGACACCGAGAGAGCAGTGACTGAAGGACTGAAGGATGCGAAGGAAGACTGGTTCATGTCTGTTCAGAAGTGACTGAGGATAGCATGTATTTGGATGCTCCAGAATGGGAGGATGGGGAGGTTCTGACTGCTGGCTTCTGTGTGCGTGCTTGGAAGTGAGTGAGAGGTCTAGAAGGGGGACGTGTCTGGGATGGATGAAAAGGAGGATCCCTACAGGGCTGGTTGGATTGGAAACAACATCCTTGTGGTCACACTCATCTGCACTGCAATGGACTTTTCTCTAGGGAGACTCCTTCATTTGTGGATCCATTCATTCGACAAATACTAACAGACCCTTGCCACGTACCAGGCACTGTTCTAGGTCTGCAGGACACAGTGATGAGTTAAGATAGGCAAGGCCCACGCCAAGAAAAGAGGGAACTAAGGAGTTTCTGGAAAGGATCTAATTTTAGATGCCTTAGGAGATGATATTTGAAAACAATTTAAAAAATTTTTTTTAAAGGATGGGGAAGATCCAGTCATCAAGGATCTGGTAAAAGAACATTCTCAGAGTTTGGGGAAATAGAGGATTCCTTGAGGTTGAAGAACATGCGTTCATATAACCTATTACTGCTCATTTCATGAGTTCTTACCACCTAAAGATCTGTGTAAAATGAATGATGTGTTACCTGGAATTTATCTTCAGCTACTCATGTTTGTCTCCCTAGACAGTGCGGAACTCTTCAAGGGCAGGGGTAGAATCCCATGTCTGTGTTGTCTGTAAACCTTCAGGGCAATGCTAGTCAGAAAGCAGGCACTTCATTGGTTTTCTACTCTTAACCAGCCAGCAAAATTAGTTTCATGAGACAAAAATTTAGTAGTTGTGACCTGCTCTGGCTTGTTCTTGGAAACTTTGAATGACCTTTCATCAAGAAATTCATGTTGCTGGGCATGGTGGAATACATCTTTAATCCTACCTACTGAAGAGTCCGAGTTCGAAGAATTGCAAGTTTGAGGCCAGCTTCGGTGATTTAGCAAGACCCTGTCTTAAAAAATAAAATAAAAGTGACCAGGGATATAATTCACCCCTGGGTAAAGAAGGAGGAGCAGGAGGAGGAGGAAGAGGAAGAGGGGGAGAGAAATCCAAGCTTCCAGCACAAAGGCTATCCCTTTCTTGTCTGGGTGCAATGGTACATGACTATAATTCTAGCAACTCAGGAGGCTGAGGCAGGAGGATCACAAATTCAAGGATGGCTTGGGCAACTTAGTGAGAACCTGCCTCAACATAAAAAATAAGAAAGGCTAGGGATGTAGTGTTAGAACATCCTGAGTTCAATCCCCAGTTCCCCTGAGAGAGAGAGAGAGAGAGATTCCTTTCTTGCATGGCAATTAATAATTCCAGACTTTTTATGTGAATGCAAAATTAGCCTGGAAGAAAGCAAAGTTTCCCACCCTACCTTGTAGTTACATGTGCTCCCACGAGCAGACTTGGACAATGAGATATAAAGGGAATGATGCATGTAACCTCTAAGAAATGCTATTAAAAGAGAAAGATGTCCCTTTACTTCTTCCCCCTCCACTCCTTTTCTTGGTCCAGGGGCTTGGGAGATGGGTGTGATGGCTAAACTGGCATCCTGGGTCATGCCAGCAAAAGCCACACTTGGGAGTTAGCAGAGTGGAAAGTGAGAACAGCCTGGGTTGCAGATGACCAAGGAATATCACAGGAGCCTTGAATTGCTTACACCTTGACTTTTATGTGAAAAAGAAAGAAACTAATATGTTGTGTATTAGGCTCATTTATGAAACTTAGACAAATCATCATTCTAACTGTCTTTTCCTAGCCTACCTTTAAATACCTACACAGCTAGCGTCTACTCAGCAGGCATTGCTTTTTGAGTTGTTAGATTGCATGACAATTTTCCTTGACATAATATTTTAAGAATACACTGTTGCTGAATGATCAGGTAAATTTCGCCTACATGTAAATCTTGATACAAGGATGGTTATTCTATAAAACAAAGCTATTTTCATATCCCAACTGATGATCACAAGTGACTTTTGTTGTATGCAAACTCCTATGTGATAGCTGGCCATTTTCTTTATCTTTTGGTGGTGCTGGGGATTGAACCCAGGACCTTAGTGCGTGCGAGGCAAGCCCTCTACCAACTGAGCTATATCCCCAGTCCTGCCATTTTTCTTATCGTCACTGATATTTTGTCTGTGTAAATGATGGTGTCATTAAAAACATTAATGTTGCTATATTTTCACATTAATAAGCATTGAGAAAGACTTTAATTTTTCCTCTACATTTTCTTTTGTTTTGTTGACTCCCGGTGTTTCTCCAACCAAATTTACGGGCTTCCCTAGATTTGCTGCTTGGCTTGAGGGCCTCCTCTGCTTGTGCAGTATAGAACTTGGTTAGCACCTTTGTCACTGACCCGTCTCATCCTCTGGAACTGTGAGGGCTTCTGAAGTTTCCTTGGTTCTCACCACCTCTCCCTTATCTGATCCAAAAGGAGCCACAGGCGCTTCAGCACCAGACCTAACCTTACTGCACCCACAGAAGCTTTGGCTTCTTCCATTGCTTTTGGACCCAGATAGATACCGCATCTTGGTGTATGGGATTTGACTTTAGCAGATGGCCAATGGGGCTAGGGAATACGCTGCAGAAATGTAGTAGTCCCATAGTGCTAACTTTGGCCAATGAGAGACAGGGAATCCGGAATCACAGGAAGTTCCATGCACCTGCGTGGAAGATGTCCACCATGATCAAATGACTGCCTGTTTTCTTGTGATGGTGTGGTTAACTCACAAATTTTTATCTGCTTTTCTTTTTTATCTGCCTCACTTCCCTTTTTCCCCTCACTTTACATTACACCTTCCAATAAAGTCTTAAATAATAAGTTTTGTTTTAGGATCACTTTCTAGGGACATTAGTACCAAAATGTGATGAAAATGATGATGGTAGTAATATCATTGAGATTTCAGATCATCCTTTCTAAAGTGAATAGGGCTCAGGAAGAAAGGAAGAAATGCAGAGGGAGTGCTGCTGCTAGCCCTTGTAAACTATTGTGTAAATTTTTTTAAAAGCTGCCTCCTCTAGGTAGATGTATGTAGTTCATGGGCACATGGCTTATTACACAAAATCTGGGCTGACTTTGAGGCCCCACTTGTCTCCACAACTGCATGACCTCATGCAATGAAGAGCTCATACAAATAGAAATGGTAATCTTTTTTTTTTTCATTTTTAGTTGTCAATGGACCTTTATATATTTATATATGGTGCTGAGAATCAAACCCAGTGCCTCACACATGCTAGACAAGCGCTCTACCACTGAGTCACAACCCCAAGAAATGGTAGTCTTTAGCATAGAACAAGTGTTATGCAATTCATAATGGAGTCAGTTCAGAGAGTGCAGGGTTTTTTCTTTTCTTTTCACAACTTTGTGTGTGTGTGTGTGTGTGTGTGTGTGTGGTGCTGGAGATCAGAATCCAGGACCTTGTATATTCGAGGCAAGCACTCTACCACCTGAACCACCAGCCCCTTTTCACAACTTTTTATTGGTGCATTATAGTGGTACATAATGATGAGATTTGTTGTTACATATTTGTACGTGCACACAATATAACAATATAATTTGGCCAATATCACTCCCCCTCCCTCCCCAGCTCCCATCCCCTTGGTGAGAGCTCAGTTTTTTAAAGCACTCCTAATAGTGCATTGTTGATGTGGTTTTATCCTGTTCTCAACTTGAGATAAGTTTTACACTTATTGTTCAAAGTCCTGATTACAGGATAGCTTAACTTTCTTAGGAAAGAACTTAAAGGGGTCTTATTCTTACTAAGTAGGTGGAAGCTAAGTTATAGTTAATCAGTTCAAATTATTCGCAATAAAATTGGTGTTTAAAATGTTTCATGCATGATACTTCATGTAGAGCAATGATGAAAAGATCAGCACAATTTTCATACATTTTTAGCATCTCTGAATAACTCGGGATGAAGAACAGAAAAAATGGATGATTATGCTTTTTCAGGACTGAGAACACCTTTCCTTGGTTTCCGTAGCTACTCAAACTTAAGCTCTCATGCAAATCTGGATCAAACTCTATGTTGCTCAGGTCTTCAGTATTTTCTTAGCTCTCAACCCTCCACTATTCCCACAGAAGCACTTACATTTCTTTTTTCTTTTCTTTTTTTTATACTGGGAATTGAACCCAGGGATTCTTTACCACTGACATACTCCCCCAGCCCTTTTAAATTTTATTTTGAAACAGGGTCTCACTGAATTGCCTAGGGCTGGCCTTGATCTTTCTGACTTAGCCTGCCAAGCACCTGGGATTACAGGTGTGCTCTATCTCACCCAGCTCTGATGGATTGTATGCCCCTCCCCTTCAAATGGAAGAACAATAGCAATCCTCTTCAGTTCATCTGCTGTGAACAAACCTCCCTTTCAAAATATTGGAAAACTTATAGCCCTCAAGATGGCAGATGGAACCGCAGGTACTTGTAGAACGGTGGAGGGGAAGGACAGAGGGGAAATCGTAGCACCTGTGTGTAACTGAGGCTGACTAGACCAGGATGAAACCCCCTTACTACATATTCTCTAGTGGAATGAGCTTCTCAGGCTCCCTCAATTCAGCAAGCACTCTGTTATTATCACGTCAGACCATGCGCTATTGCAAAGGTGAATAATGCATTTCTGATCTTGACCAGCTTATGATCTGGTAGGAAAGATGAAAACTTGAGCAGGCAATTTTAATACAATGAAGTAACTGCCGTGGTACGTAAATGCATGTGCTGTGGGAGCACAGGGTAGGGGAGGCTCCTCCCACCGTGGGGTGAGGAAAGGCTTTCTGGAGAAGACCCATCAGCTGCCTCTTTTGAATCTGTCTCTCAAGGATTTAGGACCTGGCTCTATATCCAGTCTATGCCTCCAGCTTTATCACTGGTCGGTTTCCACCTAGTGCTCCCCAATTTCCCATGCAATACATCACTCTCAACTCCCACTCATGCCCAAACTCTGCAGCGTTTGTACAAGTTAGACAATCAGTCTGGATCCTCTTCTCCCACTTACGACTGTGTCAAACCTCTTTTCATCCTTTAATACCTACCTTAAAATTCACTTCTTTGAAGCTTCCCCTGAGACTCCTGGGCAGTGTTGTCTCCTCTCTCTCCTTCCTGCTCCTAAGCCACCATTTGTACTTCTAAATACAAACTGAGCTCTCTGGCAACCATTGTTCTTCTGTATCTACCTAATGTACTTCTAAGATAATATTTACTACATTTTTTTCTGTCCATATATTTGTTTTATCCCATTAGATTGTGAGCTCTTAGGGCAGAAGTCATTCATCTTTGTTTCCCCAGGGACTAGCCTTGAGAATGGTCCTTAGCTATGTAACTTAATACTTGATGGATGAATGAGCATATAAAATATGCTATAGAAATGCCGATGATGGAGTTACTCACTGTGCTGTTCACACTGAATAAGACATTAGAAGCATCATGTGAACATAGCAAACAGACATCTGTGACATTTGAGAAGTCTTGAAATGGCCCAGGACAGTGAATGCCTTCCAGAATCTCAGATCTGTTAGGCCAGTTTAGCCCCCACCTGTACCTGTGTCATGGATTGTTGAGTGCTTTGTAGATGACTAAACTGAGTTGGGAGAAATTGCTTCAGTTTTTATTTAGGCTAGTTCTTCATTTATTAATTGAGCAGATATTTATTTGGTACCTACCACATTGCGGAGCATTGTTCCAGATGCTGCATATACAGTGTCTAGATTACAACATTTTAGGGAGGAGGAGTTTATGAAAGATACTCTAGGATAGTGGTTCTCCAAGTGTGATCCTCAGATCAAAAGCATCAGCATCACCTGGGAACTTATTTGAAATAAAAATTTTTAGACCTCACTTAAAAGTGTTATGCCCTACGAGAAGGAGATCATCTAAGCCGTTCGTGTAAAGCCAAAA
Source organism: Glaucomys volans (assembly GCA_020662805.1). NCBI lineage: Eukaryota > Metazoa > Chordata > Mammalia > Rodentia > Sciuridae > Glaucomys > Glaucomys volans. The sequence goes on from JAJEJO010001862.1 coordinate 446,513, forward strand.
GGGGCCAGCGATGACCAGCCATACACCTAAAAGCCGTGTGGAGGGGAATCACGCACTAGTTCCTTCCTTGTCAGCATTTATAGGGAAAATGGCGTGTGAGCGGGGTGGGCGGTATAGTCACTGTTTCTAGCCAATGCGAGCAGGTCACGCTACAGAAGCAGATGTTAGTGATTCGCAGTTAGTTGTCTCTCCCTCCTGATGGTACATTTAGGCCTTTAGGGACTTTCCAACTTTCTGAATTTAAAGGTCACCCCTTGGTTTCTGGGAATTGTTTGTTCCATACATGATATTTGAGAATTTTATTTCTTGGGGACTGTAACAAAAGTATTGTAGTATCCAGAGAAACAGAATCAGTAGGAGATTTATCTATTTATCTATGTATACATCTATGTCTATCTACTTATCTATATGTTTATTGTTAGAAATAAGAGGTGCAGCAAGAAATCAAACTCGTGCCGGAAAGTGGGTGGACAAGGCAAACCTTCACTTCTGACAGAAGGCGGAGCTTCAGAACCCGGCTTGCAGTCTCCTGGCTTGGCAGTCTGTTTATATACCCAGCGCAGCACTGCCCTGCGCCTTGATTGGAGGATTCGGGGGTACAGTCTATGGTGATTGGCTAATTTTAAAATTGGGGCAGGCAAAAGGAAAGGGCTATAATTAAAATGGCTACAATTGGGTCCAACTAAAGCTGAATACTCTATTTTGAAAATGGACTATTTTTCACATTATCCATCTATATCTATTGGTATATTATTTATCCATCCATCCATGTTTATCTATCATCAATCTATCCATTTATCAAGAAATTTACTACAAGGAATTGGCTCACGATTATAGAGACGGAGAAACCCCAAGATCTGCAGTGGGCAAACTGGAGACAAGGAGGCTGACAGTGTGAGTTCTAGTCTGAGTCTGTGTCCAAAGACAGGAGACCAGCGTCATAGTAGGGAAGGGCAAATTCTCCCTATTCTCTTTTCATTCTAGTCATCCTTTCAACCGTTTGGGTGAGACCCACCCACAACAGAGCCTGCAATCTGCTTTACTCAGTCTACCAATTCAAATGTTAGTCTGCCAGAAACAACTTCTCAGAGAAAATGTTTAGCCAATTATCTGGACAATCAAGTTGATGCGTAAAATTAACCATCACAGGACCCCAGACTTACTGAATCAGAAGCTCTGAGGCAGGGTTTAGTAATCTAGTTTAACAGCTGTCCAGGTGATGGTGCTGCTGAGAACCCCAGTTGAATCTTGACCAAGTCACTCTGGAGAGGTCACTTGTGTCACCCCTAGGAGTTGAACCCAGGGATGCTCTACTACTGAGCTATACCCCAAGTCCTTTTTATTTTTTATTTTGAGACAGAGTCTTGCGAAGTTGCTGAGGCTGGCCTCAAACTTGTGATCCTCCTGCCTCAGCCTCCTAAATTGCTGGGATTATAGACATGTATCACCACACCTGGCTGGGCTAAGTTACTCTTAGGGTTCAAGAAAACATTTTAACTTCTTTTAAAATCTAATGAAAGAAATTGGATTGCACTTGCCTAAAAACTGTTAAGAGTTGTAAACTTTTTTTTTTTTTTTTTAATGGAGGTAGAGATTAACAAAGGCAAGAATATCTAGGGCCCATGGAATCATCATCTGGTCTTCGTGCTAACTTATTTTTTTACCTTCATATTATCTACCCCCAGGTCCTTTGTTTCACCTGTAAAACATCACACACACACACACACACACACACATGCACACACACACGTCTGTCCCTCCTGATTCCCTCTCTCTCTTCCTCTGCTTTCTCCACCCCCACCTGGGAAAGAGGCTGAGGCAGACCTCTTTATTCAGGCTTCCTTGCTGGGTGTCTTTTCTTTGGGGACAGTCAAGAAGCACCTGTGGATCAGTAGTTGGCAGGAGGGAGAAATCAGGGTGTTTACCCTCCTGGTTCCCACCCCGTGGTCCACTGGTGGACAGGGGCTGCATTACTCTGCAGAAGGTCACAACTTCTGGTGGGGAACCAACTGCTTCCTCGCAGTTCTTTCAAGGTTCTGTAACCAGTCTTTTCCATTGCCCCTCCAGCTGTAGGGTGGTTTTGCCCCTGATATAGCCCTGTGGTGCCACAGTATCCCTTGTTAGTTTCCCACAACTCTTTGTTAAGTCTTTTAAGTTGTTACTTTATTAACGTGTACAGACCTATTTTTAACAGGTAGTAGAGAACTCAAGTTGTGACATGACATCACACACATATGCTCAGTTTTATAAAGTCTGCATGACGACTGCTTCCTGGCAGTGTAATATTCCACCTTATTACATATAGTAATTTCTCAATACATTTTTCCTTTCCTTTCCTTCCTCTTTACCTGATTTTCCTTCCCACTTTCTTTCCTTGCTTCCCATTAGAGACAGGCAAAATAAACATTCTCAAGGTGAAGATTTTCACTGCACATAGGTCTTTATTGCAAATAAGTTCTTTTTCTTTAGATCATATGCTGTAGTGATGCAAGAAAATTTCCCACTCCCTCTGAAAGTTGAGTCTTCTGAAATAAAGGACAATAGGCAGATTAATAATAGGAGAACAGGCACACAAATTTATTGGCAGGCACATGTGCAATGCATGGGAGCCACTCAAAATATGAAACTCAAAGAACAGCCAGATGGTTGAAGCCTAAATGCCCTCTTCAAAGGGAGAAGGAAGTAGGGGAATGGGAGGCCCTTCAGGAGATGTAAAAAAATGATTTTTAGGAGAAATGAATAGCCCAAAGCACAGAAGATTGCAAATGATTTTCTTTGGAAACTGAATGGAACCAAAAAACAGAAAATAACTGCGCCCAGTGTAATCCCAGGAACTGACCTGTAATCTTGGTTACTCAGGAGGCTGAGGCAGGAGGATCCCAAGCTCAAGGCTAGTCTGGGCAACTTAGTGAGGTCCTGTTTCAAAATAAAAAATAAAAAAGGGCTGGTAATGTTGCTTAGTGGTAGAGGACAATGGGTTTAATCTCCAATGTGAAGAGGGATAATAAAATTTAAAATATCAGGGAGGTGGAGGAAGGTGACTGTGTTCCTTTCAGGAGACCTGGGTAGGGAGATAAGGGAACTTTAGAGATAAGACTCTCCCTGAGCTTGGGGCAAGGGAGGGAAGGTCAATGGGGCCTTGGTGCTGCGGCAGCATCTAAGATCCTCCGGTGTCCTCTAACTCAGAAGGTATAGCTTGTCAAAAAACCATACTTTAGGGTATTGCTTTCCTGTCTGAAAGTTTCCTAAAAGTTCTACATACCAAAAGCTGAGTTGTTGGCTATGGAGAGAAAAATCAGGACCTTTCTGTCTTTAAGCCCCATTTGTGCCCCTTCTGAATTCTTCCATAGACAAAGAGCTGCACTCATTCTACTTGAAAGAGATTTATATTCACCTGACAATAGATGTTCAACTATTTCCTCCATAAGAAATAGTCTCTCTTCCCCAGTTTTTCAAAATTCAACTTTCAACTTTCCTGGCTTCCCAGATTTGATGCTGTTATCTCTTTTGAGCTAGTCTATTCAAATTGTTTGAACCGAATAATTGGTAATTAGTGATTTTTAAAATTGTTGTTGAAATTGCATTTAAATTTTTTAGATTATTTAACTCTAAATATGTTGTTATACCTCCCAAAAAGATTCTCCAATGCTGGGTGTGGTGGCACATGCCTGTAATCCCAGCACTTGGGAGGCTGAGGCAGGAAGATCTCGAGTTCAAAGCCAGCCTCAGCAAGGCTCTAAGCAACTCAGTGAGACCCTGTCTCTAAATAAAATACAAAAAAGGGCTGGGGATGTGGCTCAGTGGTGGAGTGCCCCTGGGT